>CM076580.1:1547256219-1547532856 GCA_034641835.2 Pinus albicaulis | reverse complement strand
CTATCCTTATCCACACGCAAAGCATTCTTGCAATCTAGGCATGCCAGGTCATCCTCATGGGCGCCGTGGAGGGTTACCATATTGCTGGCGGCCCTCTGGGAGAGGTGACCGACCCCATCTACCCCGGTGGCAGCTTCGACCCCTTGGGACTTGCAGACGACCTCGACGCTTTCGCGGAGCTGAAGGTGAAGGAGATCAAGAACGGGCGCTTGGCCATGTTTTCCATGTTCGGATTCTTTGTGCAGGCCATTGTCACTGGAAAGGGACCCATCGAGAACCTCGCTGATCACCTCGTCGACCCCGTTAACAACAATGCCTGGGCCTATGCCACCAGCAAATGAAATCCCTTAACACAAGTATGATGCCCTGTCATGATCATCTGTTCAGCCAGGCGGGGACCTGGCCTGGTTTATTTCTTGTCTATTCTGTTTGTCCTCCGTGTGTATTAATCCAACGAATATTTTGTATCAGCTCTATGGTTATTTGATTCAACTCTTCCTTTCCAAATATGCCATTCACTTATAATTAGATGCTTCCTATCATGTTTTAAAATAAAATCATGGCAAATGTTTTATGTATGGTAGATTAGTTTTAATTAATGAAGATTTGAACAGTAATATTGGGAAATTTTGGAAAATTGGGTGTTATTGTTAAGGTGTTAAATATTTTAGCTGAATACTCCATTTATCTTTATGTGTTCACAGTATGTAGTAAATAGTCATTGAATTACAACACACAAGATATTAGATTTCAAACAAAAATTATATATTCTCATTACTTTCTTCTTCTTTCTTACACCATAACACAAACAATTCTGGAGATTCGTATTTGTTGATCTAATCATAAAGGGAAGGCCAACCTACCTCAGCATACATTAGGGCTGACCTATATTTTGTCATTGGAAGAGCGCATATATAAACCTTCTGCGCCTCATTCAAGATAATCAAGAACTGAGTAAGGTTATTTAATATGACTAAAGCTAGCAGTGAGGGAAACTGTATAAGAAGCAGCAACAAAGCATACTTTTTGGCAGTATTTCTCCACACATAGAGGATACTTAAAAAAAAAAATTCCATGAATACTTCTGAGCTGCGCTTCATTAGTAAATAAATCTGTCCTTATGTGGCATGAAAACAATCTAATTCAGGCTATATATATGACAACAAGACCATGAACTGGTTGGAAGTCAAAATTGAGGTGTCCTCTGTCCTTTTCCGGGCAGCAAAAAACTCAATTACATGAAGAGCACCTTTCAAGGGATATTACAAGCATTGAATTAGCATTTTTCAGTGTAAAATCATTTAGAAATTATTTAGACAAGTTGAGCAACTCCCAGGCCATGCAGATTTGAAGAAAAATGTCTATATCTGGTGGATGTTTATAGTATTTGTAAATATTAAAGACTATCCAATAAGATAATGGATGAGTTGACTTCTTACTTCTTAATATTTGTTGTATCCACCATTAACCCATCATTTGGATAGCCTCATATATGAGCTTTGATTTGACCTCACTACCCAATAGAAAGACGTTAGCCTCTAATTCTTCTATTCATTTTATTTTCTTAATTCTTTGAAAACTCTTTTTTTTACAATTTACTCTTCATATCACCTTTCCTCTCATTGCCTAAAATCTCAGCAATCCTATCCTAGAAGCCTCCCTTGAGTCGGGGAGAGGCAGCTTAAAGTGTAAAGGAGAGAGGATGCGCTGATAGTGGCCTCCCTCTTACTTACATGAAAGATTTGGTTATAGATGTATTTTATTTTTAGATAATTGCATCAATGCAAACAATTCTGCCTTGCTGAGCACTTTGTATGGTGGTTGGTTTAGCACCCATTCATTCTTCATTGATCTCAAACCCTAAGTATATGATGTCAAATGAGGGCTCTTTTCAACCTTCGACAGCTCTCTCAAAGCCTTTACTTCTATGATAAGTCTCTATCCTTGAAAGAATTCTGGTAATGACTGATAGAAACAATTTGCTGGAATTTTAATAAATCCTCTTTCATGGCTCTCTAAATCTTTCTCTGATGCTTTAGATTTACAAGAAGTCTGGTCAATTCTAGGTCTTCAATCTTCGTTTTCGCTGCGCCACTCTGATTCCTTAAATAGGTCAGAGTTAGCCTCTAATTTCTCGTGCTCTGTTTCTATCTCTGTTTCTAGCTGTAGGGTGAAATTGGTAGCACAATTATTATAATTAGTTCAAGATTTACACTAGAATTATGTTTAAAATATTATTGTATTTATTTAGCTTTAAATACTTTCTACGTGTCATAAGGGGAGCAACACCTACGATGTCATAAAGGCAAGCGCTTGTGATTTTGACAACAAGATATGATCCTACAACATGGTACACATATGGTTTAGTTGGATTTGGGGGTTCATAGAGAACATTCTGGTCTGTTTGTTTATCAGTACGAAATAAACAAACACATTCTTTCAGGCATGAACACTAGGAATAATTCATTTCAGAAATATTCATTTGTTAATATGGAACAAAAGTGCTGAGATAATTCATCCTACGCATGAAGGTCTTGTAATCCCGCGCTCAGGATACACCATAACACAAACAATTCTGGAGATTCGTATTTATTGATCTAATCATAAAGGGAAGGCCAACCTACCTCAGTATACATTAGGGCTGACCTATATTTTGTCATTGGAAGAGCGCATATATAAACCTTGTGTGCCTCATTCAGGATAATCAAGAACTGAGTAAGGTTATTTAATATGACTAAAGCTAGCAGTGAGGGAAACTGTATAAGAAGCAACAACAAAGCATACTTTTTGGAATTATTTCTCCACACATAGAGGATACTTAAAAAAAAAATTCCATGAATACTTCTGAGTTGCGCTTCATTAGTAAATAAATATGTCCTTATGTGGTATGAAAACAATCTAATTCAGGCTATATATGTGACAGCAAGACCATGAACTGGTTGGAAGTCAAAATTTAGGTTTCCTCTGTCCTTTTCTGGGCAGCAAAAAAACTCAATTACATGAAGAGCACCTTTCAAGGGATATTACAAGCATCGAATTAGCATTTTTCAATGTAAAATCATTTAGAAATTATTTAGACAAGTTGAGCAACTCCCAGGCCATGCAGATTTGAAGAAAAATGTCTATATCTGGTGGATGTTTATAGTATTTGTAAATATTAAAGACTATCCAATAAGATAATGGATGATTTGACTTCTTACTTCTTAATATTTGTTGTATCCACCATTAACCCATCATTGGGATAGCCTCATATATGAGCTTTGATTTGACCTCACTGCCCAATAGAAAGATGTTAGCCTCTGATTCTTCTATTCATTTTATTTTCTTAATTCTTTGAAAACTCTTTTTGTTAGAATTTACTCTTCATATCACATTTCCTCTCATTGCCTAAAATCTCAGCAATCCTATCCTAGGGAAGCCTCCCTTGATTCGGGGAGAGGTAGCTTAAAGTGTAAAGGAGAGAGGATGAGCTGATAGTGGCCTCCCTCTTACTTACATGAAAGATTTTCTTGAGCTTTAGGACTTTATGGCAAACAATGAAGGTTTGTGTGATAAAAAGATCTAATGAAAGTGTTTCAACAATGCAGTTCTGATATATATATATATATATATATATATATATATATATATATATATAGTTCTATTTTTTTTTTAGATAACTACATCAATGCAAACAATTCTGCCTTGCTGAGCACTTTGTATGGTTGTTGGTTTAGCACCCATTCATTCTTCATTGATCTGAAACCCTAAGTATATGATGTCAAATGAGGGCTCTTTTCAACCTTCGACAACTCTCTCAAAGCCTTTACTTCTATGATAAGTCTCTATCCTTGAAAGAATTCTGGTATTGACTGCTAGAAACAATTTGCTGGAATTTTAATAAATCCTCTTTCATGGCTCTCTAAATCTTTCTCTGATGCTTTAGATTTACAGGAAGTCTGGTCAATTCTAGGTCTTCAATCTTCGTTTTCGCTGCGCCACTCTGATTCCTTCCATAGGTCAGAGTTAGCCTCTAATTCCTCGTGCTCTGTTTCTATCTCTGTTTCTAGTTGTAGGGTGAAATTGGTAGCACAATTATTATAATTAGTTCAAGATTTACACTAGAATTATGTTTAAAATATTATTATGACATTGGCTTTAAATACTCTGATGTCATAAGGGCAATGCTTACTCTGATGTCATAAGGGAAACGCTTATGATTTTTAAGACAAGATATGATCTACAACATGGTACATATGGATTTTAGATGGATTTGGGGGTTCATAGAGAACATTCTGGTCTGTTTGTTTATCAGTACGAAATAAACAAACACATTCATTCAGGCACGAACACTAGGAATAATTCATTTCAGAAATATTCATTTGTTAATATGGAACAAAAGTGTTGAGATAATTCATCCTACGCATGAAGGTCTTGTAATCCCACGCTCAGGATACACCATAACACAAACAATTCTGGAGATTCATATTTGTTGATATAATCATAAAGGGAAGGCCAACCTACCTCAGCATACATTAGGGATGACCTATATATTTTCATTGGAAGAGCGCAGATATAAACCTTGTGCGCCTCATTCAGGATAATCAAGAACTGAGTAAGGTTATTTAATATGATTAAAGCTAGCAGTGAGGGAAACTGTATAAGAAGCAGCAACAAAGCATACTTTTTGGCAGTATTTCTCCACACATAGAGGATACTTAAAAAAAATAATTCCATGAATACTTTTGAGCTGCGCTTCATTAGTAAATAAATCTATCCTTATGTGGTGTGAAAACAATCTAATTCAGGCTATATATATGACAACAAGACCATGAACTAGTTGGAAGTCAAAATTGAGGTGTCCTCTGTCCTTTTCCGGGCAGCAAAAACTCAATTACATGAAGAGCACCTTTCAAGGGATATTACAAGCATCGAGTTAGCATCTTTCAGTGTAAAATCATTTAGAAATTATTTAGACAAGTTGAGCAACTCCCAGGCCATGCAGATTTGAAGAAAAATGTCTATATTTGGTGGATGTTTATAGTATTTGTAAATATTAAAGACTATCCAATAAGATAATGGATGAGTTGACTTCTTACTTCTTAATATTTGTTGTATCCACCATTAACCCATCATTGGGATAGTCTCATATATGAGCTTTGATTTGACCTCACTGCCCAATAGAAAGATGTTAGCCTCTGATTCTTCTATTCATTTTATTTTCTTAATTCTTTGAAAACTCTTTTTGTTAGAATTTACTCTTCATATCACCTTTCCTCTCATTGCCTAAAATCTCACCTTTCCTCTCATTGCCTAAAATCTCAGCAATCCTATCCTAGGGAAGCCTCCCTTGAGTTAGGGAGAGGCAGCTTAAAGTGTAAAGGAGAGAGGATGAGCTGATAGTGGCCTCCCTCTTACTTACATGAAAGATTTGCTTGAGCTTTAGGACTTTATGGCAAACAATGAAGGTTTGTGTGATAAAAATATCTAATGAAAGTGTTTCAACAATGCAGTTCTGATATATATATATATATATATATATATCTATTTTATTTTTAGATAATTGCATCAATGCAAACAATTATGCCTTGCTGAGTACTTTGTATGGTGGTTGGTTTAGCACCCATTCATTCTTCATTGATCTGAAACCCTAAGTATATGATGTAAAATGAGGGCTCTTTTCAACCTTCGACAACTCTCTCAAAGCCTTTACTTCTATGATAAGTCTCTATCCTTGAAAGAATTCTGGTACTGACTGCTAGAAACAATTTGCTGGAATTTTAATAAATCCTCTTTCATGGCTCTCTAAATCTTTCTCTGATGCTTTAGATTTACAGGAAGTCTGGTCAATTCTAGGTCTTCAATCTTCGTTTTCGCTGCGCCACTCTGATTCCTTCAATAGGTCAGAGTTAGCCTCTAATTCCTCGTGCTCTGTTTCTATCTCTGTTTCTAGCTGTAGGGTGAAATTGGTAGCAAAATTATTATAATTAGTTCAAGATTTACACTAGAATTATGTTTAAAATATTATTGTGACATTGGCTTTAAATACTCTGATGTCATAACGGCAACGCTTAGTCTGATGTCATAAGGGCAACGCTTATGATTTTTAACACAAGATATGATCTACAACATGGTACATATGGATTTTAGATGGATTTGGGGGTTCATAGAGAACATTCTGGTCTATTTGTTTATCAGTACGAAATAAACAAACACATTCTTTCAGGCACGAACACTAGGAATAATTAATTTCAGAAATATTCATTTGTGAATATGGAACAAAAGTGCTGAGATAATACACAGATGAATCGGATTTCTATTTATATCCATAGATCGGACCCCAGTAATGTGTTTTTCATCAAGAGTATTGTATTTGGCAATTGGGAGATATGGTCATGACATGAGAAGCATGAACTTCGAGCGTAGTGACATGAACTTCCAGTAATTCACCAAGGCTAATCTTGTGTCTACTGTCACAAACACTTGGACTAACTAGTCTCCACACAATATCCCTGTACCCTGTAAAGCATTGTTGGAATACTTTCGAGACGTGATGATAAAAATAAAGCATGTACCAGTATCCTTTAATTAATTTGACATATTGTGTGGGTACCTCAAGATAATTGAAAATTGTCTTCAGTAGATTCCTACACCCACATTGGGGATCATTTCTATGACAAGACAACACTCTTTAGAGCTACAAATTTGTGCATTTGTATCACTAACCTTGCCATACAAAACAATGAAATATTCTAGTTGTTGGAATGGCAGAAATGAGACTTCAGAGAAGAACTCAGAATGTAAATTCGAGCATACATGTAGCAAAAATATGTCCTCTGTATGAAAATTTGCAATCAACTTTGAAAGGGCTTGTAGCATAAGAGGTGATTGATACTTACCATAATTAGGTACATGTATTCTGTAACACATGGTGTTACATTTAATAAGCCTTGTAGGCCTTGTAGGTATGGCTCCTGGCACAAATATTATTCCAGTCTGCAGCAATGTACCTTGACAAAATAGATAAAAATAAAGCATGTACCAGCAGCCTTTAATTATTTTGACATATTGTGTGGGTACCTCAAGATACTTGAAAATTGTATTCAGTAGATTCCTACACCCACATTGGGGATCATTTCTATGATAAGACAACACTCTTTAGAGCTACAAATTTTTGCATTTGTATCACTAACCTCGCCATACAAAACAATGAAATCTTCTAGTTGTTGGAATGGCAGAAATGAGACTTTAGAGAAGAACTCAGAATGTAAATTCGAGCATACATGTAGTAAAAATATGTCCTCTGTATGAAAATCTGCAATCAACTTTGAAAGGGCTTGTAGCCTTTCTGCCTGCGTAGCTAAATCTCCAACCACAGTTTGAATCCTTCCTCTAACTGGAAATGGAGGGAAGTAAAGGCTACTTGTCATTAAGATTGTTTGGATCTTACAAACCTCGTTGATGATTTTTGGACTTGGAAGGCACTTGGCATGTTTAGGGAAATTAGAAGTGAAATATTGGGCCAGAAAGTTGACATAAGAGGTGATTGATACACAGGTGAATCAGATTTCTGTTTATATCCATACATTGGACCCCAGTAATGTGCTGTTCATCAGGACTATTGTATTTTCCAATTGGGAGATATGGTCATGATATGAGAAGCATGAACTCCCAGTATTTCACTAAGGCTAATCTTGTGTCTACTATGACTAACACTTGGACTCATTAGTCTCCACACGATATCCCTGTACGCAGAAAGACATAATTGGAATACTTTTGAGACGTGATTTTAGCACTACTGTTGGAAAATTGTCTGCTAAGTTTGGAGATATTTTTCTATTTTCCTATTGCAGCAAGAGTGATATGGTGAGAGAGCCTTTCTAGAGGATTTGTTGGTCATGTCTTGACTCTCCAGATGTAGAGTCAGGGTTTGTAAGGCAGCAACACACATGCTTGCATCAGATCAGGGTTTGTAAGGCAGCAACACACATGCTTGCATCAGAAATCTGTTGCTATCAATAAAAGTGGTTGTAACATTCCCAAATATTGGAGAAGAAACTTGGAGCTGCTGCTGGGCTCGAAATAAACTTGGTCTGTGCTTATTGAGGTGCTGGGCACATGATTTTGTTTGCCATTTGTTTAGGCGCAATGAGGAAAGTACCTTTAGAATGAACAAATGGGTATGGCATCAAATGTGTAATAGCAGCAAACTAGCAATGGATTCAGTTTTTAAAAGAGAAAATTTCATCCTACGCATGAAGGTCTTGTAATCCCGCGCTCAGGATACACCATAACACAAAAAATTCTGGAGATTCGTATTTGTTGATCTAATCATAAAGGGAAGGCCAACCTACCTCAGCATACATTAGGGTTGACCTATATTTTGTCATTGGAAGAGTGCATATATAAACCTTGTGCGCCTCATTCAGGATAATCAAGAACTGAGTAAGGTTATTTAATATGACTAAAGCTAGCAGTGAGGGCAACTGTATAATAAGCAACAACAAAGCATACTTTTTGGCAGTATTTAAAGAGGCCGCTGAACTGGTTCTACATAGATTCTTAACAACATACAACTTATTTCCTGTAGGGCAAGTTTAGCTTGCAATATATGGCCTTTAGAGGAAATCGTTGAAATGTTGCAAATTTGCATACTATGTAGATCAACTCTCAATTAGAGAGAAAGCTTGCTATGAATTTGTAATTACTATGCGTATTATATTTTAAAGATCAATGTTCATGTCCTTTCAATGGAACCTAACCCTCTGTGTCCTGTCAATGGAACCAATTTTTAGCTTAACCATCAAGTACCCAAGGTATAGAAAGCCCTGTAAATAAATATCCCACCCATATCGACATTATTCAATATTCATATCACCAAATAAGGTCTTACCTGCACCGCGCAGACTTGATGTGTCGGGTCTATGCTCTGTGCAGATGACTGGATATCGACCAGCATGACCAACAAAGATTTCTATGATGGATGGGTGTGCTCTGACCTGGTAAAAAATAGACACATTCACTTCGCCCTTTTGCAGCCATCTTAAAATTTATTAAATAAATCTACTTGCTACAGCATCCAGCGAAACGAAGAAAACAAAGTGAACCTTACTATCTCGTCTATTACAGGATCCGACATAGCTGAGAAAGCACTAAAATAAAAGAAATTTTAAATCCTTCAGCAATATCTCGATTTCCATTGTTGGAGCATGCGTACTGGGATGGCTTCAGGGAATAGAAAATGCTGCTAGAACAACTTGGTCCCTACTAAAACATGTAAGCAACCCATAGCCATATGTCTTTTCACTAATTCAGCAGGCTCTCAGGCCATGAAAAACAACACTTTAAAGTATAATAACTCAAACACACAGAACGCCATACCTAACAGCGGTGACGAGCAGTAGAGGCAAATTGGAACAGACTGCAGCAGTCAGCAGCACTCAGAGGCAACGCAGCAGCACTCGCTCAGTAGCAAATTTCTTCAGTTCAGTTCTTCACTGTAACAGACAACAGGAAATGAGATAGATAACAATGAATAAACGAAAGACATTTAAAAGACTATGTCAAAACTACCAGAACAAACTAATAACTACCAATGTTGCTGGTTCTTCCAACTGCGGCTGCAGCTCTCCCTCCTCATTCTTCCAGCTGCCACTTCTCTACAGCAAATGCGGCTCTGTTCTTCCAGCTACCCCTTATCTGCAGCAAATGCGGCTCTGCAGCAAATGACTGACTGATTAATGTTGAAAATTCCATATTAAGGTTTTGGGTTATGTTTGTTTTTTTAAATTTTTTATATCTACAGCTTACCTTTCTTCAATCGTCTAACAAGACATCTGAAGATCACCAATAGTACACATACACAACTAGCAAAGTTGTTTTCAAATAAATACGCCTTACGGTGTAAAGATATAATATATAATGTAATTTTTTTTAGTAAATGACAAAATAGTTTATTATTTTTTTACTGAGTATATTTTTAGACCAAAGTTTAATTTTATATTTGAAGAGTTAGCATTCTTAGAATTAGGGAGATTTTATCGAAGACCATTTCAAAATAGAAATATGGATTCTTGAAAGACAGATCCATTCATGATGTTATTGCTATTGCATAGGAAGTTTTACACTCCATGCACGGGCGGAAAAAGGAAGCTCTTATATTGAAAATCGATCTCCTTAAAGCATACGACAACACTGACTGGTCATATATTCGCCTACTTCTGCTGAAGGCCAGTGCTCCCATGGGGGCCATTCAATGGATTGTGGGTTGCATTTCTTCGATTAGATATGTTGTTATTATTAATGGGAAGCCTACCTCCTTCTTCGGTGCTGAACGTGGTTTGCGGCAGGGCTGTGCCCTATCACCCCTCATCTTCATCCTTCTCATGGACAGTTTCAATTTCCTTACAAAGATGGCAATGCATGCTGGATACATTGATGGTTTCTCCTTTTCTAAATCTGTGAGTATCTCCCACTCCTTATTTGTTGATGATATGCTTATTTTTGGGAAACTTATTAGAAATCATTGGTTTTACATACACTTTTTGCTCATCTGATTTGCTGCTGCCACCGGCTTATGTATCAACAAGGAAAAATATTTTCTCATTTATAATTTTGGGGATGGGGGAGAAATCTCCTTTATTGCTAATTTTCTTAGGGTGCAAACAAGATAGGCATCAGATGGTTTTCTTTATCTTGGCTTTAGAATCAAACCATGTGGTTATAATATTAAAGAGAGGATTTGGCTGGTTGAGAAATTCAAACACAAAATCTCGAGATCGACCCATAAGTGGTTATCTCTTGGCGACCGATTTATTATGATTCAAGAGGTTCTGGCCCAGCTCATTATTTAATGGGGTCATCTCTATTACATTCTGGAGAGTATCATTTCTCAAATCAATGCTGTCATAGCTCGTTTTTTATGGGGTGGGACTAATATGCAAAATAAGTATCACCTTTATAAGCTGGAGATATTATTTTTCCCGAAGAATCTGGGAGGGTGGGGCATTCTTAACACTCAAGATTTTAATTCGGCTCTGCTTGTTAAATCCTTGTGGTGTGCAATTCACAACAAAGGGATCTGGTCGGATATCATTTCATGCAAATATATTTCGAATGACCATGTGCACTTAATTTATTGTCAACAATTTATATTTCCGCGCTCCATGTCGGCTATATGGATTGGATTCAAAAAGATCATACATATCCTTGCTGGGGGTCTGGCATGGAGCTTTGGTAATGGAGATATGATTCTTCTAAGTAGGGATAAAATCTATGGCTTGTCAGATGTTCCGGTCATCAATAACTAGTTGTTACGTAAATTATCACATAGGGGTATCTATTATTTGTCTTAGGTGATACTTTGTTGGGAATATAGTGCGCCTGTCATCAATTTGGCCTATCAGGACAGGATGTTGAAGAATGGTTGAATTACAAAATGCATATTTAGACTGCCATTTTATCCCTCTGTAATGATGGGGACAAACTGGTTTGGGCTGGAAACATGAAGAATGATGCTCTGGTGGTTAAAAACATATACTCCTATATTAATCTTTTTCATATTATGGACTACACTTCTACTGTATTTGAGAAGTTCTGGCATAGGAAGATTCCAACTAAAATCCTTCTTTTTGGTTGGCTGGTATGGAAGGAGAAGATTCTAACATGGGATGGTCTCAAGAGACGGGGAATGCATGGAATGGGTAGATGTGTTTTCTGCCTTAACTATGATGAATCGACAGATCACTTATTTTTTACATGTCCCAGGGTTGCTCACATTTGGCACCTGTTCAGTAAATATCTTATCAGGCCATCATGGTCTCCGAATAACTTTATTGATGCGGCGCTTCGCTGGGATCAAGTGAGGGGGCAATTTCAATCATTGTCTTTCTTCTTCATATGGTAAATTTGGCGGGCCAGAAATCGGTTCATATTTGATAGTATTCCTATTATAATTCCTCATATCTATAATGTTATTTTGAGTTGTATTAGCGATAAGGTTCCTACTATGGATCTTGTTATTGATGGATCCAGAAGGATTCGACCCCATCCTATCTCCCTTCCAGCTATTTTCTTTGATGGTGCATGTTTGGATGGGATCATGGGATGTGGGGCTTGGATCAAGTTATCACAGACTGAGAGGATCCATATTTGTTGGAATGGGCACAAACAACTTGGCAGAACTAATGGCTCTTTGATGTGGTTTACTGGCTCCTTGCAATCTGGGACTGGATCAAGTCTTCATCTATGGTGATTCTAAGCTTGTTATTGAGGCCATTCTCGGTCACTCCTCCCCTTCCTGTATGGCTTCTCATAGATGGTTCAAGAGGACTAGATACTTGTGGGCGAAATTGAACTACCCTCCACTGCTGCATATATATAGAGAAAACAACACCAGGGTGGATGGTTTATCAAAAAAAGGATTGGGTATGGTTTATGGTATATTGCAGGTGGCACACTACAGAGTCAATATTATAGTTTGGACAAATAACATTCCCATCCCATGATTATATGCTTTTCGGATATGCCGGATTAGATGTCAAGCGAGTCTGTTTGTTTTTTGATTTTTTCTAGCAATCGTGCCTTCTTCATTTTATTCCTTCTTTCTCTTGGCTACAAGAGAGCCTGTTAATATTCTGGAATAGAGTGGGTTGCGGGTGCTGAAGGATCTCTCCTAAAAGCGAGCCATACCACCCCTGATGTTGCTGCGGTGGATTCCTTCTATGCAGTACTTGAATTGGCTAAATGTGCACCTTTTTGTGTGGCTGGACAGTACTATTTTGATGTTTATTTGATATTGTACAACTCCTGTCCATGATTTCCTGGTCTTTTATCTCTTCATTTTTGCATATGGAGAAATTTTTATATAATTTTGTCAGTTTTTGTTTGCTAGGAGATATAGGTGTTATATGTAAAGGGTATGGGTTTCAGGATTACACACTTTTCCTTTCTTATAGCCAATGTTGATTCATCTTTAGGGAAGTGCTCTACTCAACACTTCTTATGTTGTTGAATACTTTTCCTTTCTTATGGCCAATGTTGATTTATCTTTAGAGAAGTACTCTACTCAACACTTCTTATGTTGTATGATGTACTATTTTGTTTATATATATATAACTACGTTTTTTTCCTTCTGGAAAAAAAAGGCCAAGATGTTCCATGTGATGGATCTGGAATTACTATATCAAGGATATAATATAAAAAATATAATTTTATTTAGTAACTCAGAAAATAGTTTATTGTTTTTTTATTGGATTTTATTTTTTAAAATAAAGTTTAATTTTGGATTTGAAACGTGAGCATCTCTAAAAGAAAGTCGACTCTCACAACTAAATCAAGATGTTTCGATTTTTGATAAATTATTAATTTTAAGTTGTAAATTGCGAAAATTTATCATATTTTTTTCAAAATTATATAATATAATTTTATTTAAAAAAATATAATTTTAAAATATGTATATTTTCCATTTTATGATGGAAACAACTTTATCTTATTCATATCTGTAGAGGAGAAAAAAATTGGCAAAGGCAAAATTTTAATTTCATTTTTTCTCGATGAAAAGTTAATATTTAATATTTTATTATTATTATTATTATTATTATTATTTTAATTTAATATAAATTGATTAAATTGGTTTAATTATATTAATAAGTGTTTTTTTTTTTAAATAGAATTTTTATAATTTTAATTTAATTAATAATTAGATGGTAAGAATTTAACTATTTGAAATACTTTTAGTAATAATTATAAATATAACATTGAGATTTATTTTAAAGTAATTATGTTTTTTTAAGTTTCAATTTACTTAAAAAAATGTTGTAAAATTAGATTAAATTTAATTATATTTAAAGTAATTTTATTAAGAAATAAGTTATGATTTTTTGGGCATGTGGTATTGATAAGCAATGGTATTGGCCCATGGTAATGTAACAAAGCCTATTCAAAATTTAAGAATCTCTATGGTAAAGTGGGAGTATATCTCCATGGTTAAGAATCTTGTTACATGTTTTTTTTTTTTAATGTATGTATATTTAACTCATACATTACTTGTTTTAATAATTAATAATAATAATAATTTAAAATAAAGTTATAATTTAGTTAATTCTATGATTTTTTAAATTTAGACCGTGTGAGATGCATAATGAGCTAAGTGTTTTGATACCTATCAGCCAACAATTTAATTTATATGGATTATCCAGTAATAATTTATATAGATTCTCTTTTATGGCATGTATTATGTACCAACAACTTACTAGGAATTTATGACTTAGATTCCACTAAGGTGGGCTAATCTAGGTCAAACCCATGTTCAAACCTAGTGGTTGCCACTATAACACCATCAAAGTTACCTAAAGTGCAACTGAATGTGATTTCATACATGTACCACAAAAGAGGAAGTATATAACCATTATGATCAAACCAATTTGTCTCAAACATGTAAGAGTGATTGTGGAAATTACCAAAGGTGCAAGTGAAAGTGATACCAACTTATCTGAAACTAGAGATTATGGAAGTTATCAAAGGTGCATGTGAAACAAACTTGCCTGGGGATTATGGAAGTTACCAAAGGTGCACGTGAAAGTGATTTGATCCACTTACCAGAAAAGAGGAAGTATATAATAATTACCATCAAATCAATTTGTCTCAAATTAGTAGGAGGGATTATCAAAGTTACCAAATGTGTAAGTAAATGTGATTTCAAATATGCACCACAAAAGGGGAAGTGTATAATCATTATGATCAAACCAATTTTTCTCCACAAAAGGGGAAGTATATAATCATTATGATCAAATCAATTTGTCTGAGACTCATACTTTTGTCTCAAACTCGTAGGAGAGACTATGGAAGATACCAAAGGTGCACATGAATGTGATTTCACACACATGGCAGAAAAGATGAAGCATATAGCCATTATGATGAAACCAAGTTGTCTCAAACTTGGATGGATTATGAAAGTTACTAAAGGTGCACCTGAATGTGATTTCACACATGTACTATAAAAGAGTATATAACCATTACGATCAAACCAATTTATTTTTCTTAAACTCATAGGATGGTTATGGAAGTTACCAAAGGTGCAAGTGGGTGTGATTTTACACATTGGAACAAAAGAGGAAGTATATATGCATTACAATCAAACCAATTTGTCTCACATTCGAAGGGATTATGGAAGTTAACAAATGTGCACCTGAATGTGATTTCACATATGTACCATAAAAAATTATATAACTATTACGATCAAACCAATTTATTTTGGTTCAGGTGAAGGCATGTGCCAAAAAAGAGAAAGCATATAACCATTACCATCAAACCAATTTGCCTCAAACTTGTAGTGGAATTTACCGAAGGTGCATGTGGATGTGATTTCATGCATGTTCCATGAAAGTGAAAGTACATAACTGACTTAAACAAAAACTTGGGCGGGATTATGGAAGTTACCAAAGGTGCACATGAATGTGATTTCACATATTTACCATAAAAGAAGAAGGATATAACCATTAGGATCAAACCAAATTGTCTCAAACTAGTAGGAGGGATTATGGAAGTTACCAATGGTGCACGTGAACATGATTTCACACATAACACAAAAGATGAAGTATATAACCATTACGATCAAACCAATTTTTCTCAAACTAATAGGAGAGAGTATGGAAGTAACCAATTATCTAGATATAGTCATTCATATTTAAAAAATAAATTACAAAATAGGTGCATGTAATTTCAGACATGTGCCACCCAAGAGGAAGTATGCAACAAAGTATCTAAGTAGGCCATAATTTGGCCGTAAAAATTTGCATAATTCTCTGAAAATACGCTTGAAATTTTTGGAAATCTAGGTTATAATTGTCAAACTATAGAATTTTAGGTGCCCTGTGGGTTTTTTTGGCATTGAAATCTATTTTTACCTTCAAAATCAATATCGAAACACTTCTAGATCAAGAGTTTTCATAATAAAATAAAAAACATTAGATTATGGTGAAAATGCTACAGTAGGGGGGGGGAATTGTGGCCTAGGTAGACAACTACCATTTCGACAAAATCAAAGGAGATATTATGAAAAAATAAAAAACATATGAGTAATGCAAAGGATTACATGAGTGAGTTTCTCAAAGAAAAAATTTAAGAAACTACATAATATGTGCATGTGAATGTGATCTCAAACATATACCACAAAAGAGAAAGTATATGACCATTATGAGCAAACCAATTTGTGTCAAGAAAATTAGTAAAATCCACTTCCATGATGCTCCAAAATAGGTGTATCTCGCTATGATTTCAGGCACATCCACACCACACATGCCACAAGGGAGGAATTACATAATCATTGTGATAAAACTAGCTTGTGTCAAATTTATATGAAAGATTATATGAAAAAAAACAAGTAAATAAATAAAAGACAATTCCAAGATGCTACAAAAATAAATGTATCCCATTTTGATTTCACTTGCACACACAATATGTGCCACAAAGAAGTGTTATATAATAGTTATGATCAAACCATTGTGTCATAGGGAGGAATATGGAGGAAAAAAAGAGGGAATATGGAGGAGAAAAAGAAGTAAATAAGTAAAAGATAAGGACAAAAGGCCACAAAATTTAATTAAGCTTTAAGTACATAATAGATACACAAACATCAACCGTTTTGATTTCAATTTGTTCTTTAACATTGATTTAAAGAACAAATTATAGAAAAGGTTGAAAATACCTAAGATGGTAGTATTGTTTCTAAAACATTAATAATGGTAGTAATGGTGCTAGAACCTAGGGTGAGAGGCATGCACAAGAAAAATATTGCATAAAAACAAATCACATCTAAAAATTGGTGGAAAAAGATCAAATAAATACATAAATCACTCATAACAAGTTGTTTGGAAGGAAAAAAAACATCACCCTTAAGAGACATTATGAGTTAAAACATAATGATACCTAATAGAATTAGATATACAAGAGCATTAAATTTATTGGAAAAAAAACATTGCATTAATATGCCTTTTATTAAATCAACCAATATAAGTTAAAAGAGATGAAAAGAAAGTCAAATAAATTTTATTAGGAAGTGATATGAATTAGAAAATGTAGAAGAAGATAATAACCAATAATTCATATAAAATAAAAAAATAAAAAATATAATGAAAACAATATAATAAAAATAAATAACAATTTTATATTAACAACTTTAACAATAATAACAAATTATATATATATATATATATATATATATATATATATATATATATGTATGTATGTATGTATGTATGTATGTATGTATGTATGTATGTATGTATGTATGTATGTTTCAAAATAATTTAGCAAAAATTAATGATAGTTTATTGGGCCAAGAGACCCTCTGCAACATAATATGGGAGAGATGTCTACGACACAGTATGGGAGAGATGATGTCATGAGATGATGTCATGTAACGTTATATTTATAAAATTTAAAAAAAAAAATTACTTGAGGAAAAAGTCTATTTTCTTCAATATTTAATATGGAGTAAAAAGATAACTTATTTTTTACTACTAGGAAAAATGTATTTTCTTCATTACTTAATATGGGGATGACAGGAAATAGGATTATTGATATTACATGATGTGTAACTTATTCTAAGTTCATGTGATATTAAAACAAAAGTACCTTAATAACAAAAAAATATTTTAGTGTCAACCATAAGTGAAATATTTCAAATATTAAATAACATAATTTAAATAATTTAAATTAAAAAAATTCTTATATTTTCACTTTCCATAACTAGGGAGATGTGCAATTTATTTCAATAAGCTAGTTGAGTACAATATTTTAACATGAAACTTATTTAAAGAGAGAAATATTCAGAGAATTCTTATTCCATTAATAACTACTTTTATAATTCAATGTATGACACATGTTTGTAATTCCTTCATTGCTTAATATGGATTTGATATCTAATATTTTAGAAAATATTAATAATAGAAATAATTAAATGTATGCATATAGGAAAAAAATATGAGGGGCATGTTTTAACTTTTTAATGTGGAGAACATGAATTATAAATAAAATATTTCAATACCAACTACATATATATTATAACATCCTAGATCCATCTTAATTATGAATCTTTTCACTCTAAAATATATTTGAATCTCAAGAAATTTGATCCCCTTAAACACTTGGTACATCCAGAGTTAAGATGGATCTGGGCTGATTTAAGAAAATGATACGAACATCAAAAAAAAATTGATAATAAAATCAATAAAATAATTCATCTAATTAATATATATATATATATATATATTCTCACATTAAGAAAAGGTTTGTTATTCTCACATTAATTCATTGTTTTATAAATGAATCCAAAGCAAGGCCATTTTTTGAATCCAGAGCAAGGCCAATTTTTCTCAGGGTTAAAGAGTCAAGTCTAAGTGAAGTCTCCAAAACCAACCATGACCGTATTCACGGGGTACCTTCCACCCTCCCTTCTCCTCCACTACCACCTAATCTAGCCTTCCAAGATTTGGTCAATGTAGCCCCAACAGTCAAATGTCCAAAACCCTCACATTTTGTGAATAATATGGACCTATTCCAAAGATCCAAGTATGCTCAAATAAATCCCAAAGTATGCCATTATGCTTTCTTGAAAAAGACCTAATTGGTTAGTTCATGGGGATCTATCCTTCCCCAAGAACATTGAACTAGTGGGTGGAGAAAAATTGGAAATCACTTATAAAATGCCACATCTCGACCTATTTCTGTAGAAGAAGATTCTTCTCATTCTCGCTTGAAAGGAAAGAATACCAAGATTTAATATTTAAAGGTGGCCATTCCTCATGGGCACCCAATGGCTATATTTGGATACATGGAATCCTTATTTTAATTTATAAAATGATGTCCCGAAAATGGTTACAACCTGGGTAAAGTTCCCTCGCATTCCCCTCCGTTTTTGGAACAAATAATCCTTTAGAAACATTTATAACATGTTCAAAAATACATAGAGAAAGTTGAACTGAAGGGATACATGTGTGCATGTGGTCGAATATACGTGGAAATTGATCTAGAGAAGGGTTTGTCAGAAGAAGTACAATTTACCCTTGACAACTAGACCTTTATCCAACTAGTGGACTATGACCAACTACCTTTGAAATGCAATAATTACCAGTATTATGGCCATTTTTCAAAAAAAATCCCAAAAGGAGTGGATGGGGAAAAACAAAAAGAAGAGGGAGACCAATGGCAAGCCCAAAAAAGAGGAAGAGGAATGAAAAAATATGGATAGAAATGTATGCAAGGTGCCTAAGAAATACGAATCCCCCACACCCTCAGCGCCCTCGTGAAGCTCAATGCACAACCTAGGGGCTGCATACAGGCAAAAATCACCCCTAGTATCACAACCAATTCACCCCCCTTGATAACGAAGGTTCATGAAAAGAAGGGAAATATGAGGAGTTCATAGGGCATGAGATGCATGTTCAAAAGAAAGAATCGCCCAAAAAAGTCGATGAAAAAATTCCAAAGCTAGAATATATTCCAATTAAAGTAGATTAAGGAGAAGGGAAATAATCAAAATATGTGGAATATTTCTTATCCCCCGCCGCAACCAGAGATAATCCTAATTTTTTATCTTCGATTGATGATCGATCTAAAGATGAGATGAAAAAATAAGTTCAACATACTCAAAATAATGGGAGAGTAGGAAGGAGGACTAATTGTGAAGTAAGGATGTAACATACAGATTGGGACAAAGAAAGAGGATCCCAAATTATTATCAAATCCCTGGATTTGAAAAAACAATGAGGCCCAAGGAAACAAGGATTCACAAGTGCTCATATATATGGGAGATTAAAATTTGTTAGTAAATGATGATTGTTGTCTGCTAGAATTGCAGGGGGTGGAGAAGTGAGAAAAGGAAGTCTGAATCAAAATTTTAATCAGAGAAGAAAATCCCCAAATTGTCTTTCTCTAGGAGACGAAGAATCCATCAACAAAATTAGAATAACATGGAGAGGTAGCAACACCTTTTCTATTAGGTAAAAGGCTCCAGCATCTAGATAATTAGGTATTTTATGGTAGTCAACACTATTTAATATAATAAAGGAGTAAAAATAAAACCAGTGGTTGGTTATGAGCCTTCTGCATGTTCCACCCATAAAATTATGCGATATGATCAATCTCTACTTGACAATAGCCTATCCAAGTAAGGTTTGATGTTGGTATTCATTGATGAATTTAAAATAAATCCTTCCAAGAGAAATATGCATCATTGGTGGTGACTTCAACACCACAATGCATCGATGGGAAAAGAAGGGTGGATCTGTTGTGAAGGACATTTTGCAGAAACACATGGATGATTTCATTTCGCAATGGGAGCTCATTGATATCAAGCCTTCCACGAAATTGGATGTAGAACAACCTAGGAAGCACTAAAAAAATATTTCTAAAGCCTAAAATATTGGTTGTTCTATTTTTGGGAAGGTGAAAATGCTTGATTTGTTTACTCAGGAAATCAAAATATGCATAATGCTAAAGAATGATTAATGTCATTGTAAATGTTCCTGTTAGAAAAATAGATAATAAAAAAATATATGGTAGAATAAAAAATATGGGACCAAACATGATGAAGGAATTGAAGAATGAAATAGTTGTGACTAAATATTGCCTAAAATTTGAAGAGAAAAAAAAATGGGTCAATAAAGCAATATTACAATTATAAATGTGTAACCTACAACGGTATATCTAAGGACATGGGTAGGCTATATTTGATTTCATAAATATATGTAAAATTATTATGTGAGTGGCTTGGGTCAGGAGGCTAAACATAATTTCATATATAACTAAAGGATTCACTCACTCTTAGTGCTATGCTAGAAAATCCTAAAGGTTTTGACATGGTCATCCTCAATCTTGGAGTAATTGAAAAGTTCAAGCTTTGATATCAGAGTAATAACATGCCACATTAGCTAATAAGTATGAAATAGGTTAGAACTTTTATTTTTTAGCAAGACTTTTTCTCCAAGTCCAAGAAGCTAGCTATTTCTTACCTTTTCAAAAACTTTTTGATACCATACATTTCCAATATTATAGAACATTTTTTCACAAGGAACATCTATGTATTCAACATACTTTCCTCAACGTGACATAGTTATTGCATGTAATTTTCAGGTGTTATACCTTATATGTGACATAATAAAATATATGTAGACTAACCAAAAACCATGCAATTGAGAAGACTGCAATTCATTTCATTCATATTAAATAAAAGAGGACAAACCCTTGGGGATAATATTGTGGATTATAGATCATTAACTTGAGGGGAATTACCAAAAATTCCCATGAGGACCATAACTAGGGAACATAATTTCAATTAGTACACCCATAATATGGAAGCACATTCCATCATAGTAGATTTGGGAAACAAAAGTGTAATAGAATTTGATCCTTATAATATTGAAAAAGGCTTTCATTCCTTCCAATATTACCTTTGTAAACTATATGGAACAATATGGTTGATTTATTACAATTCAAATATAAGTTTTTTTATGTTCAAGTAATAGAAACCCACACTTCACACTAAAAAAACATAGAATTCAACTAACAGAAAAAAAAAAATACCTCATCAACAATACTAAAAGATATCCATGTTAGTGCTTGCACATGTCACTACGAAGAAGTCGTACTTGTATGGCACAATGTGAATGATAGAGGATAGTGGGGAGGAATTTTAAGGCCCAAATCCTAACTGCCTCTATTATGTGGATGACAAAAATTCTTGATTTGTTTATCATGATAGTCAAAATATGTGCATGTGGGGTGTTTTATCAAAGAAAAAGAAAAAGAAAAGAATTGGAAACATAAACCATAACCTCATGCTATTAACACTTTCAAACCAAAAAAATAAATGTCCTAACATTGGATGTAAAACTACCTTAAAACATTAAATACCCATATACACCCAACAAATAGTGGAAGTTCTAGGCATGTTTGTGGCACATTTTTTGTAAGTATATCTATTGTAGAGGTGTAGACAATCCAATTGAGAAATAATAAAATGTGAAAAACTGGTTGAAAGCAAATTTGACATATGGAACCCTTATTTGTGAGGTAAGGGAGTCTCTCCATGCAAACCTTCACTACAAAAATGTGCACATACCCTACCTTGTTTAGGTGTGTTTAGGAGGGTGAGATGAAGGGTATTGAAGCCAAGAAATATTCCCAAATAATTTCAGGAGGTAGTTGTATATTGGCTTCAAAACACAACTGAAATTTGGTGAAATAGATGTGAATAAGGTGATCAAATTAGGAAAACACAAGGATTTCCTACATCTGCAATAGAAAAATAGTAGGAAATTAGCATTTGATGGGAACAAAGTGTAGGGAGGATGTGAATGGTAGAGAATGATATATTATGGTCTGGAGAAGGTGTATGAGGATATTAGAGCATAGGGTTAGGTTTTTAGTCCACTTAAATCTATCAACAGTAGGAAAAAGTGAAAATGTAGTGGAAAAGGAAGTGAACAAGAAAATTAGTATTGTTCTTGATAAATTGACTTGAGGAGGATAAGAGATGCTTAATTATTGTTGAGGAAGCTTTAAAATCTGATGGAAATGGCCCTAGAGATTGGGGGAATTATTTGGGAGCCAAAATACCCAAAACATAGCACTTTCTAGATGTGTAACACACCTCTGACATATGCATAACAAGCCTACTAGATGCATAACAAAACAATGGTAGATGTGTAAAAAACCCTCAGATGCATAAAAACACTCTCCAGATGCATAAAAACACTCTCCAGATGTCTAACAGAATGCTCCATATGTGTAACAACACTCTCGAGATGCGTAACATAATGCTCTAGATGTGTAACCAAGCCCTTTTGGAGTAGTTTTCTTGCTTTTCTTGAAACCCTTGATAATAGTGGATCAGTGCAAAAGGTAAGAAAGGAGCCCCACCAATCATGAAAAAACAATATGAGCTGAAAAATACTTCTTTTTACTTTTTATAAAATCTTTGGAATGAATTTTTGTCTTGTATTCAAACAAAATACTTTGAGGACAATTTTTCCTTTTTGGAATAATTTGTCTATGAAACAAGTTTTGAAATAAGACAAAATGTCTTACATTAGTCCCCTAACTATGCTAAATCCATTTAAAATACTGATGTGATGAAAATGAAGCCTTGTTCGCCCTCTTTGGTGAAATTTTTGAACTTTTTAGTGGCAAAACAAGCACACCTAGACAATAGACCTAGATGGGAGATGGAGTGATTAACCTAAGACTCTAAATGAAAATGAGTGGCATGAAATTTGAGATGATGATGGCCATGAATGGAATGAGGGGAGAAGAATCACTGACCTAGACCATATGCAGTGACCAAAATTTATTTGAAAACTTATTTGAAAGGATGAAAATTTGACCTAGGACTACTAGCAAATAAACTGAAAGAGCATGTTTGATCACTGAACATATTGACACTAACAGGTTATACACATATTGGGAGAGATTATGGAGACCATTTCATACATGACATCATGCCCTAGCTTGAGGGCATTCTCTCCTTGATGAGTTCCATCTTGATAATGACACTAAGCCACCCTAGCATGATGATGTGACATTTGGGGTGCCTTTTGATGATTGGAGGTGACTTTTCATAATAATACATGATGTTTTTATGAGGATAGACAACTGTTTTATGATACATTGCATATTTTGAGAGAGACGCTACTTTTCGAGCATTGATATCCCTTTTTGTAGATAATTTCACCATTTTGAGCACTTTTAATTCATACATGTCATTTATGATGGACAATTTTATGTTTTGACAGCATACCTTTGTTTTAGAGGCATATTTGGGGATCAAATTGAGACCTATCCACCTATTATCATGGATTATCATGTTTTTAAGGGATTTTAGTGAATTTTGGCATTAGAGAGGTAAATCACTTGGTTTCCCTCATATAAATAGTGGAGTGCTAACCTCATATTTGATCATTGAAACTTGTGGTGGATTAATACTACTTGCTTACTTATCTTACTAATGTGATATGGATGAATGACTTATACAACTTCATTTTTTAGGTTTTGATGGTGATCCGTGGTTATGGTTTCAATGATGAGTATTGATTTATTGTGTAAGTGTTTTCTTAATGATTTTGGATTTGTTTATCAAATGCATGAAGTATGGATGTGCTTATCAAGTGGCGAAGGTGCATTATTTCTCTTGTATTTTCTTAAATAAATCCCATCTTGCAAAACTAGGAGAGATTATGGTGTATATACCTCCCTTGATATCATTTTTAAGGTAGGTTTTGTAGTGTAATACTATAATTATTATTTCTATAGGAAGACACCTAGATTTTATAAAGGAATACCCTAGGGTTTATCCAAAATCCATTTTTCATTCCTTTCTTCAAGAGAGTACATAATTTTGATTCCATTATCCCAAAAAAATAGTAGGCACTAGTACAATTCTTCATTATTTCATCAACCAAATTAAAATATACTTTTAATTTACATTTGTATGGCTAGATTAAATTTTCTAAGCAATCATATGTCAATTTTCAGCCACAATAAGCTAGACATTACGGTTTAGTTAGAATTTATCCATAAAAATATATTTTCTTAACTTCTAATGCATTGTTACTTCAATTTTAAACCTTTAGAGGCTTTATATATTGCATTATTAGGGTTTTTCTATTCCATTTTCAACAATCCTTTTCATTTCAGAAATTAATTGTTTGCAAAACCCTAGTTTAGCTAGTATTTTCAACCCTTAATTTCTTACATTGTTTATTTGTTCAAGGAACTACATTATTTATGTTGTTGTAACTTTAAATATTGCTAAATATTTTCATCTTTCACACATATTTACATAACCATAGCATTTTTGGGAGACCATATGGTCTATTTCACAGGATACATATCATAAATTGCCTTGTTTTGCCTTGAAATGTTTCCCAAGTTGTGGTATGTTTGAGTAACTAATATTGAAGTTCATATACTTGATATCATATTTTTATAGAATTCCTTGAAATCACTAGAGAAACCTTCCTTATGTAGGATTGTCTACTTCACTAAAATGAGGGAACTAAGTTATTATGTGATTATGGTAACGATTCCATGTTACACTTTTCTACACCCTTATGAAGACACCTAGATTTTATAGAGGAATACCCTAGGGTTTATCCAAAACTCATTTTTCATTCCTTCCTTCAATAGAGTACATAATTTTGATTCCATTATCGCAAAAAAATAGCAGGCACTAGTATAATTCTTCATTATTTCATCAACCAAATTAAAATATACTTTTATTTTACATTTGTATGGTTAGATTAGAGTTTCTGGGCATTCATATGTCAATTTTCAGCCACAATAAACTAGACATTACAGTTTAGTTAGCATTTTATCCATAAAAATATATTTTCTTAACTTTTAATGCATTGGTACTTCAATTTTAAACCTTTAGAGGCTTGATATCTTGCATTATTAGGGTTTTTCTATTCCATTTTCAATGATCATTTTCATTTCAGAAATTAATTGTTTGCAAAACCCTAGTTTAGCTAGTATTTTCAAGCCTTAATTGCCTACATTGTTTATTTGTTCAAGGGACTGCATTATTTATGTTGTTGTAATTTCAAATATTGCTAAATATTTTCATCTTTCACACATATTTACATAACCATAGCATTTTTGTGATACCATATGGTCTATTTCACATGATACATATCATAAATTGCCTTGTTTTACCTTGATATTTTTCCCAAGTTGTGGTATGATTGAGTAACTAATATTTATGTTCATAGACTTAATCTCATATTTTTATAGAATTCCTTGAAATCACTAGAGAAACCTTCCTTATGTAGGATTTTATACTTCACTAAAATGAGGGAACTATGTATTTATGTGATAATGGTAACGATCCCATGTTACACTTTTCTACACCCTTATGATAGGATTTGCACTAAGGTGCAAGATTTTGTGATAAGATATATTGGAATTTAAACAAGGTAGGGTATGTGCACATTTGTGTAGTGAAATTGTTGCATGAAGGGAGTCCATTTCCTTGGAAAAAAGAAAAGGGTTCCATATGTCGATTGGAATTCAACTAAGTTGTCACATTTTATTATTGCTCAATTGGATTGTCTACACCTCTACGATACATATCCTTACCAAACATGTGCTAAAAAAATGCCTAGAACTTCCACTATTTGTTGGGTGTATATGGGTATTCAATATTTTGAGGTAGTTTTGCACCCAATGTTAGGAAATTTATTTTTTTGGTTTGCAAGTGTTAATAGCATGTGGAAATGTTTCATGTTTCCAAAAATATATATTTTTCTTTGATAAAACACCCTACATACGCATATTTCGACTATGATGATAAACAAATCAAGCATTTTCGGTATCCCCACAATAGAGGTAGTTAGGCTTTGGCCTTTGAAATTCCTCCCCTCTAATCGAGTTGTCATTCACATTGTCTTATACAACTAAGTGTAATATCCCTGGTGAAAAATCCATGTAATAAAGTTAAAAATAATAACCACTGATTTATGGGACACTTATTCCAAGTTGAATGCTTGGAAAAACATCCTAGTGGGTGTTCCTTTCGGTTAATATGTAGGGCTAACATATCATTATATAGGTATGTGATTCATGGTTTTTATATGCATTAGGGTTATGTATATTATTGTTAGTTTATTATTTTTGTGGTTACATGTACGATAGATGCTAGTGAATCAGTGTGGTCATATGCACATGTGTCATATAGTCATGTATGATAGTAACCTATGTTGGTATGCATTGGTATTGTTGTTTTATGTTAGATAAACTACATGTTGTTAATGAGAATGTTATAATTTAACTTGTTGTTGTTGTAGGATAGTAGCTTGAGGATTAGGTTACATGTTGTTGTTGCATGCTAGTGACTTGATGATCGGGATTATTTCACTAACATATTGATGTTATATGTACTATGCTAAATTGGATTGGCCCATGCAGATGGTTAGGGTTATGACATTTAGGCATGAGTCGATGTAATTATGCTAGTGTGTTTTATTATGTCTAAACTATATGTGCATGCGTGACTATATGCACAAATGAAATTTACTTATGGGTTTATTATGTGAACACGTTAGCTAGATACTGTTACATATATCATGATCTTATTCATGATTGGGTTGATATGTTAGTGAAGTTATATCTTGATAACCTAGATTGATTGTGAATACAAGATAGCCTCCCCTAAGATACATTAAGGCATGAGTTTTCTTATGGCGTATACCTGGTGCTTGACTGTTTTAAGTGTTGTTTATGCCATATAGTCGATCTATTTAGGATGGTATCTTTGCGAGTTGTTTGAATTTTTGATTAATTGCATGATATGAGTATATGTGTCTGTAAGATTGCATGAAGAAATGGTATTTCTTTAAGATGGTTGTACTAACACATATTTGTTTCTATGGATGATATGTACCTGAGTGTAACTAGGTGATAGTTGTAGCACTATGTATTATGACCGATGAATGTGATTTGATTGTGGATTATGACATGGTTGTTAACCTTGGTAAATGTTGATTTCGAATTGAAAGATATGTTGTGTCAATGTTGATACATATGGCTGACATGTGTTTGTTTTGTTAGAAGACAACATAATTGGCACAACAAGGTAAGGTAACTAGATTTATTTTATGTTTATTTATGCACAGACAGCTATGTGTCTATTGACAGTATGATGTGGGGATTACATGATAAGAGTGCCATGAAATTTTGAAGAAGGCTCGAGATGAGCATTTCTTTGGAAGTGTTGGGAACCCATGGGGATTTAGTCATGGTGTTTGATTGTTAGTCTTGTGCTTTTGGTCTTTTGTGATTTGATTGTGATTGATCTGTGGTTTTGATTGCATCTAGTGTATGGCCATACCAATTTTTTTGGTGTCTTATTGCATCTATTGGTTTTCCATGGTCTCCTTCTTTGTTTCTTATGATTGTATTTTATGTTTTGAGAGTCTCGGGAATTGGTTGGGGAAAGAGAAATTTAATGGAGCTCGGGAAGAGTTGAATGAAGTACAACATGTAATGTAAGGCATGAATGGACCTAAGTGCATGAGTAAGTGCAATGGAAGGTAAAAATATGACAGGTGGATGGATTGGCTGAGTCCATTGTGGTAAATTGATGGTGCCAAGAGAGTCATGAGAAAGGTAAAGTAAATGTATCTGAGATATCAGATGCCTTGTCTATGTTGGGAATTGTTTCTCTCAATATTGTGCATATTGTGCATAGATAAAGAAAATTCTCTTAACCTATACCTTATGATATCTGGTAATTATGTTGTGATCGTGATTATGATAATATATTTATATGTATGTATATGTGCATTCATGTCGCTACCTGACGAGATCATGATCTATTTATGTTGATGTTTATATATGTATCCATGTATTTATGTATGTATGTATGTCATGTCTGACAGGGTATTCATGGATCGTGATTGTTTAATGTTGATATTTACATGTATATATGTGTGTATGTATGTTGTTGTATGACAGGATAATGATTGTTTTATGCTAATGATTATATATGTATGTATCTATGTATCTATGTCACTATATGGAATGTTTTTCAAGGATCATTCTTGCAGAGGAATGATTTCTTATGCAGGTTAATGGAATGAAGAGGTTCCTGGCTATGAGGAATCAAGTGGCAGATTAGCCTGGAAAGATATAATAGGTCGATATCATGTGGGAATGAATTGATATTATATGCTTATACTATGCCTATTTTTATGTTATGGACTTGTTACACGTCATTTTTTCACCTTGACATTTGACTGTTCATATGGATCTATCACCATCCATATCATGTTTCCTTAGAGGTCAAAAACACTAATGTTCCTAAATCAAGTCTTGGAATTGGAGAAAATCTCTGTAAAACCCTTGAAATTATACCTATGTGGTTTTTCTAGCCTTTCCCTATGCATGCATTGTTGTTCTGTACATAAAATGCGGCAACTCCTGCACTTTTTTCCATTATTACCTGCGCACCCCCATGAAAATAAAATAAAAGAAAAAAGTAAATTCTAGAAGCCTAGTTGGTCAAATATTCTCCCAAGTGGAAGCTTCTAGAGTCGTAATCAGTTTGAGCTTTATCTCTCCACTCATGGAGCTTATCCCTTGGTCCATGGAGCTCAAATCCCTTCATGAGAGGAATCCATCCCCCTCTTCATGGAGTTGAAACTACCTCCATTTCCCTATAAATTGAGCTCAAGTTTCAGGTTGAATGGTAGACACATGTAGATACAATGTGATTATAGACTAATCTATACAGTTTCTAAGCTGAAGAGTTTTCATAAGAGTGCATAATTTCTACACTAGTGAGTTGGTGTTGGCATGAGAATGATCACATCCTTGTTTCTATAACTACATGCTAGTATTCAGAGATGTAGCCTTATCATACTGAAGGAGAAACAATTGTTTAGGACCCTGGGAGAAATATGTACAACATCAAGGCATCGGGTTGTAAGATTACTCGTTTTATTCAAGATAATACATATGGATCTCTTTTTCTCATTGCTTTGTTTCTATTCTTATTAGAGTAATGTTAGTACTTAGACTCCTTGACCACTAAGTTGGATTAGCATTTTATGATTATTATATGTTATATATGCTTTGATTCTTTGTCTTTTCTTTGATTGCAGGTTCTACTCATTGGAAAAACCACTTTGAAGTACCGGGACAAAAGGCTACATCAAATGTTTGGATTTCAAGGTAGGGGCATGTCCTCTCTACTTTACTATTATAATATTGGAATGCAATTAATCTAGAGGAAAACGTTTTCGAATGGATCTTTGTTTCTAGTTACTTGTTGAGTACTAGGGATATTGCTCTTGTCCACAAGAGGGATTAATCCATGTAACAAAATGGCGACTCTACTGGGGATTGTAGAGCTTAGTTTTATTTGTTTGTATTTTGTTTGAATTTTAAGTTTTCTAATTTTGACTTCTCTGAGTTTGGTTGGGTAGATAAAATTTAAGAATCCGTGAAAAATAAATCTTGTTATTTATTTTTTCCAAGTTTTTCCTTGCCAGGGCTATTTTGGCAGAAAACAATGCGACAACCTACACAACTTTTAGTTCAATTCAGTGCGCATGCACACTGTATTCCATTGTAAGCCACAAACCCCCTGGAAATTTTTGAAAAAAATAAATTTCTCTTTTTTAGGGCTAGATAACTCGATTCTTTCTATTTTCCCTGATCCATCTTAGTTGTCAAATCTTGTGTGAGAACTTATTTTCAGAAATGTTGGGTTTTGTGTGATTTATTGTCTTGTTTTCATTTTATGAGTGTTTGACCTAGTTTATTGTTTCTCTATGCTGAAGATATCTTCATTTTCCTCAGCTTAGTGGTATTATGATTTTGTCTTTTTTGAGCCATTAGGATCATTGCAAACCTTACTTTTATGAAGATTTGTTCACTCTTCATTTGCAACCTTGGAAGAGCTTCTAGCTTACTGAAGCTTGATTTAACACCAAAGCACTTTTGGATGTTTACATTTCTACTGAGATAATTGGAAATTTTCTTATTCTAATCACAAAATAGGAGAAATCATCCTCAAAAATTCTAGATAGACTTCAGAATTAGAATTTTGTTTTGATTTTCAAATTTATGCTTTTGGAGTTTTTTAGAGATTGTTTTCTTTTGGGAGTTGATTATTTGTTGAAATTGTAGTTTTTGATTTGATTGACTCAAGGAATTTTATTTCAAAAGAGAAATTGATCATTCTTGCAAATTTATTTCTTCATGAAATCGTCTTATTTCAAAAAGGATTTTGTTTATGAATGAAATAGTTCGTGTTTTGAAAAATGATAAAATCTCTCAACTTTCTCTTAAATAAGATTCATTGAAAAAAAAGAGTTGCACCTCTCATATAGATGCATTTAGAGTTGAGTCGGGTCACAAACATCATTAAAGTTTCAACTCCATATCCTTTATGTTAAGTAACAACCGAATTAATGCATCGCTTAATTAAAATCAATCTAGATATTTTAGATTTTCTAGAGCTCATTCCACCAACATAGCTTAGGCTAGTGTTTTGGAATAGGTTGTAATAAAATTTCCAAAATAATTTAAACAAAAATGTAGAATCTTGCGGTATGAAAATCCAATTGTTTCATTTTTACTTTGGGAAGCTCTTCTTAAAAGAGTCAAGAACAAGATCATGTCGGACCTAGTGAGGTAATGGTACCTATCTCATGGTTAATAGAGTTCTCTCCTACATTATTTTATCTTTTTTCGGGCCTGAGAGACTAAATTTATGAGAAAGAACAACCATGGAGTTTACTTATGTTTTTCTTCTCACTCCCTAAAATTGGAAAATGCCGAGTTATTCTTATACTAGACTCGTTAAAATTTAAAAGTAAAGGACTTGTCGATCACAATAGAACCGAACCACTCCTTCTTAGGGTTTGATTTTAATACTAAGATGGAATCATCTGAAGGATGAGCTTATAAAAAAAAATATATATATATTATCCTTCTCAAATCTTGACAAAAAATAAAGAGGTACTTGCCAGTAATGGTGGGGGGAAAAGAGAGAAAAAGAGTCCAGTTGTCATCCTTATTTAGAAAGAAAAATGCCACTCTTGAACATGACACTTTGTCACACTTGTACCTGGGTTGGGAAATCCTTTGTCTAAAAGTTAATCAAACCACATTGAAAGTCTTTAGCTAGTTTATGGGTATTAAATTTAGGTCAAATGCTTCCAAGCCATCTGTAGTGCAATCATTATGTTTTCAAGAGAGAATTCAAATAAACCATTCATTGCAAACATTTTTCTGCATTCATGTTGACCATCCCTGAGTCAATCCTTGCAAAATATTTCTTCAAAACTTGATATAATGATTTTGTGTCATGGGATTTCCTCCGACGGATCACTTTATATCAACATCAGCTCATTATCTAGAAATTTGATCTAGAATCCTATCAGTACCTTGGGATCTGCATACCCTAATGGAAGGTTTCTCACATTTGACTATAGGTTGCATCGTTGGAATTCAATCGAATGATTCTATGAGTGTTCAGCTACAAATCATTCATTCACACTTCATATATTGTATTGGAGTACTTTGAGAGCCATTGTCATTATTGGTGGTTTCTCTCACACTTTTTAATGGTTCACATCATTGACCAGTAATCAAGTGGTTTCTACCATGTTCGACTTCAACACAATCAATCACATGGATCGATTCGTACTAGTTCAGGAAGCGGAAATAAAGACCCTGGATCTAGTTTCTACCATCCAGGTTGCAGGGAGTTTTATTATTCATGATATAGTAGACTACTTATGACAAATGGCTACGTCCATACTATGTCTACTTTTGATGTAATATTGAAACCATATATGTACCAAAACATTTAGTTAGTTTTAATCTGAGTACGGTAATTCCTACCTCAATGATTATATATATATATATATATATATATATATATATATATATATATATATATATATATGTATGTATGTATGTATGTATGTATGTATGTATGTATGTATGTATGTATGTATGTATGTATGTATGTATGTATGTATGTATGTTTGCATTGAATTTTTTTACAGGTTTCGATCGGTGTCTCCTATCCAATCCTTTGAATGATAAAGCACTTCACCATTCAGAATAACTTTAGACTTTACAATTTAGGGGGCAATCTATTACACGTCATTTTTTAAACATGACATTTGACTGTTGATATGGTTCTATCACCATCCATATCATGTTCACTTAGAGGTCAAAAACACTAATGTTCCTGAATCAAGTCTTGGAATGGGAGAAAAGCTTTGTAAAACCCTTAAAATTCTACCTATGCGGTTTTTTTATCCTTTCCCTGCACATGCGTTGTTGTTTTGTCCATAAACTGTGGAAAATCCCTCAATTTTTTCCACTATTATCTGTGCACTCCCATGAAGAGACAATAAAAGAAAAAAGTAAATTCTAGAAGCCTAGTTGGTCGAATATTCTCCCAACTGGAAGATTCTAGAGTCACAATCCGTTCGATCTTTATCCCTCCAGTATTGGAACTTCACCCTTGGTTCATGGAGCTCAAATCCTTTCATGAAAGGAATCCATCCCCCTCTTCATGGAACTAAAACTACCTCCATTTTCATATAAATTGAGTTCAAGTTTCATAATTAAGGGTAGACACATGTAGATACCAATGTGATTAGAGACTAATATATACATTTTCTAAGCTGAAGAGAGGTCATAAGAGTGCATACTTTCTACACTAGTGAGTTGTTGTTGGCATGAGAATCATCACACCCTTGTGTCTGTAACTCCATGATGGTATTCAGAGAGGAAGGCTTATCAGATTGAAGGAGAAATGATTGTTCAAGACCCCTGGAGAAATATGTACAACATCAAGGCATCAGGTTGTAAGATTACTTTTTTTATTCAAGGTAATACATATGGATCTATTTTTCTCATTGCTTTGTTTCTATGCTTATGGAATAATGTCAATACTTAGACTTCTTGATCAATAAGTTGGATTAGCATTTTCTGATTATTATATGTTACAGATGCGTTGATTCTTTGTCTTGTCTTTAATTGCAGGTTCTACTCATTGGAGAAAACACTTTGAAGTGACAGGACAAAAATCTACATCAAACATTTGGATTTCAAGGTAGGGGCATGTCCTCTCTACTTTACTATTATAATATTTGAATGCAATTAATCTAGAGGAAAAGTTTTTCAAATGGATCTTTGTTTCTAGTTACTCGCTGAGTACTAGGGAGATCACTCTTATCCGCAAGAGGAATTAATCCATATAATAGGATTGGTAATGTTGAGGAGTGCATCAATGAAGTGAAGGTAGTGTGACTTGTGACATGCTAGGATAAGAATGGATAGTCAAAAGACACTAGAGGCAAGGTTTCTTTTGGGATCAGTGCGTGGTCTACGAATGTACAATGCTATTATTGTGTATATTTTGTGCATGTTTCATATTCAGTGATTGTATCTATGGTGATGTGTAATGTTGCATATGTACTATTGTGTACATATGATGTTGTATGCCTATTGTATATATGGCGTTCTGTGTATATTACATATTCAGTGCTAGGTACGTGTTAGATATGCGGTGATGTGTACATATCAAAATGTGTGTATGTTGGATATGCAGTGTTGTGTGCATATGGTGGTGTGTGCATGTTGGATATGCAGTGTTTTGTACGTATGGTGCTATGTACATGTTGAATATGCAGTGATATGTACATATGGTGTTGTGTACAGGAGATGTCGTGTACATGTCTTGCATGTGGTGCTATATACATATGATGTCTTTTACATGTCATGCATGTGGTGTTGTGTACGTATGGTATTATGTACACATTGTACAGGTAGTGCAGTGTACATTTGGCATTGTGTACATGTTGTGCAGGTGTCGTGCACATGTGATTTTTGCACACATTGTGCAGGTAGCTGTGTTGTGTATAGATGGTACTATGTACATGTTGTGCATATGGTACTAGTATACATGTGGTATTGTGTGCATGTTGTACATGTGGTGTTGCGGGCATTCAGTACTATGTATGCATTCGTGGTATAGTGACATGTGTATTCATTGTGGTGTACTCTTTATATGTATATGTATGTGTATGTACATATATTCTGTTGTACACTAGGTATAGGTGTATTTTGTTGTGTTGTACACCAAGTGTAGGTGTATGTGTTATGTTGTATGTCAAATGTGGGTGCACACATTGTGTGGTGTCGTACGCCCTGTGTGGATGTATGTGTTGTGATGTACGCTACATGTATGTGTATGTGCATGAAGAGAAGCAAGGGCACTAGGTGCTTGCCTGGTGTGGAAATCGATCAAGTGTGGGTACAAAATAACAAATCCTTAAGTAAGGATCGATGAAGTATAAATATCGGTATTTGATTTCATCTTTATTATGCATGTGATATGTGATTTTGACTTACGATGGTTACATGTGATTTATGATTATGGTTTATGATGATTGAATGTTCTTTATTATTTTTATCTATGATGGTTTAATTTTGAGCTAACCCGATATGATATGTTTATACATCATGGTTTGATCAAATAACTAGTTTTACTTGTGTGATAGGAGGCGAACAAGATTGCAAGTATACCTTGTTGATGAGCTACTAATGAAGTATGATTTGAAATTATTTCAATTTATTTTGATTCTAATGGAAATCATGTGCTTGGTACAAGAAAGCATGCAATGCTAGATTTAGGATGATTGAAACTAACTACAAGAACTAGAAGCAAGAAAAAAAGGAATTGAAATAGGTAGCAGTATGCTGGTAAAAGCACTTCAGGATCAGGGCCAATGTGGGGCACTGGTACCCAATAGTGTACATTGATTTCCATGAACATGCTATGATCGGTATGATGGTTTTAAAGTAGGTATATGCCTTGGTTTCTTATACTTCGATGCAAGGGAGCCTTGCCAAGGGATAGATCGCCTGGGATAGGGGATGTTGGGGAACTTGGAAGGTGAGTGACTACACAGAACGAGATTACCGAATTTCTGAAGGGACTACAGGGTGGATTTTTTTTGGTCATTAGCAATGCTAGATGGAATTAGATGACATTCAGAGTGTTCCAAGTCAGTAAATGTTCACTAAGAGTATAGTAATACAATATTGTAGCGTTGGATGTTGGATGTAGCTTTGACTTCGATGGTGCAATTCTAGACTTCCTAGAAAGGATGTGAATCATGGTAATACTTTAAGGGTGGAGGTGTGAGCCTCTAGATTCCCTCGTTGCAGATGAAAACATCAAATCCTTTTATTTGTTAGTTGGGAAAATGTGCATATGTATATATATGGTTGTTATTGTAAATATCGTAATGAGCTGTGTTATAAAGCTCCAGTACACGATATGATTGCCATGATTGATTTTTCTTTTAAGTAGGTTATTCATTGTAAATATTGCAACGAGCTAAGTTATAAAGCTCCATGGGGTAGTATGTTTTCTTTTTCAATGGTTTTGCTGAGGTATATGTGTGGTTGAACACTGAGGATGGTGTCCCCCAAGCGGGGGGTTCTTTAACAATCCTGGTGAAAGTTCCATGTAATAAAGTTAAAAATAATAACCATGGATTGATGGGACACTTATTCCAATCTGAATGTTGGGAAAATCATCCTAGTGGGTGATTTGGTTAATATGGCTAAGGAAATTGGGAAGGCAAAAGGGAAAGGAATTTATAAAGGTAAATGGAATATTTGACACATTTATTTATAAAAATAATGGAAATTAGGAAAAAAGGAAGGTGAAAGGTCACATATTGCATGTGAGTAGGAAAATGAAGGAAAATAATGGAAAAATAAGAAAATAGAGGCATTTTCTATAAAAAGGCTTTTGAGGATCAGTTGGGAAGCATTTTCTACCTTTTTTTAATTCAGTTTTTGAGCTCTCTCATTGTTTTGTCTCTCTCTCTCCCCTTCACTCTTGGAAGTTTCTTTTGGAGCACTTTGGAATTTGAGTAAGAAAGGAAGCAAGCAAGGAGGAGAAGGAATCAAGCAGCTACAACAAGATTCTTTGTAGGTATTTATTTGCATGTATGATTTCCTTGCTAGATTTGACATGCATGATATTGAATGTGGTTCTTTGTTTTATTGGCATGGGTTTTGTGAGGTGTGACAGTGTATTCAGCCTAGCCTTGCTATTTCTGGATAGCCGTGGTGTTGTGTAGTTCTTATGTTTTGGTTTAGATGGATTACTAGATGGATTCAAAGCTAAGTGAGGTGGATCTCCGAATATTATTATTTTTATTACACATACTCGATTTATATGTTGCCTCAGTTTAGGGCATAGTGACCCCTAATTTAGATTGTGGATTATAGTAAAGCCTGAGAGGTGTTGCATCGGTTTAGGGCCTAGTGATCCGAGATTGGATTGCGGTAAATCTTTAGACGTGGTTACAAGTGGTTAGAGGGTGGTGTCTTGGTTTAGGGCCTAGTTACCCCTGATTCAGACTGTGGGTTGCGGTAAATCTTGAGAGACTAGGACATAGGAAAATTCCTCATGGTGTAGGCAGAGAGAATCGAGTAATGTCCATGCTTGTGTTGGCTTATTGATCTAGGTTGGATCATGGTAAAGCCATATTTCTATTTGATGAGAGTGATGTGGTTTAGCCTCGGGATGCCCTGGTTGGTTTTTTTGGTTAAGTCCCACATTCATGCTTGGAATATCGCACGTGGGTGATTGGCCGAAGTAATATTTCACTAACCAAATCTATGGTCGGGTGGAACATGGCAATCCCATCTCCTGTTGGTTTTTACATTCAAAATTGAAGAGCTCATTCCTTTGGTATTTGGTATGCAAATGCACTGGTTATTTTGTGGATTTCACTTGGGCTTAGATACAGGAGGTTCCAAAACCTATAAATCACTACATGGAGGATGCTCCACGAGGGGGAAAGCGCACATTATACCTTTATTGATTAGAATGAAATAACCCTGATTGGGAAATGCCAAAAACCACTCAATCGATGTCCTGGTCCTACCACTCCCTTTTCCTCACATGGCCGTGGCTAAGGCTCAAGAGGGAAAAATTTAATCCCTCTTCAGGGTTCAGGGGATCTGGGAGGGTGGTTTACTCCCTGAAGGTTTTTTTGGTGATGTGTAAGGTGTGTTTGTCGTGTTTCTGTCAGTTCCACTTTTTTAAGGTCATCTAGGAGGTTGAATCTCACATTAGTAGCCTCTTGTCACATGTTTACCCCAGTCGGTCATTTACTTTGGTAGATGTGGGAAGAGGGTGTAGTTACATAAAGGCTTCTTGGTAGTGACCTGTGCAAGCACTAACATAGATAACTTCTAGTATTGTTGATGATGTATTTTGTTTTCTATTAGTTGAATTTTGTGTTTTTGTATTGTGGACTGTGGAATTTTATTACTTGAACAAAAAAGATACTTATTTAAACTATAATACATCAACCATAATGTTCTAGATGATTTACAAAGGTAATATTAGAAGGAATGAAAGCTTTTTCCAATATTATATGGATCGAATTTTATTCCACTTGTGTTTCCCAAATATACCATGATGGAATGTGATTTTATATTATGGGTGCACTAAAATTATGTTCCTAGTTGTGGTCCTCATGAGAGTTTGTGTTAGTTCCCCTCAAGTCAAATATATGTATACACAGTCTTATCCCCAAAGGTTTTTCCTCTTTCATGTAATATGAAAGAAATGAATTGCAATAATCTCAACTACATGGTTTTTGGTTAGTCTACATATATTTTATAAGGTCACATATATGGTATAATACTTGACAATAACGTGCAATAACTATGTGTTGAGGAAAATATGTTGAATACATAGATGTTCCTTGTAAAAAATTGTTCTATAATATTCTAAATGTGTGGTATCTGACAAGTTTTTGAAAGGATAATAAATTGCTAGTTTCTTGGTCTTGGAAAAAGTCTTGCTAAAATATAAAAGTTCTAACCTATTTCATATTTGTGAGATAATTTGGTATGTGATTACTCTGATATCAAATTTTTAACTTGTGAATTCCTCTAAACCTGAGGATGACCATGTCAAGCCTTGTAGTATTTTCGTGCATAGCACTAAGATTGACCCAATCCTTTAGTTATATATGAAATGATGTTTAGAATGCCTAAGCCACTCACATAATAATTTTAGCTATATTTTTTAAATCAAATATAGCCTACCCATTTCCGTGGATATACCTTTGCAATTTACACACATAACATTTTAATTTTTCTTTCTTGACCCAATTATTTCTCTCTTCAAATTTCAAACAATATTTGGTCGTAACTGTTTCATTCTTCAATTCCTTGGACATGTTTGGTCCTATCTTTCTTATTTGACAACATCTTGATTTATTATCTATTTTTCTAAGAATTACATTTGGATTGAAAATAATCATACTATAGCATTGTGAATATTTTGATTTCCTTAGTAAGAAAATCAAGCATTTCCACCTTCCCTATAATAGAAAAATCAATATTTAAGGTTTAGAAATACTCTATAGCCCTTTTTAGGTTTTTATAAATCCAATCCTATGGAAGGCTTGATGTCAGTGATCTCTCGATACGAAATGAAATCCTCCACGTGTTCCTAAACATGATCATTGACAATAGATCCACCCTTTTTTTCCCATGGATGCATTGTGGTGTTGAAGTCACCACTAATGATGCATCTTATGTTTCGAAGGCTTTCTTTGACATTCATCAACGAAGCTTAACATCAAAACTTAAATCTAGATAGGCTATTGGTATGTAGACATTGATCACATGGTAGGATTTTCTTGATGGAAGATGGAGAAGGATCAGTACCAACCAATGGTTTGATCTCCTTTATTATATTGAAGATGTTCGACTACCATAAAAAACATAATCCTTGATATGTTCCCTTTTATCCAATGGCAAAGGAGTTTTCCTCTCCACATTATTCTACTTTTGTTGAGGGAATATTGTTCCACCATCTTAGTCTCCTAGAACAGGATAATTTGAGGGTTTTCTATTTTGATTAAACTTCTGATTTCATAATCCCTTTTATCAGTTCCCAACCCCCCGCAATTCTAGGAGACAACAATCATCATTTACGAACATCTTTTGAGCCCCCACCTGGATGAGGGCATTTAAATCCTTCTTTCCTTAGGTATCTTTGATTTTTCAAAGCCAGGGAATTGATGATAGTCTGGGTTCCTCTTTCTTTGTCCCCATTTGTATGTTTTATCCTTACTTTAAAATTAGTCCTTCTTCCTACTATCTTGCTAGTTTGAGGATGTTGAACTTTTTTTTCCATCTCATTTTCAGATCAATCATCAATTGAAGTGAAAATTTTAGGATTGTATCTCTACATGTGGTGGGAGATGAGAAATCTTCCCCATCTTTTGATTGTTTCCATTCTCTCTGATCTACTTGAACTGAAATATATTCTATCAATGTTCATCGATTGTTTTGGACAATTCTTTCTCTTCAACATCCATTTCATGCTCTATGAGCTCCTCATCTTTCCATTCCTTGGATGAGCCTTCATTATCAAGGGGAGAAAATTGGTTGTGGGGTTGGGGGTGATTTTCACTTGCATGTAGCCCCTGGGTCATGCATTAGGCTTAATGAGGGCAGTGAGGGATTGGGGGAGGAGGATCGTCTTTCTTGGGAACCTTACATGCACTGGTATCCTTACCTGTTCATCTTATTATTTTTTAGGCTTTCCATTGGTCTCCCTCTTATTGACATTTTCCTTATCCACTCCCTTTGGGAAGTTCTTCGTAAAATGGCCATAATCATGGATATGCTTGCATTTGAAAGGTAGTTGGCCATAGTCCACCAGCTGGATAAAGTTCTAGTTTTCAAAGGTTGATTGTACCACTTTTGACAAACCCTTCTATAGATAAACTTCCACGTAGATTCAAGCACAAGCGTACATGGATCCCTTTGGTTCAACTCTATCTATGTATTTTACAACCATGTTCTCAATGTTTCTAAAGGTTTATTTATTCCATCAATGGAGGGGAAGGTGAGGTAACTTCACCTCGGTTGGAACCACTTTTGGGACATCATTTTCTAGATTCAAATTGGGTTTCCATCTATCCAAATATAGCCCTTGGGTGCCCATGAATAATGGGACACTTCTAGATATTAAATCTCAATATTATTTCTTTTAAAACATGAATGAGAAGAATCCTCTTCCACAGAAAGAGGATTCCCTTTGATGAGTGGTCACTATTTTTTCTCCACCCATTGGTTCAACATTGTTGGGGAAGGCTAGATCTCGATGAACTAACTAATGAAGCCCTTTTCAACCAATCATAATGGAATAATTCAGGGTTGATCTTAGTAGACGTGGATCATCAGAATAAAGTCCAACTTCTTCACAAAATGTGATGGTTTTGGATGTTGTGAGGCCATGTTGAACAAATTTTGGAAGGCTATATCAAGTGCTGGCGGAGGAGGAGAGGGGGTGGAAGGTCCCCGGTGCAAGAAAACATAGTTTCTTGTGCACACTCCACTCAAACTCGACCCTTCAACCTTAAGAAAAATCGGCCTTACTTTGCATTAAAAAAAAAAATCCTTATTTGTGTGTAAGAATTAATATATAAATTTAGTTTACTTAAATTATCTAAAGTTTTTACTATAAGATTGCTATTTCTTTTTATTATATTCTTTTCATTTATTTTTATTGTGCATTTTATGTGAATTTCCTACATGGTTTTACTTATTGGATATTATTTTCTTCTACATTTTTCTCTTCATATAATTTACTATATTATTTAATAAAATTTGTATTAATGTTCATATTTCCTCTTCCAATAAATTTAATTTTCTTGCCTATCTAATTCTATTAGGTATAATCATGTTTTAAGTGATAATATCCGTTAAGGGTGAAGCTTTTTCCTTCTAAACAACTTGTTATGAATTATTTAGGTATTTATTTCATCCCGTTCCACCAATTTATATATGTAATTTTCCTTTATGCAATATTTTTCCCAGTGCATGCCTCTCACCCTAGATTCTCGTGGATATCTAATCCAAAGTAATTATATTTTTAGGTTATTTTTAGTGTCTAGCCTTCAATATCAATTTATAGTGTCTTTTCTTTAATTTAGTAACATTACTACCATTTTTTTTTCAACCTTTCCCATAATTTCTTCCTTAAATCAATATTAAATGACATTTTAAAATCAATAGAATGATACCATAATTATTCACTTTTAATTGGTGTTTTTATTATGTACTTCCAGCTTAATTAATGATAGATTGTTCTGATGGAAAATTTGTGGCCTTTGGTCCTTACCTGTTACTTATTCAATTTTTTTAATCCATAATTGGTTTGATCGTAATGGTTATGTAATTCCTTTCTTATGGCAACTGTGATGTGGATGTGCATGAAATCACAATAAGATACACCTATTTTAGAGCGTGCATGAAATCACAATAAGATACACCTATTTTAGAGCATAATGGAATTGGATTTTACTTATTTGCTATAAATAGATTCAACACCCTTTTTTTTTTTTGCAAAATCTTGATTTAGAAGTCCAATCCATATTTTGAAGATAGAAATAGACTCAACACCCTCAAAATCCCCTATTTCACGTAACATTATATAGTTTGACAACCATATACTGGAAATATCTATATGTTTTAGGGTGAAATTGTCGCCTACTTAGACTACTCTGTTATATACTTCCTCTTTTGTGGCACATATGTGAAATCACATGCGCCTATTTTGATTTCTTTTTAAATGAGAATGAGTGTTTTTGGAGAATTGGTAACTTCAATAATCCCTCTTATGAAATCATATTCAAATACACCTTTGGTAACTTCCATAATCCCTCACAAATTGGTTTGATTGTAATAGTTATATATTTCCTCTTTTGTGGTACATGTGTGAAATCACATTCACATACACCTTTGGTAACTTCCATAATCCCTCCTAAGAGTTTGAGACAAATTGATTTGATTGTAATCGTTATATACTTCATCTTTTGTGGCACATGTGTGAAATCACATTCATTTACACCTTTGGTAACTTCCTAGGTGTTTGAGATAGATCATAATGGTTAAATACTTCCTCTTTTGTGGTACATGTGTGAAATCACATTCACATGCACCTTTGGTAACTTCCATAATCCTTCCTACAAGTTTGGGACAAATTGGTTTGATAGTAATGGTTATATGCTTTCTCTTTTGTGGTACATGTGAAAAATCGCATTCACCTGCAACTTTGGTAACTTCCATAAACAATGGTTTATGGTACATGCTAGAAATCACATTCAAATACTTCCTTTTTTTTGACACGTGTGAAGTTACATTCACTTGCACCTTTGATAACTTCCATAATCTGTCCTATTAAGTTTGAGAGAAATACTAGTTTGATGGTAATGCCTATATCCTCGTTTGTGGTGTATACACCTTTGATAACTTCCATAATCTGTCCTATTAAGTTTGAGAAATATTAGTTTGATGGTAATGCCTATATCCTCGTTTGTGGTGTATGTGTGAAAACACATTCACGTGCAGCTTTGGTAATTTCCATAATCCCTCCTATGAGTTTGAGCAAAATTGGTGTGATCATAATGACTATATCCATAATCCCTCCTATGAGTTTGAGCAAAATTGGTGTGATCATAATGACTATATACATCCTGGTTTGTGGTACATGCATGTGTGAGATCATATTTACCTGCACCTTTGATAACTTCCATAATCACTCCTAGAGTTTGACACAGATTGGTTTGATCTTAATGGCTATTTACTCTTTGTTTTGTGGCACATGTGTGAAATCAAATTCACGTACACCTTTGGTAACTTCCACACTCCCTCCCACTAGTTTGAGACAAATTGGTTTGATCTTAATGGTTATATACTTCCTCTTAGTTATGGGTAGGATGAAGTTGTTTCCATGGTAAAATGTAAAAGAAAATAGTCTAAAATATATATTTTTAGTTATTTTGTTGAATAAACTTATATTATATAATTTTTAAAAATTATGGTAAATTTTCTAGCTATTATTTTGATATCAAAAATATATTTCCCAATGTACAAGTTAAATATATTAATAATTTATGATTTATCATAAATCTCCCATAAAATCACGTTATCATTTGAGAACAGACTCATTTCGAACTATTTAGTATAGTTCGTCATCAAAGAATTTCTACTAATTTATATTATGGATCACAGAAGCTTAGATTCCAAAAATATCTTGATTTGTCAAAGTGAACTTTATTTTAAAAATGCTAACTCTTCAATCAAAACAAATTTACTTATTTGAGGAATATTGGGTCAACATTTCAAAATTAACAAATTTTGAAATGTTGAGCCAACATTTCAAAATAAACAAATTTTGAAAAGTTGAGCCAATATGTTCCAATGCTATGGATCCAAAAACATTACATCAAAAGAATTCTAAATCACATAAACCTAAACTCAAAATATATTACATTGTTAAAAAAAACTAATAATTTAAAACCCAATAAAAATTAATAAACTATTTTCTCATTTGCTAACAAAATTACATTTTATATATATTATCTTTGATGTAGTGTTTCCAAATCTATCATATCAAGAAATATTGGGACAACATTTTAATGTTAGAAATGTTGAAAAGTTGACCCAATACATTAAAACACTGACCTAATATTTATAAATATAGTGTGATCGATCTGAAACATTACATGAAAGCATTTTGAAGCATTTTGAATTACATAAGTCTAAATTCAAAAATATATTATAACTTCTTAAAAAATCTAATAATTTAAAACTCACAAAATAATATATATATATATATATATATATATATATATATATATATATATATATATATATATATATATATATATATGAGTTGCTTTTAGTGTTATTAGGGCAGAAATTGAGATGAAATCTTGATTTGTGTTATTTAAAGTAGGGTTTTGACTATATATATATATGAGTTGCTTTTAGTGCTATTAGGGCAGAAAAATTGAGATGAAATCTTGATTGTGTTATTTATAGTGGGTTTTTTACTATATATATATATATATATATATATATATATATATATCTATGGGGATTCAACACCTTGAAAAACACAACAAATCACATTAAAAACAAATCATTTATATATTTATATGGGTAATCTTGCACAATCCAAGTGCCCTAGGGGTTTTTCAGGGTGCGGAATCTATATATGCAGTAAAAAATCTAGATTAAATAAAACAAATCAAGAAACAAATTATTTAGTTTGTTTTAGAATTCTATGAAAGTGAGATCTAAGAGAAAGTGATTTTCATCCACTTATAAGTGTGTCTGTAACTTATAAGTGAAATGACATTTTCCGACATTTTTTGTTAGTTAATTTTAATGAAAATTCAAGAGATTTAAAAAAAATTAAGTTTAAATTGTTTAAAGTATAGTAATATCAACATAGTTTTTCACTATGTTAAATCTAAATTATAATGGACTTCATCCTCTCAAATTAAATTATTACCAACAAGACAGATTGCTAGATCATGAATTAGTTTTAAATGAGAAATGAAGTGCAGTTCCTCCTCATCCCAAGGCAAATGAAGTCTCACAGCAAGCCATTGGGTACGCGCCATTGGGTGCGCTTTCCTCATCGGCTGCATTTTTTTTCACAAATGAATTAAATTGAGAGTTCGAGCACTCATCGATTCCTGCAACTATCAAGAAAATGTTTAATCTTTCTGCCAATTTTCTCGTTCATAGAGATGCCTCGGCTGGAACTTTCGAAGGCGTGGTGAACCTGCAGAATAGTCCGCGGACTGGTCCACGTATTTGTTTATTTGTTGGTTGTGATTCGAACTTGGGCCGATTGCATAATTTTGTTTCCCTAGCTTTTTTCTTTATTGGTTGGATATGATTCGAACCTGGGCTGATTGCGTAATTTTGTTTGCCCAGCTTTTGTTTATTTGTTAGTTGTGATTCGAACCTGGACTGATTGCATAATTTTGTTTGTCTGGCTTTTGTTTATTTGTTGGTTGTGATTCGAACCTGCGCTGACTGCATGGTTTAATTTTGCAAAGATGTTGCCGGATGTACAGCAGGAAACTACCAGGTACTTTACATTGGGTGATGGGGAATTGAGCGAGTTTCAGGAGGAGGTAGTTAAGTTGGCTGCAATTCTTAATGGAGATCATTTTCTCAACAGTTTTCCAGAGGAACGAATGTTTAGGAGGTCGATGAAGGTGAAGCAAGCAAGGAATTATGTTGAGAAGATCATGACAAGCTTCCTAGAGGCAAGTACAGACGCCTTAAATCTCGGGGCATGAGATTCTACGATCGTCCATATGAAACCTTCGCTCACATCCAGAACGACCAACTCCTGATATGTATGTAGCGTCGCTTTACCTATCAAGTACTGGTGTTAATTGCTGAATCCCTCAATAGCTTTTTGCAGAAAATTTCTGGCCAGGTGTATGGCCTTTGTATTTCTAATATGATTTCTTGACTGTAGTGTAAATTTTTGCCCAAGTGTATGACCTCTGTATTTTTAATATGTTTTTTCAAATGATTCGAGTGTAAATTTCGATTTCGTAGTAGTTTAACAGTTTTTTAATCATTTTGGAAATTTTTTAAAATATTTTTACCAAGATTAATTTCGGCCACTTTTAATTGGCAGTTCCTCCTCAGCGTTGGTAGACTGGTCCCCTAGGTTTATGGCCTGTGTATTTTAGAGAGTGACTTAATAAGCTGACAAATTCATAACATGTGAATTTATGTGAGTTATTTTTTCGGCTAGTTTAAGTATAAAGTTGATTGGGTTTTTTTGGTTTAATGTGTTTATTAAAAAAATTGATTGTTTGAATGGGTAAAGTTTATTTTTGCAGTTTTTAATAAAAAATTTGAATTTTTACTTTATATAGAAAAAGCATTTTTACTAAAGTAATATACTTTTATGTTATTCATTTAAAATTTTATGGGCAAAAATTTAGTCATATTAATATCTTGTGTGGTCTAGACTATGTATAATCCTTAGAGAAATTCTATTGATTAAATATCTCTTAGTCACAATAATGCCACTCATCTCATTTGACTCACATTATTTCACAAACAAAAAAAAATTAAGAAAACAAAATAAATAAGAACAAATTTATATCAAGGATGCCAATCATATGAAATCTCACATTATTTAACAAACAAACAAAATTAAAAAAACAATATAAAAAACAAATTTATATTAAAATTTTGATTTTAATATAAATTTTGAATTTTTTTCAATTTTCAATTGATATTACATTAAGGGATTTGAAAAAGTAGTAGATAAAGTATATTATTAATGAGTATTACACTCAGTCTAGTACAAGGGATTTGAAAAAGTGAATGATAAAGTATATTATTAAAGTACAAAGTTATCTACTCAAAATTCTATACATTTAAATTAAAATAAATTTATTAACTATAGAAAGATGGACTCTGGTCCTATGGTGAAATGTGCTCTCAACTTTGGCTTTCTGGTTGTTGCTAACTGAAATACCGAAATAGGAGTAATCAATAAAAAAGAAATCGCGAAGGTCGTTTTTCCATATGAGCAAAGTCTATCTTCTGTCAGAAAAACAATTGATGTAGGCTTCCAATCAATTACACTTGTAGGCTTTGAATCAATTACTTATGAAAATAATAAGAGATACTAAGTGATATTAATGATAATATATTGAAGTGATACTAATGATGATATATTGAGAAACATCTGAATAGGATACACAATTACTTTAGTTTCAAAATAATAAGGAAGTGATACTAAGTGATATTAATCATAATATATTGAAGGGATACTAATGATGATATATTGAAGCCCTTTACAGTTCTTCGATAACCTTTTGAAGCCCTTCACAATTCTTCGATAACCTTTTTGATGCAACATTCATTATTTTAGTAAGTTATCATTATAAAAAAGTGGTTATGTTGAATTCGGAAATATAAAATATTATTTGATTCACTTTGTTGAAAACCATAAAATCTCTAGACATAAATGAGATAAAATTAAAAATTAAATCTAGAAATAAAAAAGAACATTGGAATTTAATAGAAGTCATATTACAACTTCAAAAAGAGAGAATACAAGATTCAATAATCAATGGCAAACAAGATTCAATAATCAATGGCAAGGAAAGGAGGGTTTTACTATCTCTAAAATAAGACAAATGAAATGAGTATGCAAAGTGAAAGAAAGCCAGAAAACTTAGAAAAATTAGCCATAGTGCCTCTATAGGTATAAAATAATTCATAAGTTAAATATTCAATTAAATCACATAACATGTCACATATTTTTTTCTCTATACTACTCTTTCCTATGTTATCTATGTTATTGCTTTACAGCGTTCCTTTGCAACATATAATGCAATTGTTAGTATAAATTAAATTAAAGGCACGCGCGCACACACATATATATATAATTAACTTCGAAATCATCAAATTGAGAAACAACAAATCAAAGTTTTAAAACTTCTCATTTTGAAATATTAACCAATTACTTCATAATGAAAAAAAAAAACATCATATCAAATCATCACAAAAAAAACCTAGCTCAAAAATATATTATATCTTTTAAAAAATAATATATATATATATATATACCCAGCACATACATACATAAGCACAAATACCTCATCATTATATCCAGAAACGACAGAAGTAATCACCGACCAAAACACAGAGTGGTTACCGATGGCCAACTTTGACACGATTACTGACACCAAATTATGCGATTTTCCAAGTCAAACTCACTCATCTCTCAATGCATATTAAATACCCTTTTCCTTCCCCAAAAATCCGGCCAAATACGCCACCGGAAGAAGAAACAATTGTCACACGTAAACCAGGGCAACCAATGTTTAAACCCTCCTACCAAAAAACAGTAATTGACGGAAATTGACCGGGATACTACAGGTGACCCCGCGTTTTCCTCAGTACGGAATTTATCCCGCCATTTAAAAAAAATGAAAAATGAAAAAATAGAACTATAAATATGTATACATGATAGACCTAATGATACGGTACTGTCTTCTATACCTGAGCTCTCTCTCTGCAGAGTTGAAAAGGAGTCTGCGGTCACGCGGTCCTCTACACGGCCGCATTATAAGGTATGCCAGAGTAAACACTCTGTTTTGTAAAATTTCAATTGTGTATTGTTTGAACGGTTAATTTTGTTCCTAGGTTTGCAGTTATGGCGAATCTGGCAGAGGAAAATGCGCCGAAGCAGAAGAACGATATAGATGGAAGTCGATTGAAGCTTCGTTCCATTGCTATACACAAATTTCTTCTCGACAAAACCACCGGCTCTGAGAGAAGCATACGACAAGCCTGTGGTGACACCCCCGATACTAGCAAAGCCCTCAGATTGTAAGCGGATGCAGCATGCGGCATCTTTACATTTACATTTAGTTTAAGCAAATTATCTTCTTTTAACCCTGTAGAGTAAGGGTTAAAGATTCGTGCAAATGCAGAGTCGATATACCTATTTCATTATGCTCATGTATTCTTTGCAGGTTAGTGAAAGAAAACAGAGTTAAAAGGTTTGGCAGTGGCGGGAGAGCCGATCCTTATGTGTATATGGTCAGAATGTATAATTCCTACTTGTCCAGGTGTGACTCTCTATGTATAGAGTCTGTTGATATTTAATAGGAGTTAGCTAAAACTAGTTTCCTTGTTTGGTGTGAGGTTGAGATATTCCCTCAACCAACTTATTGTACGTCCAAGATAGATTTCCTATCTTGAGACTAATTCTTGTATAAATGTGTGTAATCTATTTTATCAATAATTTGTAGATTAAGATTTTATTTTGGTATCGGAGCCTTGAAGGCCTGGACCTCGGCCCCTCCTGGGCTGAGGGAAATAGAAGAGAGCGTTTTCAAAAGAGTGTATTTGAGTTCTAGATGTTGTGCGATCGTTGCTTCTCTTGTAGCTGTCATCGCGGAAGTCATATCCAAATACTGTGAGTTGCCGGCGCATGGTCTTTGATCTCTGTTTGCTAAGGGGTGCAAGGACAGGCAATCTGATCTTGCCGTGCAAGTTCTCAAAATCTCAGTTTCGAGGGGTCGATAGGCGAAGCCGAGTCGTGCAAGCTCTGAAACTCTCAGGTTTGTGAGGGGGCGAGAGGCGAACCCGAAGGTCCCGTGAATGGGGGGTGGCAATGGCCAGAAAGCCAAGATGGCCCGAGAGAGAAATCCAGAGAAGCTGCGGCGCGAACGGGAGGAATTAGAAAGGCGTCAAAGAGAAGAGAAAGCAAGGCTTCAAGAAGAGGCAAAAGCTGCAGAATTTGCTCGTAAGCAAGCTGAAGCAAAAGCTGCGGTTGAAGCTAAACGGAAGTTGGAGCTTGAGCGTGAAGCTGCACGCTTGGAATTACAACAGATGGAGAAAACTGTTGAGATCGATGAAAACACTCAACTGCTAAAGGATCTGGAGATGCTGAGATCTTCTCAACCTGATCACATTCCCAGTTCAATGGATGAGACATGTTCTGTTAATTCTCCAGATGGACTGGCACCCTTTGCGTTGCAGGGCAGGAATTGTTTGGAGCAATTCGGTTTGTTCATGAGAAGTGAAGATGTAAGAGAAATGGACATTCCACTCTTGCCTTAGATTTCTTGGGCTTGAGAAGGTCATTTAGCTAAAGCCGCTCATGGTAACATCGAAATTTAGTAGCTGGGTAAATATATAAGTTTGGGTAATCTACGAATGCGTGTTACTCTCTTGTATATAAACAACTATTAAGTCCTATCTTAATAGGCCTATCTTTTTTGTGCCCGAATTGAATTGCGGTCGGTTTTCTGTTTCTGCAATGGCGGAAATGATGGGCATGGGCAATGGTTTTGCACTGAATAAATCTCCAGATATCGGTCATGACGATTCTGCTGCTCCTATATCCGCTAAGTCTATTGATGCACTTTTCTTTTTGCAGAAGTACTTCACTGTTGTTCTCTATAATCGCTCTCCAACAGATCTATATGAATATGCTCTCCATGAAGAAGGATATTTCGTGATATCAAATAGTGCCTTAGCTACTCTTTCTACTGCAAGGACTAGAAGATCTCCTAAACACAAATGTGTTGTTAGCGATGAATTAACTGCAAATGAGCTTTGGTGGGAAGCCGGCTCACCAAACATTGAAATAGCTTTGATGGGATATTTGTTAGTGCATGTTTGGGTAATAGGGATTTTTTTTAGTGATGAAAGTATTTTGGAACTGAAATTGATATACATATTGAGATTAGTCACCTCAATATGAAGTTATTTTTGTTAGAATTGACTACTCTAACAAATGACAGGTTAAGATGGAGTTCCAAGTTCTAATTGATAAAGAAAAAGATGCCTAAGATGTGAACATTTCAAAATATGATGTAATGGAGCAGCGGCAACATTTCAAGGAGATGGACAATGAAAGTGAAAGTTTGTTTTGTGTGGTTTTTAATGAGTCACAGAGTTGAATGGTAAGCAAGTCTAGGATGGTTTTGTAGTGGTCATTTTATGTACCTGGTAATTCCAAGATATGGAGTATGTAAGCCTTATAAAGGCATGTGTATCCCCGTAAAAGTTCGTGGTCATCTCAAAACCACTTTGTAACTACAGGTTCATGGTCAGCCAGAAACCATTTTGCAGTGTCAGTTTGTGGTCAGCTAGAAACCACGTATAAAGTGAAGCAGACTGGAAACAGGTCCATGTCAGTGTTTGCCACTGATGAAGAGCATGGTTACGGGTCATCCGATAAAACCCAGGAAGAGCATGGTTACGGGTCATCCGATAAAACCCCGATGAAGGAAGAGCATGGTTACGGGTCATCCGATAAAACCCACGTTGGAGGGGGATATGTGGATACAGGTACATGTATGCAGTGATAATGGTTGACAGAACCATGTATACGAAGGACATCCTACGAGACCAGCGGTTGCAGCGGTTGGTACCCATGCATTCTGGTGGATGGTTGCTCCTTTATATGGACGTCGACATATTCTTTTTTGTTATGTTTGACCACAACTAGATTTTGTGAAGTGATATCGAGACAAGTAGTCATTAAGGGGGTGTGTTAGAATGTGTAATTCCTACTTGTCCAGTTGTGACTCTCTATGTATAGAGTCTGTTCATATTTAATAGGAGTTAGCTTCCTTGTTTGGTGTGAGGTTGAGATATTCCCTCAACCAACTTATTGTACGTCTAAGATAGATCTCCTATCTTAAGACTAAGTCATGTATAAATATGTGTAATCTATTTGATGAATAATATAGATATAGTTTGCAGATTAAGATTTATTTGTATATGGTCAGAATTAGTTTAGTAGCTGCTAGGAAATTAAATATTTGGCACAGGCGTCGGAATCGTCTGATTCACTTGTGGAGGCACAGGTGATGGAGAAATCTGAAGCAATTGTGGAGTAACGAAAATTCCGTCATGGCGTTTAGGTTATAATTATTCAGAAATCCCGCCTACAACGGTTGAACCTCTTAATGATTTTTTATAAAGACAGTTAATTAAATAGGGCTTGGAAGTATCGGAAAGCCCTACGCTCTTTTTACAAGCCTTGCTAAAGAAGCTTGTTTAGTTTTTTTACCGTAGTTCGATGGCTTTTCTAATTTGACGAGCTACTGTTTTGTTTTGTTTATTTCAGGTTAAAAGAACCTGTTTCAGTTTCTGCTTTCTGATTTGACAATCTATCCTCTTTTTTATAAATTTCTCTTTAAAATAACCTTACAACCCTACCTTTGGGTCTTTCAATTTCGGCCGAGTTGTGAACAATAACGATTTTTTATACCATGTTTTTCAAAAAATACACAACTTGTTCTCTCTTTTATTTTGCATATGTACATATGTACGGTTCATTGTAAACTATTTAGAAACCACTGTTCAATGTGTTGTGTAGAAACTACTTTCTTACCTTTGGATCAGCCTTGGATTCTGGAGCTTTTGTTCTGCCCAGAAGTTGAAGTTGGTGTAGGTATGTAATATTTTCTTCAGATTTAGCAGAAATCCTGGGGAATGGGATGTACAGCTATGCATGCATTTTGCTCTGTATTTGTGCTCCACCAGAATTTATACTCAGCGGCAGATTTGCTCATACCGCCATTGTAGAGGTAGTTGTAAGTTCAGAGATATTCTATCGGCCGCCTTTGTCTCTGAATAATAGCAAAGACTATGGCACCATTTGGGCTTTTGTATTCATTTGGACTTTGTCCCAAAATTTCTATGAATATCAATATTTTTTCCCAGATTGTTTGGATTCGTTTTGAAGTTATTCAATTGATGAAGAGAATATTTTTCGTTCTTGCATTGACCCCAGTTAAAAATTAAAAAAAAATGTTCTTGTATTGACGCGAGTTAAAATATAAAAAAATGTTCTTCCATTGATGAGTAATCCCCGGGCCATGTCACTGGCACTGTGATGATGGTTTCAAAATTATTGGAAGTTAAAATATCATTTTATTTCACAATTTTGTTAAATATTGATGTACAATTGTTTGTAGCCAGCCAGAATTTCCAGAGTTAATTTCAAGAGTTGATGAAAATATTCAATTTTGATATTTTCAGAGTATGAAATTGAGTCTGTTTGATATTTGCCCAACTTGATTTTGGATAGTATTTTGACTAATGGTTAACCTGATTTTGATTTTGGATGGTCTTTTGGCTTATGGGTTAAAGGTTTCATTATTTTATGGTTATTGACCGTGGGAAACAATTGAGAAATAAATATATTAATTTAATAAAAATATTATAGTTTAATTTAATTTAATAAGAGAATTAATAGAAATAGTAATGAATTAAATAGTTTTAAAAATATTATTTTTATATTTAATTGTGTTTAAGATGTTTTTTAGGATGGTAGAGCTGTTGTAATGTTTAAAAAATTAATAATTACAATTACAATTATAATTAATAATTAAATCTATCTAAATCTATCTAGATTTTAGATTTACCAAATGTCTTAAGGAATCAATTTTTTTCAAAATAAAAAAGAATTGTATCTACATTTAGTCACTCTCTACATTTGGTAGATCCTGAATTAAATTAAGATGAATCAATATTAATTTCATCAAATTATATTTTGGCTGTTAGTGATAACATCATCATATATATAACTAATAACTTGTATGATATTATAAGATCTAACTTGTATGATATCATGAGATCATAGTGGAAATTGTTAAAAAGATGGAAAAATATAATTAAATAATATAAGATGTTAGTTAACTAATAATATAAAGATGCTTTAAGTATTAATATGGTAAAAGGTAATTTAAAATGTTCAAAACTGTGAAGTATTAATAAGTTACTTTTTAATAATTAAAGTTAAGATTATTAATTCTTATCTTTAGATAAATTATTATATCTTATCTCAATGTGAATTATTATTTTTATAGCTTTTTCATATTATTAAATAAAAAATAAAAATAAAATGTATGTTTTTTCATGGTGGCTTAATATGGGTGTTTTAATAAAAAATTATTAGGATTATTTTTTAATGTTAATTTGGAATATTTTAATCTATATTTTTAAGTTTCTTATAAAATGTTTACATGAATTTAAATTTTGGCTATTTTATATATATATATATATATATATATATATATAGATTAAAATGTTTTTATGAATTTAAATTTTGGTTATTAATGATAGATAATTGTAAGAATCTTCATATGTATAAGAACATAAACATATTATATTTGATGGTTTCAATGATACAATGGACTTGATTATTTCGGTGCTCTAACTTGATGCAACTTATGTAGAAAATTTGAAGTTAATTGAAGAGAATGTGAATCACTAAACATATTAAATGCTTCTTCATAGTTCTAGTATAAAAAAGTATAGATAGGATGAAAAAAATAGATAATCAAGAAGGATACCTGATGGGCTTACTTGGATGATGCTTCATTCTCAAAGGAAATTTTGTATTTCTACAAAAATTGCATTTCTTTCAAATATGTGATAAGTTTGGGAGATTAACCATTACCGTAACTTTGATGGCTTTCACGTGTAAATTTGATATCTCTCACATATCAAGGGAGAGGGATAAGATAGTGATAAAATATCAATACATAAATAAGGAACTTATGCATAATTAAATAGACTTACCAACCTAAATACATTTAAATTCTAATTTATCATGCCCCAAGTGGGATCAAATACCTCTGAGGTGCAATATTTACCTAAAATTCTATAGTCTAAAAACAAGGTTTTCATAACTCGAATAAATTAATGATAAGTGGAGGATATTTAAAAAATATTGAATATGTAAGCATATGAACATTATGTATGTTTACACTTTGTGAAAGAATTATATTTTTTTAATGTAAGAAACTAATGTGAGTAGTTTTTATGTGACTACGAAATCACAATTGAAATTTTACAAACATTCCTCCAAAGCAACCACAAATGCTTGCGTAACCAAAATCCAAATACCAATACCAAGCATACTCAACAAGTCTATAGCAGAGAAAGTACTTACTAAACCAATGTTGTATAAATCCAAAAAATCAAGCTTAGGTCTCAGAAGGTCCTTCCAAATGTTCATCCACCTCCTCCAACAAATAATCCCAAGGAAGAGAAGGAAGTGTTGAGAAATCAATAGGGTAATGATTAGAGTGATTTCTCTTTCTTTCATAAGTTCTTGTGATTTATTTTACTTATCTTACTTATTATCTTCTCTTATTATTATTATGATTGTGTATCATTAAATAAATACAAAAAACAAGAACACATAATATAGGTTGCAAGCCAAGGCCAAAACCTCTCAACTTGAGAGGAAAACCTGCAAATCTCTTCTCTTCCTTATAGATTCTTCAATTGAGAAATTCCAAGACCTTTACACCAAGACCAATACCCTCCAAGACCAATTACAACTCTTGAAATTGGCAACAAGAAACATTGAAAATGGAAACTAGAAATGGCACCATAGGGGGCTTCTGATTTAATTTTTCCCTTAATTAAATTGGAAGAACAATTGTAATTCCATCACATGACAACCTGCATTAGTTAACCGAGTGACGAATACTTAGTTAGCTTAGTAAATTTGAGTTGAGGGTCAAAGATGAGGCATGTAGAGGATTTTCCATGATTTTAGGGGTCTACTTACAATTATTTGTGAGTTGTAATTAGTTAACTCAATTAATTGAGTTAAAATCAGTTTAACTAGTTCTAACTGAGATTTGAGCTAGTGATAGGTCCAATGAATTAAATATGATTTAATTCACTAGTGATAAGTTAGTTAACCAATAATTCACTATAAATAGTTGTTACATGTCAGTTCTAAGGAAGGCCTAGTTGAGACAGGGGTTAAAGGGAAGATAACTATCAATTGTACTATTAGAAAATTGTACATGTCCTGTATGAGGTCATCAGGAAGCCTTAGAAGGAATGCACAATTATTAATTGGGATTTTCCTAATTAATAGGGGGGAAATTATCCCAAGAATGAGTAAGGAAGGAATGGCAGGAAAAGGCAACCAAAATGTTAAATATTGTACCAAACTTTCTTAGATCGGAAGCCATATTCGAGCAGGATTAGAGTGAGATAGTTAACAGAGTGCAGAGGTTTCTCAAGAAGGGAAATAACATTGTATTGTTTCATCATCTTGACCATATGCAATATATAGATAACAGGGTTTTGAGTAATTTCTTTCCCTAGATACATCTTTTGTTGCGCTATTTATTTACTTCTTTCCCTTAATTGTTATGTGATTTTTTTATCGTGTTTTGTTTCCATAAATTGTAGAAGGATTCAATATTTTGTTTTAGTATATTACAATATCGAATTGAATCTTGTTGTTATACTTTAAACATGGTATAAGAGCGCAAGGAATCATAATAGAAGAGAAGAAATTGAGTTTTTTTTTAACATGTATATTGAATTTGCAGATTTATTGTTTGAGATCAATGATAGATCAAGATGTATTTCAATGGCTTGAGACTTGAATATGCACTCGAGAGAAATTATAATTACATAGCATGGAAGGACAGATCGTAGGTAGAGTTGTAGGACAAGGGACTAAAGGAATTCATAGACAATGATATTCCTTAGCCCACAATAATAGATGCTCAACTTCTTGAAGCATGGAAGAAAAATGTAGCAAAGACAAGAAGGATCTTGTTAGAGGTAGTACGAGATCATATTGTCTTGAGTCTGCATGAAAAGGAAACTCCATATGCTATGTGGAAGCCCTTAACAGATTTGTCTCGGAATAGAAATGACCAAAGGAAGTTGGTGCTAAAAGACAAGCTCAAAAAGATTAAGATGGAGGAGGGTGAGACAATACCAAAATACTTGAAAAAGTTCACTCAATGTTGAGATGAGCTTGGAAGTGTTGGTGTGAAAGTAGCCCAGGATGATTTGGCAAGCCTAGCACTTCTAGGCCTTCCCAAGAGAAGGCATAGTTACCAGGACTCGGTGAATGGGAGCGAGAAGTTACCAGACTAGGAGTGATTATGGTCCAACTTGGTACAAGAAGAGATAAGGTGGAGCACCAGAGATGAAACCTCTTCCACAGACAAAGAAGAAAATTTTTCATTAGTAGGAAAAGGCAAGAAATCCAAGGGAAAGAAGTCCCAAGGAAAAGAGGGCAAGAGAGACTTGTCCAAGGTCAAGTGTTTTGAATGTTAGGAGCACAGGCACTATGCCTAAAAATTTTCACATAAAGCAAGCAAGAAGGACGCTACAGGTGCAGCAACAGGTGAAGCTATAGCTTCATAGTTTGAGCTTGATTTTACTGTCATTGCATGCATGGCCAACACTGTAATGGGATGCATGTGGTATCTCGACAATGGTGCCTCATTCCATATGACGTGGAATAGAGATCTCTTAAGTGACATAGAGGAGATGGAACTCCAACATAACATAGATTTTGGAGATGACAAGAGGTATAACACAACCAAAATAGGTACAATTACATTTTAGTGGGAGATTGGCTCCCCTCTCAAACTCAAAGATGTTTTGTATGTTTTAGGACTAAAGAAGAATCTTGTCTATGTAGTGGTATTGGAAGACTGTGGTTCTGATGTGATCTTTAGAAAAGGAAATGTGTTCCTTAGACACATCGCCATGGGATGAGTGAAACCGATGAGTGTAAGATTCAAGAACCTATATTCTCTTGAGGTATAAGATGCATGAAAATATTTGAGGAGAAAAGTAGAGGTTAGTGACTTGGTGGTTGAGAGGGAGCCTAAATTACCTCTCAACTTGCATCCTCAAAAGAAGTTTCAGAAGGTTTTGGAATAGCCACAATTGGAGAAGCAGAGAGGAGAACAAGTGGAGGCATCCACTCAAGCAGAAACCTCCAGTAGGGGGAAATTTTGTGCCAGATGGGTAGAGGGAGCACATGTAGCAATACCTCCAGGTGAGAGGTGGGTCAATGTGAAGACATAATCCCAAGAGAAGAAATTGGGCAAGATCCATTGATATGGCTTGTCTCATGGATCAGACTTGGCTATGAGGAGCCCATAATACACAATAGTAGGAAGGATCTGTAGTGATTGATGCAGTAAGATGTCAGAAAGACATAAATCAAAGTGACAGATGTTAGACATTGAAGCGTAGATCAGAATTAGCAGCAATGTAGAAGGCACATATGCAGAGTCAACAATAGAACAAAGTTTTTATTAAATAGTGCAGTAACTAGCAGTAGTCAAGGACTCTAATAAAAGATGCATAATACTGATTACGATTTTGGAGGTTATTCAGTTTTAGGAGTTGCAGGAGAAAAAACACTAGAGACGTTTTGCATGCAAAACATTCCAAAGGTACCAGATTAGGATAGTTGAATTCCTTTCTTGTTGAGAGTGAGTGTTGAAATTGGAAACAAGAAACATTGAAAATGGAAACAAGAAATGACACCCAAAAATGGCACCAATGGGGGCTTCTAATTTAATTTTTCCCTTAATTCAATTGGAAGAAAAATTGTAATTCCATCACATGACAACTTGTATTAGTTAAATAAATCGGGAAGACTTGAGGGTCAAATAGAAGGCATGTAGAGGATTTTACATGATTTTAGAGGGTTCAATTCCAATTATTTTTTAGTTGTAATTAATTAACTCAATTAATTGACTTAAAATCAATTTAACTAGTTCTAACTGAGAGATGATCTAGTGATAGGTCTAGTGAATTAAACATGATTTAATTCACAAATAGTGATCAATCGGTTAACTGATAATTTTCCATAAATATTTGTTGCATGTCAGTTCTAAGGAAGGCCTAGTTGACACAGGGGTTAAAGGGAAGATAAATATCATTTGTACTATTAGAAAATTGTACATGTCATGCATGAGGTCATCGGGAAGCCTTAGAAGGATTGCACAATCATTAATTAGGATTTTACTAATTAATAGGGGCTCAATTAGCGTAAAAATGTGTAAGGAAGGCAGGCCATGCAGAAGCAAGTAAAAGGTTAAATATTGGACCAAACTTACTTAGATCGAAAGCCAGATTCGAGTAGGATTAGAGTGAGATAGTTAGTAGAGTGTAGAGGTTTCTTAGGAAGGTAAATAACATTGTATTGTTTCGTGATCTTGACCATATGCAGTATACATACATACATACATACATATGTACGTACATACGTACACACACACACACACACACACATATATATAGCAGGTTTTTGAGAAGTTTATTTCCCCAGATACATCTTGTGTTGTGCGATTGATTTAATTATTTCTCCTAATTGTTATGTGATTGTGCAGTTGTATTTTGTTTCTTCAAATTGTAGAAGGATTTAGTATTTTTTTTAGTACAGTAAAAATTCAAATTGAATCACTTGATTATATTTTCTACACCAACCTTTCCAGATGATGTGCTTTCCCTGTCCAAGTCAAACCTAGTCAAAGCTCTTCTAGTAGAACAACTTCAACCTTCAACTGCATAAGTTCGACCTCCACTACAAACCTGAAATTTTTAGCCCTCCTGGAGTTACTACTACCACATGTGTGAGCTTCTTTTATCTTCCTAGGGCTTCCTTAGACCTTTTCTTGGATTTTTCAAACCTCTGGAGCTTGAGGATGGCTTCTTGTGACCTTTTCTTGACCTTCTTGTCTTCTCTTCTTTAAGATCGAACTTGTAGAGGAAAACCCTAGATCTATTGTAGAACCCCCAGATTTCCTTCGCACGCGTGAGAGAGAAACAACCAAAAACCAAGTCTTCTTCATCCTCCTCCTTCTTTGTTGCCTTCTTCTTCTTCTTCCTTCACTTGAATGAGTGATGTGAATGTGCTTCTAGGAGGTCAATTTTCCTCCTTGATATAGGCTTCTCAAAGGTGGACGTGGCTCCTCAAATTAGGCAAACTTACTAGCTATAAGGCTGACTCAATATCAGAGAGTATTTTGACACTTTTAAGGACAAATGTAATTTTCTTTACAATTTACAATGTGCCTAAAGTGGTATTCAACTTCTGACAATGACTCTTTTGACTTCTTGAAATAGGACAAGCCCTAGAAGCACTCGATGGGTGCTTGAATTATAAAATAAAAGAGCTTCAGCATGAAGCCCATGCTCCAATAATAATAATAATAATAATAATAATAATAATTTTCTTTCATTTTACAATTTACAAGAATCAAAAGTAAAATTCCTATTTATGAAGAACAAACCTAGTTACACATTTTTCAACACTCCCTCTTAACTAGGGAGGTATTCATAAATGGTACATGGAAAATATCAATCTGAAGATATCTCATAAGAAGAGTCAGATTGGTAACCCATCTGTTTGTCATAATATCAACCATAATTATCATATATAAAGGCCTTAACTAACAACTCTATCTCTCCACAAGATCATAGCACAATGCTAGAGAGACCAATGTTTTATAGACACCATCATCATTGTCTCTCAAGGTACATACCCCACGTGGGTGTTTAAAGAGTATGACCTTCCTTGGAATATTTTTTTATCTTGGATAACTAGTCCTCAAATAATATCAGTCCATGACTATTCTTATATTGGATTCCCTACCTCATCCTCAAAGAGTATCAGATGAAGTATTCTTACCCAATCCTCCATTTTGTCTTCCCAAGTGAAAACAAGAATGATGTGCATATCTCTCCCTCTCAACTAGGGAAGATACATCAATAAAACCAAGATTGTCTCTCAAATAAAAAAGCTTTTGTTTTTTTTTTTGGTAAGTCAGCACTCTAATGTCCCTTTTTCAGAAATGTCACAATTCTATTCCAAAGATAGACTGTGGGGGCATTTTCTGGATATGTCATCTCTAAAGAGAGGGGTAGATCCAGAGGCTACCTGGCCCTTCATAGACTCTGTCTACAGCTATGTGAGATTTCCTATTAGGAAAAGCTACTCTATTGAGAATACCTCAAGATAGAGCTACAGTAATAGCAAATACATCTAATGGAAAATAACAGTGAATCCATGAACACATAAAATGCCGGAGAACATAATGGCCATCACATTAATACATAGTAGCAAATAAGAATGAAATTCCTTAAGGGAATGATCACTCAAGATAGGTACTAGAAGCCTCAAGAAAGCTGTACAAGGAAACATGAGAAATGTTGCTACATAAAGAAAGCCCTAGGCCATGACTGCGCAGTTCATATAAGGGACTGTTGCATAAATATTGGAAATACAAATGATATGACAATTTAGGCTCAAATAAAGAAGGGGGGGGTATGATCTCAACCCCTGAAAATACAATACATCAATCCTTTAAGAGGATTGGCTGAAATCTATGCAGAAACACTATAATACAAAAATGTCGGAGTAGCTGGGTAGCAGCTACTCAAGAACTGGAAATGGATAGAGAAGGCTGAAATGTCTACAACAACTGAAGAATCCTCCTCCAATATAAATCAGAAGTGAAAGGTTGATCCTTTCACCCAAGACTTCCCCTCCCAAAATCTGCTAATCCCTCACAGCAAATCTACACCAAGAAAAACGTTGTCTAAGAGAGGGACTGCACTGCCTTTGATGGAAAGTGGTTGGCCTGATGCCAAAGATGATGGGATATTCTCTAGAACCACCTTTTCTGATCTCCCAATGAATAGAGCATCTCTCCACTGGAAAACAAGCTTCGGATGGTGTATGGAAACCTCCCCGGCAACACCCAGCAACACTGCACAATATCTGTTGTAGAAACTGTGCTGATGTAGATGGTTGAAGCTATGGTATGAATGCCTGAATTTGGGGAATGGAGTGTAATCATTCATGAGCTACTCAAGAAGGAGAGTAAATCCTCAACAGGACTCCCTCATGCCCGAGAGCCTTGCATATTTCTTTGACAGTAGAGCGTCAACAAGTCTCCAGACTTGAATGTAAAAATGTTCAAAGATGTCCACAATGGGTGCCTTGCTCCTTTTTTATACAATGAGCCTTCCCTCCATGCACCCTATTTCGAATTAGGGTTTCCTTCTCTCTAGAAAATTCCCTCTTACATTGTCCCACATAATTCTTTCCAACACATGCCAACGCAGTTTGACTTGGTCAACCTTGGCCAAGCATGTTTGCAAAAACCTCCTTTCACACATGGAGGTGTGAAATCCAGCTCTCAAGTGATCCTCTTTCATACTTAGAGGATTTTTATTCTCTAATCATGCAAATAATGGGTCCCCTACCCATTTTATTCATCTCTTTAACAAAATTTAATGTCCCATAAAATTTGGAACATTACAGTCCTCCCCTCTCAAAATATTTCTTGCCCTCAAGAAATTGCAAGGATGAACTGAGTTTCTTTCTGCCCTTCCTCTTGTAGCATACTCATGTGATGATCTCCTCAAGAAAAAAGGATGCCATATTAGCAATCAAATCTCCAAATTTTCCCTCCAACAAATGAAATCTAGCCTTGGGGTGAACATTCCCAAATAGCTATCATGTAGAAACAAATATCCATGAAGGAACTAAGAGATGTCCAAGGGAATCCTTGAGGCATGAGGTCTGATATGTAATGGGATTTATCATCCCCATATGAATCTCCCATCCTCAAGCCACCAATCATGAAAAACAAGTTGCCTCCCAATAAGGCAACTCATGGAAAATTACCCTCCACCTTGAGCTCCAGAAATGAAGGTGGGTTGAAATATGATCATGGCAAGCGCTATAACTTGCCCCATGCTGTCCTCTCCCCCACTTATGAAAAGTGTGGAGTGTATGCTGATCCTGAGCTGCAAGTATATTTCCCTCAAATGACAAAATGAAGAGTAATTCCCCAAGAATCTCTCCCCTTCAATGAAAAATCAGTTGGCCCAAGACATGTCATCTATGATGAATAGGAAAAGATCACCATAGAATGCCCCCATGACATGTTTTATGTAGGTTATTCCATGTGCAGAAAGTGAAAACAATGCCTCATAGGGTTATAATGCAACCTCATCCACTGCATCTGCAGAAAATAGCATGGCAAGCATTGCACAATAGCAAATATCACATCTACTACTAGATAGTAAATGGATGAATGAATCAACAACATAATGTCAAACACATGCCCATATGCATACAATGGATGGATAACACTACCAAGCCCATGGATCTCCCCACAAATGAGCAAATATGTGGCTGTAGCCATGCCTACTTTCATGTTCCCTTTAGAACATGCACTGCAAAAAATGTGAGAGTTTTTCTCACTCAAAGACACATCCAACTCATGTGCCTTTCTCATAATCATGCTTCTTTCACAAATCTGATCCATATCAGCAAGGGAAGTCATGATCAGCAATACAATGAGGAAAATGCTGAAGGTTTCATGTGTTGCAAGAGTGTACCAACAGTTTCCCCAAGAGTGTCAGCGCAGTTTTCCCAAACTGTTGCTTTAGAAAATGATATGGCAAGTTGTGTTCAGCTCATGAATAATAATGTATGTTCTGATAATACATGGTAAGTGGCTGAGCATGAATTTTGAACATACATGGAAGGTAACACTTGCCCCAGGCCATATAAAATATGGTTGTCTCCATCATAAAAATTGGCCCAATTTCGATCCATGGAGCAATCTGAAAAGCTTGCCCTCTTGTAGAGCCATGCACTGCAAAATAATGGTAAGAGTATATAAATCAGCCAATGTAAGAATAGATTTCTTACCATAGTAAGATGATGTATGGTTCCATGAATGAACCGTACATAGCTTGTTTGGCATGCTCCCATGAAGAGGAATGAACTAGTTGCAGCAAGAAGATCCTTCTTCTAATGCTTAGAAACCAAAGTCAAGAAGAATGTATCATAGATGACTTCCTCCACTACCTCATCCATCTCACCTCCTCTTTGTCTATCAAGTGCAACAAAATATGAAATGTTCTTGGGACTTGTGGGTTATGGACTCACCACACTTCTGCTGGGCACACTTTATCCATCGGTTACTGCTCCAAAGAGAGAATTTTGTTGGCCTATACACAGGCTCTCATCAATATCCAGCTCCATTCTTTGACATGTTCTTTGTCAAAGATATCTCTCATAATGCTGCAATACATAAGAAGCCCCTCCCAAGGTGGAAGTACCTCTCTATCATCAAAGGCCAAGGAGATAATGCCATCTCCTCCTCCTGCAACATTATGCAAAGTATGGGAGCAATTCTGCCCTTGCTCTCCCAAGAAAAGCAACAAAGTAAACACTGTTACCGATGAAATAGGTAACCTGACCTCAAAACGGGAACTCTAGCCCAAAAAGTCTCAAAAAACATGAAAAAACTCCCCAAAAACAAAAAAAATGTATTCCAGAATGCACTTGGTTTTTTTTTAAGGTCAAATTTCAACATTTTATAAAATTATGCTAAAAAAAAAAAAAATCTTGAAAAAATGATTAAAAAAACACCCTCAAAACAAAACCAGTTGATGTTGGAAAAAAAAAAAAAATGTGTCATAAATTTGACACTTGTAACAATGGAATTAAAGACAACATATTAGGACATTTTTTAAAATCGTAAATTTCTAACATTTTTGATAGATGATGTTAAAGATAAAAAAATACATGTCTGAAGGGCTTATCATTTTGAACAATTTTCATCCATGTTGTTAAACATAAAATATCTTGACTCTAAACAACCCCAAAATTGTAATTATTGTCAACCATAACATTAAAGATAAAATTTGGTAGCGCATAAAAGCCTTAATGACAAGTTGTAAATCTAAAGTTTTTCAATCTTAAGTTTTCAACATACTTGAACAATGAAATTATGGAGAAATTATGTACGGTTGTAGACATGAATCTCAAGTCCAAGGAACTTTCATCATCATTCCTCCTTGTCTTGTGCCTTACTTTCGCAATCTTCTTCAACATTTCCTCTTCCAATATGTTTTTCGAACTAGCCCTTGGCTTAACGGTGCTTTTCACATATCTCTTCTCATGAAGCTCCATATAACAATTTGATCCTGGGCTTGCTTGAATTGGTTCAAGCTCTTTCTTTTTCGAATTCTGTCTAATTGCTCCAATACGACATATATTGACTCCTTCCAAACGAAGTGCACCAATCCTCTTAGAGTGGTCGTCTTCTTTTCCAAGTGTGCCAACACATGCATTTTCTTTCTTCAAACCAATAGGTTTCGGATCAAGAAAGTCCCTCTTGATCTTATCTTCCATGTTCTTGACTTTAGCATGCAACGTGGTGCTTCTTTTCTTCAAGTGAGCCCTTTCCATAAAGAGTTCCTGAAGTCTTTGTTCACCTTGTCATATCTCCATGTCAAGCTTTTCAATTTCAGCAGTTTGTCTAGAAAGTCTAAGACTTTCGAATTTTTCCGAATGCCAAATGATCTTACAAAGTTAGTATTTATAATATCCTAGTAGGTCATTCGGTGACAACTTTTACCGGAAACTTGAAACGACTTTGGCATGTGATATTTAATTTGTTAAATGTTTGTGTAGAGTTGGTGAATTATAATTGGCATGGATTAACAGTGCTTTTCACATATCTCTTCTCATGAAGCTCCATAGAACAATTCGATCTTGGGTCTGCTTGAATTGGTTCAAGCTCTTTCCTTTTCGAATTCTGTCTAATTGCTCCAATACGACATATATTGACTCCTTCCAAAAGAAGTGCACCAATCCTCTTAGTGTGGTCATCTTCTTTTCCAAGTGTGCCAACACTTGCATTTTCTTTCTTCAAACCAATAGGTTTCGGATCAAGAAAGTCCCTCTTGATCTTATCTTCCATGTTCTTGACTTTTGCATGTGATATTTAATGAACTTTAAATGTTAAATGTTTTAATGATGCACAATATATAATCAAAAGGGTTTTAAAACTTAAAGTTTTGGATGGTTTCAATTTCACATATGGTAAATTGAAATTATGTTACTTGTAACAAGACAATCCTAATTGATTTCATTGTATATGTTGATTTCTAATTTGATATAATTGCATGTATGATGGTACATTACTTGTAAAGACATTGGATTAATAGTGTTCATTGATTTTAGTGTAAGCGCAAAAAATTATTGACAATGTAGAATGATTTTTGTGTTATAATAATTAAACCTAATAATATTGGAGAGAAAGAGAGATGAGGTATGGTGTTTACTACAAGAGTTCGAGCATGTCATTCGGTGACAACTTTTACTGGAAACTTGAAACAAAGAGAATCTATCTTTGGCTAGGACATCATGTAAGATGCTTGAAATAAATAGTAAAATTGTACTTAAAAGCTGAGATTCGGGCAAGTGGGGACAACCACTTGTTATCTCGTCCCTTGGAGGCTAGGCCATATGGGGACCGAATCTGACCTTACAAAATAAAGTGAAATAATTTGTACCATATGGTCGGAGAACATATAAAAGAACAATTAATATACAAGAACAATTAATTTATCCAATATTGGATATATATATATCCAATACATATAACATTTTCAGTCAATGCACATGTATAGAAAAACTACTTTCAGTTGATACTAGAGCACGTGCTTGTATCCAAACAATTTGTAACATGTGCAAACCACAAATAACATAAGCAGCTCAATTTTTAGTTGAGTACTGGAAGTTCTAAAACATATTTAATTCAAAGATAATAAATTGTTGGACACTTCACTCAAAAAAATTCTAATGGAATTCCATCCTCAATAATCCGTTCATGATCGGATTTTGACATTTTCCATTTCTTAATTTTAGATTTCTTCTTTGATTGAACTTCTATCAACTTTATGCGTGCTGCACACACCAAGTGACTATATTGACAACTTATGGAATTAGGTTCATAGTCTTCGAAGTAAACAAAGTCTCCACTTTGACGAGTTTGTTTGAAAAAATAACCTTTCGGTATAATAGACCCTTTGTCATACTGAAATCCGTGATCATTATAGTCTTGTAATAATTTCATTTTTTGTTCAGTGCAACGCATCAAATAATACTTCACATTTTCATTGTTGTCAATAGGTGCAATTACAACAAAAACATCTCCTGCACAATAAAATAAATTTAACATTTAATATATGCATATTTAAATTTATTTGTAGATCTTTAAATCATTAAAAAGTAATTCAAATGTTACCTTCTCTAACAAGATCAGAAACTCGATCACCATCGGATGATATTGTAGTTTCATCTGATTCCATTTCTTCAATCATTGCAACAGACATTTTTCCCTTTGTATTTAGCTCTGTATGTTTTCAATCGTTCACATACATTTTGTTTTCACAGACGTCATTGGATTTTGTGTTGTCTATGCAAACATCACAAAAACAAGAATATTTTCTTTTATCCAATGCAAACACATTTGTGGACAATTTTGTTTGAATTGAATACAATTTTCGAGTCCCTTTTATTGTTCCAACTTCATTTCCAATTGATCTATTTACGTCTCCGATTCCAATATGCCAGAAAAATCTTTATATGGAAAATTAGAAAAAGAATTTGTAAATATGATATCAAAATACAATTAAAAATAATCATTGCATGACAAATGTACAATGTTTAAAATTAAATTTCCAATATAAATTAAATTGAATGTACCTTCGCACTTCTCTTGATGGGTTAATCTCATGGCTTAGAGCATTTTTGCACCATTGAACAACTTCTTCAGCGTTCACAAGTCGGCGTGCAAAGTGGTTCATTTGATATCTTCGAAGTACTCGTTTTATGCATGCTCCTGCACCGTCATGTTCTCCTTTTCCATGGCCAGTCTCAAAGAAATTCCAACAATGTTTAGTGCATGTTTTCTTATGAAGACAACACAACCAAAAAAATGATCATGCAGATTTGAATTGACCTGCGCATCCGTCTGACCATATCCAATGTTCATTGAATGTTATTCCACGATTTTTCAATGAATCATAAATTCTTCCAAAACAATGTTATACAAAACATGTATCATGTGTACGATCGTCACTGATATAAAAGTGATATTCTTTAATGATATGTCGATTTTCACTCGTGCTTTCTATATGATCGACATTTTGTTCAGCATGTCTATATAGAATATGGACGAGCATGGAGACTTGGTCAGAGTGATAGTATTCACTTTGAATTTCTTTTTGTGGAGCAAATGTGTAGTTTTCTGCAAAATCAATCACTGACAAAATGGTTCCTGGTGGAAAAAATTCATGAGATTTTTTGAATTGCAAGTCTTGCCATCGAGCTCTATGGGAATGCATGGTGTATTTGTAAATTTCTGCTTCAAACTTTCTCAAAAAGTCTATTAGAAAAATTTCGTCTTCTAGTAATTCGATTCTTTTAACACTATCTGCACCTTGAATCGATGTATTGGTATATTCATATCTCTTCCATTTCACTTTCATGTTGGACAATGATTGATCATTTATATCAATACGATATTTGTTTTGAAATTTAGTCAAATTTCCACAATCATCGTATTTTTTACCACCAACACATTTCTTTTTGTAAAATAGTTCGTCGCTTTCTCTTTCACATAGAATTTGAGATACGAATTCACGGATAGTGGAAGGAGGAGGTGAATCCTTCCATAATGTTCTACCGAAATCAAGGAATGTGTCATAATATAACTCAAATTCCACATGATAACGGCAACAACAAGTGTCGCGTACGGTGATAGGTTTTACATACAATGGTTTTTGTTGAACAAAAGCACTGAGTGAAACTTGAATTTGACGATTCTCTTCTTTGAACTTGTTGAATAACTCTATTTGAGTGGTTTCCAAGAGATGTTTTTCATGTTCTTTGTATTGATTTCGTGCTATTCTTCTTCGCATCACATCTCTTGCAATGGGTGAAACACGCGAATTGTTCTTCCAATATTCATATATTATTTTTTTAACATCTTCTCCAAGTCTATCTTTGTATGGTTGCCTACAAATAGCTCTCCAACAAGTGAGTTCATCATTTACGTCTATTTGCAGTCGAAATTTTCGATGTTTGTGCAGATTTTTTCGCGAGGTTCCCAGTGCTCGTGCCATAGATGTCAGATTCAAACGATTCTCTTGAGTACTTGGTGAAACCATTGCCATTTGTATTGCTCTACGTATATTTGAAACATCTTTATCTCTAGATCTCTTAATTGACTCTATAGCACTACTCATATTTTTTATCACCTCTTCTTTCATTTTTTTATCTTTGGTTGATTTTCGAATACCCAATAGTGTCGTCGCTTCTTTTAATTTCCTTGATGATAGGAGACCTTTCAACATTTGAGCTTGAGTTGTCACTTGCTCACTTTTGAAAAACATTTCCAAAATTTTCTCGACACGATATCGTATAACATAGTCAGGTTTTTTATCTCCATATGTGTGAATGTCGACATTTTCTAACATTTCATTATCGATAGTGATTTCATCTGTACATATTCGAAAAAATAGTACATATTCAATAAATAACTAAATTAATAAATATGTCAATAAATATTAGGAAAATTTTAAATATATCAATAGATCATAATATTTACATTTACATACCCGATTCAATTTCTGCTTGAGGTTGATTTTCTTCTTTAATATTTTGAGGAGTATCTCTGTCTGTTTACATTAAACAAAATATTTTTCAAACTAGTTCATCAAATAAAAATTAAGCTTCACATTTTACATTAGGAAAATTTTAAATATATCAATAGATCATAATATTTACATTTACATACCTGCTTCAATTTCTGCTTGAGGTTGATTTTCTTCTTCAATATTTTGAGGAATATCTCTATCTGTTTACATCAAACAAAATATTTTTCAAACTAGTTCATCAAATAAAAATTAAGTTTCACATTTTACATTAGGAAAATTTTAAATATATATCAATAGATCATGTAATATTTACATTTACATACCTGCTTCAATTTGTGCTTGAGGTTGATTTTCCTCTTCAATATTTGAGAGAGCTTCTAACTTTCTTTTGCGATATTGTCTCATCTCTTCTCTACGGTCCTCAGGCTTTCTTTTTCGATCATATTTTCTCACACAAGTTCTTCGATTTCCCATGATAATAGGGTATGAGGTTCAAAAAATTTCCTTTAAAAAATTAGACAATAACTCAATTACAAACAATATCACAAAAGATTTAATTAAATTTTTTTTTTTCTAAAAAATACGTAATCCAATCCAAAACACGTACATACTTCTAAGAAATCACACCGCCTCCAAGAAATGTCTTCCAAAAAAATTCTTTAAATACAAATTGTGAAGAAAAATTTTTGAACAAAAAAGCTCAAAAGATTTATTTCAACACAAAACACGTACATACCTCCAAGAAAAATCACGTCCCCTCCAAAAAATGTCTTCCAAAAAAGTTCTTTAAACTCAAACTTTGAACCTCCAAGAAAAATCACGCCGCCTCCAGAAAATGTCTTCCAAATTTTTTTTTTAAACCCAAACTTTGAAGAAAAGTTTTTGAATTCAAACCAAGTTGTAAAATGAAATGAATTGCGAAACATAGCCTCTTCAATGCATATATGATGGTTAGTCTTTTCCACATGCTCAGCTAAAGTAGACGTGCGGGATCTTCCATGCTTAATATCAGCAGCATGTTCACTGATCCTTTGGTTGATAGATCGACCAGTTTCACCAATGTAAGGCGTCCCACAAGAACAAGGAATAATATAGACACCTTTTCCATCTCTAGAATTAACCGGATCTTTAACCGATTTAAGAGAGCTGCGAATCGTGCTAAGGGGCTTGAAAGAAGAAGAAACCTTATGCTTCTTAAGGATCCTAGCAATCCTATCAGTGGTTCCTTGAATGAAAGGAAGCCTTACATTGCAAGACCACTATTTAGGTTCATTTATATTTTTATTTTTAACTAAGGGACCTATTTCTGCTTTGTATGTGATTATTATCGAAAAAATTCTTCATAAACTAAATATTTTCAAATTAATTTGTTTTTTATTTAATAATTTTTTTTTTTTCAAATTTTCAATTTTAATTGATTTTTAAAGTTTTTTAACCTTTTATTTTAAGAATGGTGTATTTTTTTTTTTTTTTCAAAATTGATTTGTTTATATATATATATATATATATATATATATATATATATATATATATATATATATTTTAAAATTAAAATTAAAATTTAATTTGTTATTTTAATATTAACATTTTTTTTTTAAATTTAATAAAATCTAATATATATATAATTTTTTATAATTTAAATTTAATTTTTTTTTTTTAATTTATTTGTTTTTTTAATATATATTTTTTAAATTTAATATTTTTATTGTATTTTATTTTTCATTTTTAATCTTTTTAATTTTTAATTTAAATAATGTTTTTTGTTTTTTAAATTTATTAAAAGTTAATATATTTCTTTAAATTTAATTTTTTTATTTTAAAATTTAATTTAATTTATTTATTTTTTTAATTTAATAAAAATTTTCTTTTTCTTTTTTTAAATTTAATTTCTATATTTAATTTTTTATAATTTCTTTCTCTCTCTTTCTTTCTTTCTTTTTTTTTTTTTTTTTTGTTTGTTTTGAATTTTGAATTTTTTTTTTCCTTAAATTTTAAGTTTTTTTTAATGTTTGAATTAAAATTTTTATTTTGTTTTTATTTTTATTTTTTTATTCTTATATATTTTTTAATTTTAAGCTTTAAAATGTTTTTATTTTTTAAATTTATTTTTTTTCCTTAAATTTTAGGTTTTTTTTTAATGTTTGAATTTTAAAAATTAAAAAATGTTATTTCTATTTTTAAAAATGTCAAAAATATGACATTTTTTTTTTTTTGTTATTCCAGCATCAACTGGTTTTGTTTTGAGGGTGTTTTTCAATCATTTTTTCAAGAAACAATTTTGTTTTTAGCATAATTTTATAAAATGTTGAAATTTGACCTTAAAAAAAAACCAAGTGCGTTCTGGAATACGTTTTTTTGTTTTGTTTTTTGAGGTGTTTTTTCATGTTTTTTGAGTCTTTTTGGGCTAGAGTTCCCGTTTTTAGGTCAGGTTACCTATTTTATCGGTAATAGTGTTGCATCTGAAGAAGCAATTTTTGTAGACCCATCCTTGATTTGGAGACCTCAGATCTGGTCTTGCAGATCCTTGTTAAATACACAATTACATCTTGTTTGAAAAGACTAATTTTGTAGACAATATTGAGGTTGTTTGGAAACTCTTTGAACTTGGGATAACTTTAGACCTTGACGACTACTAGGAGTTTATTCTTTGTGCATTTAGAGGCTAGTGTATTGAAGAACCATAGAAGGTTGCTTCTGAAGTGTTTGGAGAGCATTTTGAAGACCTTTTGTAGCAACTCTTATAGAAGCATTCACGAAGATTGGGATCATATCTTGGAGGATCATTTATAAGAATTTGTTATCTTGGAGATTTCATGGGGCAATTTAGTGAAGACCTCCTTGAAGCATAGTTTGAAGATTTGTTGCAGCGACTTGATCATTGGAGAATATTTTGAAGCAGTTATTGAAGACATCTTGAAGCACTGTTAATGACCAATTGAAGAGACCTTGTAGTAGCAGATCTTGGAGTTAATTGTTGACCTTGTGATGCATGGTTGAAGGCCCTCATGATGTGACCTTGGAGAAATTGTTTGGGTGACATGAAGAGTTGTGGAGACACCTTCTGAGAAGACAAAGTTGTCATTGATGAGCTAAGTGCTTTGGAGATCGATTTAGGGTAGTGTCGAAGGTAAAGATATTGTGAGGGCTTATTGCAGAGGATATTGGGAGCCTTGAAGAATCATTGATATTATCTTGAAGACTTGAAGCAGTGGGTTGGAGCCTTAGATGATAGGAGTCCTCAAGAAGACCAGGTTGGAGCTTGTACTAGAGATAAGGTTGGAGCGTCATAGAGATAAGGTTGGTGCCTTGGGAAGATAGGGTTGGAGCCTCAAGAAGTCCAAGTCGGTGCTTGGAAATGTTCAGGTTGGAGCCTGGTGGATTGGAGATTGGTGTCTTCATCTAGGGTTAGAGCCCTAATTATTATTGTACTTGATTTATTGTAAAGAACATGATCGAAGTCCTTGTCATTGATTAATAAAATTATTATTCTATCATTGTTGATTTTGTGTTTATCTAAGTGATCTTAACTGGAAATATACCAATTGAAAAGAAATACTGATTCACCCCCCCAATTTTTTCCAACAATTGGTATCAGAGCCAGTGCCTTCACTCAAAGCCTAACAGTGTGAAGGTAGATCCTTAGAACACAAATGGAAAAGCCAAGGAAGAAAGCATCCAGTCCTTCTAAAGACGTCTCTTCTTCAACCATGAAAACAAAATATAATCAAATTGGGAAAGCTCCTTTGTTCACTGGAAAATTTGAAATATGGAAGGTTAGAATGAAGAATTTTTTAATGGCTCAAGGTTTTGAAGTTTGGGAATCAGTGATTATTGAAAGCATGATGGAAGAAGAATACAAGGAATATAATGCAATAGCAATAAAAGAAATCTTGAGTGGGCTTCCAGATCCTATAAAAACCAAAGTAGAGAAATGTTCATCGACAAAAGATATGTGGGACAAACTTCAAGATCTTCACTCAAAAGGAGCATTGACCATGACCTCTAATCAAGAAGATGATGGAAAGCAAGAAGGAAATCTAGAACCCATAAAAGAAGCTGAAAACAAGAGTGAAGACATGAAGACCAAGGAGGACCTAGAAGATGAAGAAAATGAAGAAGACTTCATAGAAGATTTTAAGACAAAGCTTGTAGCTTCCCTAGAAGATATAAGCTGGTTGAAAAAGGAAAATGAGAAGCTCAAGAAGAAAGCACAAGATGGTGACTATGACTTAGAAAAGACAAGGAAGGAAGGCAATCTCTTTAAGCTTCAAGTGTAAGACATAGATGAGGAGCTCACCAAGCTAAAGGATGAATTGCATCAAAATAAGAAGAGGCATCATGAAGAAGTCATATCCATGACAAATCAATTAGATAAAGAAAAGAAAAGGGAAGACACTTTGTCTAGCCATATTGAACAAACTTGAAGCGAAAATTGGTCAATACAAGGAAGAGGTCTCCCTTAAATCTCAACTAGAATAAGCAAAGAAACAAGCACAAGGAGCTGAAAAGGTGATGGAAGCTTTGGCACTCCTAGAAGGACAATTTGATGAAGCTGAAAAGGAGAGAAATGCCATGATATGCCAACTAGAAGAAAAGGATGAAGATATCACCAAATTAAAATCGGATATCACCTCACTTAAGGTCCAATCATGTGAATCAATGAGGATGAAGGAAGAAATGGAGAACCATCTAACAAAGAAGGATGAAGAATGCAAGATAATTAAAGAAGAAATTGATCTCCTAAAGAAATTAGTTTATCATCTGAACAAGAGTCTAAAGAAATCTCAACCCTAGATAACATCTTAAGTCATCAACTATCTCCTCTTGATAAATTAGGTCTTGGTTATGCAGGTGAACCCTCAAACAAAAATTATGCAAACCCTAATGCTTCATACAACAAGGATGTGGAAAAGCTTGGAAGAAATATTGATACCCCCAGTTCCAGCAAAAGCAAGGAGAAGAGTCAAGATGACATTGGAAGAAACCCTACTCCAAGAAGATATGCAAATGGTTTCAAGAATGCAAGAAGCAATAAATTTGATCAAAGGATCCCAAGACAAAATGACTTTAAGTACATCAAGGCAATCTCCATCCTCCAGATATCAAAGTATATTTTTTGGTTATTGCTACTCTTGTACAAATTCTATGCATATGGAAAATGATTGTAGGGCATACCACAAGGACAAATACAATGGTCCCCGTTAGTGTCATAGAAACAACTTTGCAAGAAGAAATCATGCATCCTCATCTATGTACAAAATGGAGTGCTTCAATTGTCATAACATTCGATATATGGCTCGTGATTGTAACTTGACTTGGGTCCCTAAACAAGGTAAAAACATGACTACCATGCAAGAAAATAAAGTTACACAAGTATGGAGAAGGAAGAAAATTGAATCAGAAAGCCTTTTGAACACTCAAGACATCAACTCATGTTGTTGATCTAATGAGTACATCATTGGTAGATGTGATATTCCAAGTGTTTGATGATGGAATTCCGCCAAAAAGGAGACCATGCATAATGTTAGGGGGAGCTTGTGATTCTTGACTGTTCTTGCAGAATCTATCCGTGAAGAGCCCAATGAAACCCTTGCCGAGTCACACATGGACATCATCTCTTGGGAAAAATTCCATTGAAGAAAATCGTGATATTGTGTCTTCACTACACATTCGTTGGAAAATTGTTGAAGACGTCTTATGGGTCTACACTTTTTAACCTTCTAATTTTTTTTGGAAATATTCTCCCACTGCTCAAGGCATCAATATTTTTTGTCTTGGCCAAAAGAAGAGCCAAAGGGGTTTATGCAGGCAGGGAGAGTTGGTTCCACAAGAAGGAGCACCATGATAGGGGGAGCAACATATCTATGATGGAGAAATATTATTGATGAAGATAATGCAAACACATCTATCATGTACAACATTTCCACAAGAGGGAGCACCATGACAGGGGGAGTAACATATCTATGGTGGAGAAATATTATTGATGAAGATAATACGATGGAGAAACATATCATGAATATGCTTGATATGGGTAGTACTTGGGCACCCCATTTGCCATTGATTTCAAAGGGGGAGAATTTTTTCAAAGGGAAATAATGTTGCCATCAATAAAAAAGGGGGAGACTGTTGGTCAAAGTTGTCATTGATGTCAATATGGCATTTTTGGAGATGGAAAATATTATTGTGATGCATGAATAACCCTTTTGTGATGTTGCCCTAACCTTATGCAAACCCTAGGATAAAAGCCTAAACATGAAGATTGTTGTGGCTCATTTGCATTTACTTTTGAAATATTTTCAAAACACCAAAAAAGAATATATGATAGAAAATGTAAAATTTTGTATGTTGTAGAATAATTTTGATTTATATGTTGGTACATTAACATTACATGATGAGATGTGAAGGCGGGTCGAGTCGGGCTCATTCACGTGCAAAACAGTTCAAGGGCCGGACCGATGGGCATGTTCAGAACATTGCACACCAGACAGGGTCGAGTCGGGGTCATTCGCAAGCTCATGAGAGATCAATGCTTTTAAAGACTGAATAAAGCTCATGAAGGATAGCGGAGTTGCAAGGCGGCGATGGTAGAAAGCAGAGAAATTGACTAAGACAAAAACACTTAGAAGATTTCCAAAGGAGGTGATCAGACGACGAGGATCAAATCGCAGATCTGAAGGAGAAGGGCCACGTGTTGGCATGTCACAATTTTACATCTGCGATTATTTAGTTTATGCATTAAGGACTTCGCAAGTTAAACAAAATAACTTGCGATGCGATAAGAATCAAAACTTGCGATGCGATAAAGGGAGGAGCAATGTGTTGGCACAACGATTCAACGCATATTGCACATCGGTCGGTTTAGAGTTTAGCATTAAGACTTTGCAGGGTAAAGTATTTTGGTTGTGATGCAACAAGGATGGGAGATGGCAGTGTGAGACTGTACAACGGGGCCATTAGATCTGGCGAAGATCTACGATGGAGATTACATCACAACTTCGCATCAGCATTTGTATTGTTTACCATTTCAGTTATATGTTAAGTTTGCCGATATGCGATGCACTGTGATTGGTCACCATATTGCGGGACCCTACAACCACTGTTCCGCGTATATGTAAGTGGTTTGAGTTATGTGCGATCTGTTTTAAAGTAAATCGCTGTTAATTGTGTGCGTATGTATGTTGAAGGCAAAACACAACAGAGAGAATTGGGTAAGTGACCCGATGCAGAGCCAAGGAGAAGAAATGTCTAAACACAACAAGCACACGCAGAAGAGGCAAAGTCGGGTACCAGGGGACATGACGACATCGTTTGAAGCACAGAGGCATAGGCAGAGTCGGGTAGAAGAACGTATAGTGGCACTGTTGGAAGCACAACAACTGGGTCAAGTCGAGCACTGAGGCTTCATTACAGAACTGTGCAGCTGCTGCATCATAACCAGAAATGACACTTCAACACTTCGGGAGGACGCATCAGCAACATCAGATTCAACAAAATGAACAATATTTCTAGTTTTAATTTGTTTTCTTGGTATGATTGCATAAGTAATCTTAATAGTTTAGGTAGTCAAGTAGTTTCAAGAAATTCAACAGTTACGAACTAATTTGATGTATTTAAGTAGATATAAATAAAGAAAAAGGGTTATGAGTTTTTGACCTATGGATGACTGTTAATTTGGTACTGAATTTTCTGAGAAATTAATGAAAGAAGATCAAGTTTCTAGCACCTGTTGATGTTGATATGTCTTTCCTGTTTCACTCTGTGTCTATTCCTCTTTGAATGAAGTGAATTAATGTAGTAGTCGGTCTCTTAATTACATCTGTGAGTAAGAGTTAAATAGCCTTAACTTGCACTCCTTCGCTTCATCTCTTCTCTTTCCACAAACTCTTGATGAAACTTTAAAGTAATAGATTTCGTGTTTACAACATATTATTTCAAGTTTCCTCTCTCTCCATGATTTCCTTTGAAACTTAAAAGTGATAGATTCTGTTTCTCAGCATATCATTTTGAGTTTCCCTTACAATTCTTCTTTTCATTTCACTCAAATATCAACAGTTTATGGCATTGTGAAGGCTTTCATTATATCAGATTATTGAGGGTATTAAGTAATGAAATTCCAAAGGTGTTAAACATAGGACATTTGATATTGTAATTGTGACATACATTTATAAAATGTCTTAAGCACTGATTCCTTACCACAACCAAGGGATTGTTTCTTGAGATACAACATTTTCTGGCGCCGTTGCTAGGGACAAAGAAATGAAGTTTATTTTTCCTTGGGGTTTTCACATTATTTCCTCTAGTTGTTCAGTGAGGAGGAAATATTTGGGCTATGTTTGTTATTTTCAAAATTATGGCTTTCAAAAGGCCTCAAACGAGGTCAGATACCTTATAAAAGATAGTCCCTGATTTTCCAGACCCAGAAAGAGTGGTTTCTAAAAAGGCTCAGAAACCTAAAACTCCTTCAACACCTGATCCTACATTGTCTGTTCTCGGCAACAGTTCTCGTAACCCTTTGTTAGAGATATTTCCAAGGAACTCTCTTTCTTGGAACAAGATTCTCCTTCCACACTCGTTTATTTTCAAGAACCTAAGTTAGAAGAAAATTCTTTCGAGTTTGTTTCTTTTACCTTCACTCAAGCTCAACCAAATATAGTTGCTGGTTCTTCTGCCATTGTTCATAAACCCACTCCCATATCAGTTTTGCCTCCACCTTCATTCACTTTCACAGCAGGTTCATCAACCTCAACTACCCAAGGAGTAGTTAACCAAGGTGTAAATATGGCAACACCAGCTTTTTTGTTGAACATACACGCTCCACTAAATCTTGCGCAACCACTGAATTCCATGCCTCAAGAATACCTCAAATTACTTCTTCGTTTCACTGGAGAAGATGAAGTAACTGCATAACAACATTTACCCTTGTTTTTCACTTTTGTTGAGAATTTAAATGTAGAACATCTTTATGTTGTGATGAGACTATTTGTGCAGTCTCTAGATGGAGAGGCTAGAAAATGGTTCAAAGGTTTACCAGATGGTTCAATAAATAATTGGGAAGAGTTAGAAACTCAATTCACTCAGAGATGGGGAGAAAATAGAGATCATGGTTACTCATTGACAGAGTTTAATGAAATTAAAAGAAGGGCTAATGAAAGCATTTTTGAGTTTGTAAAAAGATTCAAAAAATTGTACAATAGTTTACCTATAGAGATGAAGCTCCCCCTGTAGGAGAAAATGTAGTTTTTGCTGGGGATTTTGAAGCTGATTTTAGCTTTACACTGAGAGAGAGAAGAGCCCCCACTCTTGAGAAGATACAGATAGATGCTCTAGAGATCGAAGCTAATATGATTACAGCTGGAAAGGCGAAAGGGAAACAGCCGGTCCAAGAGAAGGGGAAAGCAAAAGAAGAATCATCAAAATATCTAAGAATTGAAATATAACAAAGGTGTTGAAACATCTGACCAATAAGCTAGCTAATATGGAATTGGAAAATAAAAACTCCCAAAGACAAGTACAACAAAACCGAGGGGGGTTTAACCCTCAATTCAGAAGACATCCCCTGAAAATTTTGCAGAGGGAAAGAAGAGATCAAGACCAGGTTCAAGCACCGTTGTATATAGAATCAACACTCACAGAGCCAACAAAAGATGACCAAAGGGAGGCCGAGGTTCATGTATCTGCTATGTATACAATAGAAGAGGATGAAGAGGAAGATTGTGAGGGAGAATACGCTGACGCTGAAGTATCTTTTGATCAAGATGAAATTGATGAATACTGTAGGAAATTCACATATTTCATGCAAGTTGAGTTACATAAAAATTATGATTTGAGGTCTAGAAAGAGATCTAGAGTGCAGGATAATGAAGGTGAACAAAAAGGTTCCATTCCTCCTCCAATGGCGACTCCACAACGAAAGGACCCTGTGAAACATGTCAGTAAGGGGAAACAACCTGTAAATTCACTTAATAGAACAAATGTGCAACATGTTGAATCTTCCCAGAAAAAATTAGTTGACACTGATATTTTGGAGAGAGTTGTTCCTATACCCAAACAAGGGGAAAATTATAGAAAGAGTGAAGAAGAACCTGAAAAGAACGTTAAGCAAACTCATGTTTTCATTTTGGCAAAAGAGTTGGAGAAGGTTAAAATCCAGGTACCTCTTCTAGAATTAGCTAAAATTCCAGCTTACAAGAAAGAAATTTCAGAATTTATTAATCTCACACAGATGGAAGATATAAGTGACATAATGAACATACAAGAAGAAAAGCCGGTGGTCACCTTTGGTCCTCATGTAGAAGAAGTAGATCCTTTTGTTCCACCCTTCTATATTTCTCTATTGCTTCATGATTTTACTCTACATAACTGCATGCTGGACTCAGGAGCATCCCATAACCTCATGCCATTATGTGTTATGAAGGAACTAAACTTGCATATTACCAAACCTTATAGGGATATGTATTCATTTGATTCTAAAAGGCTAAAATGTGTTGGGTTAATTAAATATGTGGCAGTTTCGTTAGCACAAATCCCAACAAAGAGTATAGTCATGGATGTAGTGGTTGCTAACATCCCAGCTAGGTTTGGAATGCTCCTGTCAAGATCTTTGGGAGAAAAGTTGGGAGGTGTTCTAAAATTAGATTTCACTTATGCTATAATTCTAGTTTTTAATGGGGAAGAAAGGAGATTGTACAGGGAAACAAGGTTTCTGAAAACCACCTCCAAGAAAGATGTAGGAAATTACCCTATTTATAGTCAAGAAACAGAAGACCTTTCTTGTTTCATGCTGCATGAAGATGCATAATTTGGTGAAGACACAGGGAAGCAACTCTCTTCAACAGTGGTAAATAATGAGCTGCACTCAAGGAAGATTTGGAAGTGCTACTTTGATAGTGCTTACTCCAAGGAAGGTGCAGGTGTTGGATTCTTGCTGATATCACCAGAAGGTAACGTCATGCTTTTCTCTTTTAAACTAGAATTTGATTCAAAAAACAATGTGGCTGAGTATGAGGCCTTGATCTCAAGCCTTCAAGTTTCTAAACAGATGGGAGTGTAGAAATTAGTATACACTAAGCATGCATACATCCAGATTCCCCTGATCTCACAATATTTTATCTTCTTGCAAAATACAGAATCATTCCATTGTTAATATTTCGCGGAAAATTAATTACAAACAAATGTGAAGCATAAATTAAAACAATCGCACATAACACAGTTGTTTAACGGGAAAGCCTGAAGCTGAAAACCCCAACTATCATATATTATGTATCATGAAGATCATGTAACAATCTCATACAAAGCTTAGTACATAAGCTCTCAGTACAATCAATCGTCACACACTAACATAGAAGAAATATGCAAATCCATGCACCGATCTCTACCCTTATGCTAGCTTGCCTCCACCGCGCAATCCCTGCTGAAGAATAGCTCTGATTGAATTCGAATTACCCTTTTCTTGACTGCGCAATCCTCATTGGAAACTCCAATGTGTGTGTGATGCAATCGGTGCATCACTATAGTCACAACAGATAGTCCATATTTCCCTTTCACCTATCTCTCCACTGGGTCTCCACTGGAACTGACATGCACTGTAGTTAACTGCTGTATTGTTCAGTTGATTAATGAGTTATTATTTGTGAATTAATTAAATAATTAATTCACTCCACTCTCACTAGTGTATCATTCATTTAGACTAGATACAACTAGCTCAACTGAGTCTAACTGAGTTAAACTAAATACAACTCCATGAACTACTCTTCCAACTCTGTCATAAATTTTCCACTTCAGTTCTAACTGAGTCCTCCATGCATGAACCACCAGAAAACCCTAGGAATTGTGTAATTCCTTCAGCCAACTGATTTTCCAAATTTGTGCACTGAAATTATTAGTGCTCCAAGAGAACAAGTTGATGTTTATTGTCGGATTATTATTAAGAGCTAATAATAATCGACACTTCTATTTTTAGATCGACGATCTATAAATAGACTTTGCCCAATATTCTAAAAATAGAATTTCATCTATTTTTCCAACTTTATCAACCATCCACAAATAGCATCTTGCAACTTCTGAAATATGATCACCATGTCTAAAAATAGACAATCTAAAAATAGACTTGCGCCAAAAATAGCCTGCGGGCCCACTTAGTGAAGGAAAATTTTTTCACTAAGCTCATCATCTTGTTGAATCTCAACACTCCCTCTCAACAAGATAGGGATTATCCTTCACCCCGATCCTGCCTCTATGGTATTCGAATTTTCTCCTGGTGAGTGCCTTCGTCAGAATATCTGCATCTTGATCTTTCATAGGAATGCACTGAAGCAACATGATCTTCCACTGCACACAATCTCTGATATGATGATACCGGATATCAATATGTTTAGATCTATCATGAAACACAGGATTAATCGAGAGTTTAATGCAACTATGATTATCAAAATGTATCACTATAGGATCTAAATGTGAACCGAACAAACCAACCAGGATCTTCCTCATCCAAATAGCCTCACATGTAGCTTGACTTGCTACCATGTATTCTGCTTCCGCTGAACAGAGTGCCACGGATCTTTGTTTCCTGCTGTACCAAGAAACTACCGTAGATCCGATACTGAAAATCCCTCCTGATGTGCTCTTTCTGTATGTTGGGCTGCCTGCCCAATTTGCATCCGTGAAGCCATGCAACTTCACCTCATCGATCTATCTGTACCATAAGCCATACTTATATGTCCCCTTGAGATACCTCAGGACATGCTTGCTTGCCTTCCAAAAGAGCTTGGTAGGCTTAACCATCGCTTGTGAAAGCTAGTTCATCGCATAGCATATGTCTGGTCTTGTATTAACTAAATACATGAGAAAACCCACTAACTGTCGATAAACAACGACATCCACTACCTCTGCCAATGTAGCATCCTTTTTCCTCCAATTTCCTAGAAGAGGAGTGTCTATAGGCTTGTAACCTTGCATGTGAAACTTCTCCAGTATCTCTCGGGCATATTTGCCTTTAGACACAAACAATTCACCTTACCGCTGCCATATTTCCAATCCAAGGAAATAATGAAGGAGGCCTAAGTGCTTCATCTCAAACTCCTTTACAACATATGCCTTGCATGAGTGTATCAACTGCTCATCACCCATTAGTATTAAATCATCAACATAAAGAACAATGATTAAAATCTTACCCTCCACCACAATTTGGTATAGGTTTTCATCCGCCTCACTCTTGGTGAAGCCAAGTCCAGTGAAATAGCTGTCGATCTGAGTGTACCAAGCACGTGGTGTTTGCTTTAGCCCATACAACGCTCTTTTGAGCTTGCACACATGCGACTCTCTACTGAAGATCCCAATTCTTTAGGCTGCTCAATGTACACATCTTCCTCAATGATCCCATTAAGGAACGCAGTCTTCACATCCATCTGATGAATGTGCCAACCCATCTGCGTTGAGAGAGAAAGGATGGTCCTTATGGAAGAATACCGTACGACAGGTGCAAAGGTTTCTTCATAATCAATCCCCTCGATTTGTGAGAAGCCCCGGGCAACAAATATTGCCTTATACTTCTCGACACTCCCATCAACAGCTTGCTTTACCTTGTAGATCCATCTTGATCCTACAACTCATTTTCCCACTGGCCTTGGAACAATCTCCCAAGCACTATTTCTGACAATGGAGTCATACTCCTCCACCATAGCATCTACCCATGTGGGCTTCTGCACTTCTCCTTCAAAAGAAGATGGCTTTGTCACGATACACTTGCTCATAAGAGCCATGTATCCAGTAAATCGGTCAGGTGACTGTCTCTGTCTGCGCTGTGATGTAGGGACTCCTACATTCTGTGCCGCATCAAGCTTCAGTCTCTCAACTTCTGTGGTCCGCTTTCTGCCTTGTCTGATGTTTGGTTCTGCATGAGTGGACTCCTCCACTCCATGAATATCCTTCTGTGGCTGATCCACATCTAGAGGCTCATCTTTGGGAACAAGAAGTTCCTCCTCTGCATGCAAGTGTAGCTCCGTCTCAAGCGACAACTCCATGGTTTTCACCTCATTGAATTTTATATCCCGTCGCACCACAGTCATCCGATTTTCTGGAAAATACACACGATAATTATGGGGTGTTTCTGTGTACCCCACAAATATCCCAACTTCTACAGTCGGCTCTAGTGTCTTCCTGGCATCCTTTGTCACATGAATGTAAACAAATGAGCCAAAAATCTTCAAATGAGAAATACCAGACTTCTTACCATTAAAATCTTCTTCAGGTGTACTCATGCCAAGTACTCTATGAGGACAATGGTTTTGCACATAAACTGCGGTGTTGCATGCTTCCGCCCACAAGTGCATCGGTAGGCCTTGGTCATGCAGCATTGCTCGTGTATCACCCACTATCGTTCTTTTATTCCTCTCCACGAACCCATGCTGCTGTGGGTTATGAGGCGCTATGAGTTCTCTTCGAATTCCTTCATTGCTACAGAAGTCTTTAAATTCGCTCAAGATGTATTCACCACCATTATCGCTCCGTAGAGCTTTCACTTGCTTCCCCGACTCCTTCTCCACCAATGATTTAAACTCACATAACTTTGAGAATGTTTCGCTCTTCTTCTACATGAACAAGATCCAGCATCTACGAGAATAGTCATCAAAAAATATAACATAACACCTGTGTTTCGCTGTTGAAGCAATCGAGAAAGGCCACAAACGTTTTTGTGAATTCTCTCCAGGATCACCGAAGCACGGTTCTCCTTCTCATGAAAGGTGGTCTTCACAAACTTACCCATAGTACATCCATTGCACTGATCTGACTACGCAAGAGTACCCTTGGGAAGTCTGGTAGAAATCTGTTGCAAAATCTTCAAAGTGCCATTGTGAAGATGGCCCAATCTCCTGTGCCATAATTCGCCCTCATCTAGGCTCACCACTTCTTCTGCTTTGCCCACCATTGTAGCGTAGCCATCTACCTCAATCTTGTAGATATTCTTAATTCAAACCCCTACCTTCTTGGTTTGACCCGTTGTTTTATGTCGAAGGAAGGCTTTTATCTCACTAAAACAACATCATAACCTTTGTCTTCCAACATTGCGACTGAGACCAAGTTCTTCTTCAGACCTGGAACATGCATAACATACTTCAACAAGAATGGATTACTAGACTCCCTCTCAAAGGTAATGGCCCTAATTCCAGTTGCACTGTATCGGCCATCATCGCCCATCTCTATATGCATATGGTGGTCCTTCTCCTCCAAGTCACTAAACAACTCCTTGTCTCCCGTCATATGGAAAGACACACCACTATCAAGATACCACACCGATCCCATATAGCTTGAAACCAAGCATGCGATCAAAGAGAAATCAAGTTCAAATTGCGAGGCTAAGGCCTCTCCAGTTGTAGCTCCAACAACCTTATTTTCTTCTTCTTCCGTGGGCAGTTAGTGGTGAAATGCCCGTGTTCGTGATAGTGAAAACACTTCACCTTTGAAAAATCCTGCTTCTTGCCTTTAGCATCGGATTTTGAAGGAAATTTATTCCCCTTCCCTTTCCTTTCTTTGGAAATCAAAGCGCAATTCTCTTCATCTTCATTCTTTGATGAAGAGCCATCCCTGGTACCCCGCCTTATCTCCTCCTGCACAAGATCCGACTAAAGTCGCTCCCATCCCGACAGTTTCTCCCGTCCATTGACAGAGTCTTCATAGCTATGCCAACTCTTCGGAAGCCCAAGGAGAGCCAAGCTCACCAAGTATTAATCATCAACAATAATCTCCACACTTCCCAGTTCATCCCTATAGTGGACAAGCTTCGTGAGATATTTTGGAATACTGTCGCCCTTCTCCATTTTTATTTTTCTAAGCTTGTCTTTAAGCGCCAACTTCCTCTGGTCACTTCTACTTTGGAACAAATTTTTCAAAGCCTTCCACATTAAGAATGGATTGGCTTTCCTATGAAGGCTAGACACAATATGGTCCTTCACACCTTCCAACATAATTTTTCTTGTTTTTGCTATCTTCTTTTTCCATGCGTCAAGTAATGCAGCATCGCTAGATCCCGGCTTAGGAACATCGCTATCGATGAACTCCTTCAGTCCATTATCCTCTAGCACCGCCTCCATCCTATATTTCCAAGTTATGTGATTTGAGCTCCCATCAAGGGCATACTCCAATAACAACCCATTGAAAGACATGTAAATGTATACTCAACTTCTGCACCAAGAATTTTATGAAGCAAGTTCAAATTGTCTACCAGCACAAACTCAACAATTCTTAACAATTGCAATCTTCAAGAATTAACACTGCTATGATACCATGTAGAAATTAGTATACACTAAGCATGCATACATCTAGATTCCCATGATCTCACAATATTTTATCTTCTTTCAAAATACAGAATCATTCCACTATTAATCTTTTACGGAAAATTAATTGCAAACACATGTGAAGCATAAATAAAAACAATCGCACATCACACAGTTGTTTAACGGGAAAGCATGAAGCTAAAAACCCCAACTATCATATATTATGTATCATGGAGATCATGTAACAATATCATACAAATCTTAGTACATCAAGCTCTCAGTGCAATCAATCGTCACACACTAACATAGAATAAATCTGCAAATCCATGCACCGATCTCTGCCCTCCTGCTAGCCTGCCTCCACTGCGCAATCCTGCTGAAGAATAGCTCTGAATGAATTCGAATTACCCTTGCCTTGACTGACCAATCCTCATTGGAAACTCCAATGTGTGTGTGATGAAATCAATGCATCACTATAGTCACAACAAATAGTCCATCTTGCCCTTTCACCGATCTCTCCACTGGGTCTCCACTGGAACTGACATGCACTATAGTTAACTGCTGTATTGTTCAGTTGATTAATGAGTTATTATTTGTGAATTAATTAACTAATTAATTCACTCCACTCTCACTAGTATATCATTCAGTTAGACTAGATACAACTAAATCAACTGAGTCTAACTGAGTTAAACTGAATACAACACCATGAACTACTCTTCCAACTCTGTCATAAATTTTCCACTTCAGTTCTAACTGAGTCCTCCATGCATGAAACCACCAGTAAACCCTAGTAATTGCGTAATTCCTTCAGCCCACTGATTTTCCAAATCTGTGCACTGAAATTAAGTGCTCCAAGAGAATAAGTTGTTGTTTATTGCCTGACCACAGAGAGTTAACAATCGATACTTTTTTAGATCAGCGATCTATAAATAGACTTCGCCCAATATTCTAAAAATAGAATTTCATCTATTTTTCCAACTTGATCAACCATCCACAAATAACATCCTGCAACTTCTGAAATATGATCACCATGTCTAAAAATAGACTTGCGCCAAAAATAGCCTGCAGAACCACTTAGTGAAGGTGAGTCTTTTCACTAAGCTCATCATCTTGTTGAATCTCAACATGGAGTTCAATGTATTTCAATTTTTGGTGACTCTGAATTGATAATAAGGCAGATTAAAAATCATTGTGTAACCAAGCACCCGAGATTGAGTCATATAGGAATGAAGTTTGGGATTTGATAGAAAACTATTTTGAAGCCTTCAATATTCAATATATTCCAAGGGAGGAGAACAGATTGGCTGATTCTTTAGCAGTTGCAACCAACACCTTCAAACCTCCAATAAATCCAAGGTTAAGGTATGAAATTTAAATTAGAAATAGACCTTCTATCCCTGACAATGTGAAACAGTGGTAGGTGTTTGATGATGATGAACAGATAAATCAGTTCCTGACAATGATTGGAAACTTTGAAGATGCTGAGATAGACCAAGAGGAAGAATAAAAAGAGCATAAAGCAGAAATAAGAAACCTTAAGCAGTCAATAGGTGAACAGAAGATTATCTAATTGAAAGTTAATGTGCCCCCTAAAGGGTTGGTTCCCCTTAAAATATTATTCAATGCTAATGATGTTGCAGTTGATTCAAAGAAAACACATCAAGAAGAAGAGATGGAATATTTTAATTTGGGAACTCAGTAGGAACCCAAAATAGTGAAATTGGTCAAAGGTGTTCCCAAAAACTACAAATAAATATACATTGATCTTTTTAAGAAATATATGGATGTGTTTGCCTGGCCATATGAAGACCTGAAAAAATATGACAAAAAAATAATTCAGCGTAAGATTCCATTGAAGGAAGGACTCAAACCCCATAGACAGAAGCTCAGTCAGATCAATCCATTGTTGTTAGTTCCAATCTAAAAAGAAGTAAAGAAATTGTTGCAGGCGGAAATTATAGTCCCTCTCAGATATTTAGACTGGGTTTCTAATCTGGTCCCTGCAAGAAAGAAGAATGGAGAGATAAGACTGTGTGTAGACTTCAGGAACTCGAACCTAGCATCTCTAAAAAATAACTATCCTTTCTCGAAAATGGATTATGTCTTATAGAAGGTGATAGGAGCTCACATGTTATCTATGGTTGATAGATTTTCTGGGTATAATTAGGTAGTAGTAGAAAAAAAAATCAGAAGAATACTGCTTTCACGATGCCCTAGGGCACCTTCATGTATGCAAGGATGCCATTTGACCTTATGAACACAGGTGAAAAATTTCAGAGGGCCATGGACATAGCCTTCATTGGTGACAGGTTTGTAGTTATATATCTAGATGATGTCACTATTTTCTTAGGGTCAGAAGATGAACACTTGGAGCATTTGCAATTTTTTTTAAAAATGTGCAAAAAGTTTGGTCTGTCATTAAATCCCAAGAAATATTTATTTGCCTTAGAAGAAGGTAAATTATTGGGTCACATAGTTTCTAAACAAGGAGTAAAGATTGACCCAGCAAGGGTGGAAGCCATTTAGACGATTCCTGTACCCAGAAGCAAGAAAGATATCCAGATTCTTGGGAAAAATAAACTTTCTGAAGAGATTTGTGCCCAATTATGTTGAGACTGTGAGAAGTATAACATATATGTTGAAGAAAAATGTAGAAGTGAAATGGGATAAGGAATAAAGAGATGCATTTGCTAGAATAAAGGAAGCACTGCAAGAAGCTCCAGTTCTGATTAGTCCAGACTATCAAAAATCCTCTTACATATTCTCATTTGCATCCCCCACTACTATTGATGCTGTGTTGTTGCAGAAAAATGAAGATACTAAGGAGCATCCAGTTGCATTTTTAAGTGAATTTCTCAGAGATGCCATGCTCAAATACAATATTCTAGAGAAATAAGTATATGCTTTGGTAAAAGCATTGAAAGCCTTCAGGACTTATGTGTTACAGTTGTTGGTAATATTGTCATTGATGGCAAAGAAGCAGCAAAGGCAGCAGAGAAGCAACAAAGATGTGCAACAAGCGTAATAATCCAAAATCAGAGTGAATGAAGGATACAAAACAAGCTCAGGAGGAGTAGCGTGGAGAAACCAGTGTTGCAAAGTGGCGACATTATAAAGCTCAGGAGAGAATCGCATTGAAGAATACAGAACAAGCTTAGGAGGAGTAGCATGGAGGAACCGATGTTGCAGAGCGACAAAAGGATAAACAAACAAAAATTCACTAAGGCAGAGAACACTTAGAAAATTTCCAAAGGAGGTGAATGGATGGTCAGGATTATATCGCAAAAGTGAAGGTGAGAGATGGACAACGGAGATCGAATCACATCAGGAGCGATTTCTCAAATCACAACTTTTAAGAGTTTAGCGTTAAGGCCTCGCATGGTAAGTGAAGTTGGTTGCGATGCGAGGTAGAGGAGCCATGTGTCAGCACTGCACACGAGCGCACATCACAGATCTTAGAGGTTACCGATTAAGAGTTCGCTCAGTATGGTAAGTTGTATATGATGCGATGAGGGAAGAACCATGTGTCAGCACTGCGTATGAGCGTACATTGCAGATCTTAGAGGTTACCGTTAAGAGTTCGCTCAATATGGTAAGTTGTATATGATGCGATGAGGAAAGAGCCACGTGTCAGCACTGCGCATTAGCGCAAATATTGCAGATCGCAAGAAAAAAGGTTTAGCCGCTAAGTTAAATCATAAAGGTTGCGAAGTGTGATCACCTGTGATTGGTGGAAAGTGTTGTGGGACCCTCCAGTAAAGAAGTTCCGCCTGTATGTAATTGTTTTGGGATCTATGTATAATCGGGCTTAAAGTAACAATTTTTGATTCCATGCATATTCTGATATTTGTGTAAAACGTTAAAAGCTGCGGGCACATAATGTTCGATGTATTATGATTGGTAAAGTAGTGTGGGACCCGATAACCCCTGTTCTGCGTCTGTTATGTGCGCTCTGTAAATAAGGTATGCGCTTTTTGATCGCTAATGTATGTATGTGGAATAAACTCTGATATTGTACTCCGCTGCGTTAAAAGGGAGTTTATGTGGGTTGAGAGAAAACGCTGAACGTGGAAGAAAAGACCTAGGTAACAAAAGGAAAAGGGTGAGCATAACAATTAAAGGCTCGGGTAAGTAAGAGGACCCGACCTCGTGCATAATAGTGCAACAACATGGTCAAGTCGGGAACAAATGGCAGTTATGCAACACAGTTGCAATATATCTGCAAAAATATAAAAGACAAAGGAACAACAAGTAGAAGAGGACAAACACACAAAAAATCTAAGAAGATGAAAGGGCTAAATTGGAATATTATTGTAACTGTAAATGTATTAGTTATTTTATATTGTTTGTGATGCAAAGGCAAGTTTCCGTAGGCAAAGAAAAACTCCAATTTAATATTGAAATGAGTGTATTTAGTGTTGTAACATCCTGAATATGCCGAGTGAGGAAATGAATGGGTGGAAGGCAAGAATCATGTCTGTTCACTTCATATTCCCATATAGAATACAAACGGCCATGAAGTAATCTCTATAAATGATGTTATTGTAATATGCATGAAGATGTTAGAGAGTGGAAGAATAAGAAAGAGCAGATAGAGAAGCTGTGAAGATCCCAACTAATATAAAGCAGATTTGAAGGTTGGAAGGACAACTCGTGAAGAATGAGTAAAACAGAGTTGATATCCAGGTAAACCAACATATGATTTTATTGTAGTGTGAGGAAGTTGGTGCTTCCATATCAAGTTGTAGCTTGTTGAGGTAGGAGCCTCTTGTGGGTTGTAGCCTGCAGAAAATAGATGGGGGTTGGAGCTTCCTTGTAAGTAGTAGCTTACAGAATTTGAGGTAGTAGTCTCTTGTAGGGAGCTTACAGAAAATTTGTGGTGAGAGGGAGTTGGAGCTTGCCTTTGCATCATAACAATAATAAGATGTGGTTTTCTCCCTTATGGGTTTTCACTTATATCTGTTGTCTATATGCATGATGATTATGTATTGATGTTCTGTATTTAATCTGCTTAATACTTGCTACTCACATATTAATATTGTTGTATCATTATTCATTAATTTGATCATGAAATGAAGGTGTCAATAAGTTTAAAAGAAAGTTTTAAAAGTCCATAAATGTATTAAAATGATTCACCCCTCCTCTCAGTTTAACTAAGGGTTCAACAATTGGTATCAGAGCCAGCTCCTTCTATATCAGTTTAACAACTAGAAGGAGATCCTAGGTCCCCAAGATGGCTAGCCTAGAAGGTTGCTCAACGAATAAATCCCCTTTGTTTACTGGCACAAACTATGCCTTCAAGAAAATAAGAATGAGGACGTACATAATGTCTTTAGGAATAGAAGTTTGGGTTGTTGTGGAAGAAGGATATGCTCCAAAGGATACTGACACAGAAAGAAGCCAAACAATATTTCATAGCTAATGCAAAAGAAATGAATGCACTCTTGAGTGGTCTGTTCGAGTCAGATTAATTTATAATTTATCGAAGTAATGCACAGTAAGACTTTCAAAGAAATATTGGATACAGTAGAAAATATCCATGAGTGAGATAAAAAGGTGAAGATGGCCAAACTGCAAACATATAGAGCTTAGTTTGAAAAGTAAAAATGACTGAAGATGGAGATATAGCCAGTTTCTTCTTAAAGGTTGCGGAAGTTTTGAATAACATGAAATCTCTAGGAGAAACCATTAAGGAATGTGTAATTGTACAAAATATACTGAGATCTTTACCATCCAGGTTTAACCCTAAGGTTTTTGCCATAGAAGAAACAAAAAACTGGGAAACATTTATTAGGGAAGTTTTGAGGTCTAAAATGGGCCTCCTAATGAAACTATAAAATAATACTGGAAATAATAAAATAAGATTAGATTACATCATCAAATTTAAGAGGGAAAAAAGAAAAACTATTTTTTCAACTCGTATTTTTCAACTGATCTCCCTCTGGGTTTACTCAATTTTCAAGCGAGAACACTCATTGGATGAAAATTTTGATTCCTCATCCAAGGAGTACCCATGTTGCATACTTTTGATGGATGCTGCTATACGAAAAATGAGAAATACTTGAAAAACATAATTGCAATCATTTTTTTTCATGTATTTCTCATTTTTTGTGTAGCAGGGTCCATCGAAATTATGCAACACGGGTACTCCTTGGATGAGGAATTAAAATTTTCATCCAATGAGTACTTCCGCTCAAAATTTGAGTAAAAAATTAGGGAGATAAGTTGAAAATATGAGTTGAAAAAATAGTTTCATTATTTTATTATTTTTTAATCTTTTAACTTTTTTACTCCAAAAATGGTGAATCATCCCCAATGGTTGATATCATCATCTTAAATCCTATTGGTTCTTATAAAGTTTATTTTTGATGTACATTTTTCTTAGGAGGCCCATTTTAGATCTCAAAATTCCCCTAATGGACCATGAACCAATTTCTTGGAAACTTGACGGTCTATGAGATGAGACTTCCAAAAGGGAAGTCAAATGTGAGGGAGGAAGCCTTTAAGGTTGGTAAGTGCAGAGAAGAGAAGGAAGGTACATGCTCTTGCTCTGATGAAGAAGAGGCCAAATTTTTTAGAAGATTGGAGAAAGGCACATGTAAGTATAAAGGTAAGCTTTCATTTAAGTGATTTAACTGTGGAAGAGTGGGGCACTATGAATCTAAATGTCCTCATAAGAAAATGGAGAATCAGTCAAGAGGGAACGAGAAAACCATTTTCAGCAATAGGCTGAAAGGAAACATATTTAATCGAAGATAATTCTATGTTCAACAAGACAACAATGCATCTGAGAGCTCAGATGAATCCCACAATGAAGAAGGAACTTCAAAATTCATTTTGAAGGCCAAGGAAGAGCTTGAGGAAGATCTCTTGGAATTTGAAGACGAAGGTGAGGTAGATCTTGAGGGAGAGCTAATTAGTGCCCTGGAGGAAATAAGCAAACTTAAATTTAAGAGTAAGAAACATAATGAGATTATTCTAAAATATGCAAAGACAGAACCAGATTCAGAAGATCTTATTAAATTGAAGATTGAACTAGAATAATAAAGGAAAATAGAGGATATTCTGAAAAGAGAAATAAAGGAGAAAAATCAGGAGCGAGAAAAGATGGAAGAGGAAGTGGTAAGCCTAAGGAAGAAATTAGAAAAGGTCCAAATTGAATTAACTATGAATATTTCTCAAATGAAAAGCTCTGGTCATTTGGACAAAATTATTAATGCTCAAAGATCTCCTCATATAAAGGCTGGGATAGGATATGAAGGAGAAACCAACAAATCCAAGGTAGAAGATAACAAGAATATCATTTTTGTAAAATTTGTAAATGATAATGAAGTAGCAAAGGGAATCCACAGAATTAGAAACCAACAAACCATGATATATAACGAAACAATCAGAAAAAGCAGCAACCTCAAGTGACAAAGAAATAAACGAAGAAACAGTCAACTGCAAAAGACTCATGCACTCCTAAGGATGAATTAAAAAAATATGGAAGATGTCAAAGGAGGTTCCTTCCTCCTGTGAGAAGTATCACTTGCTTCGCTTGCCACAAACCTAGACATATTGCGGCGATAAAGCAAATCCAGTCCAACCAACAAAAGATGCAACAAACGAAAAGATTACCTCAAACAACTCTCTCTTCCAGAGACAGATACTACTTCCATGGGTATTTTTTTTATTGTAAAGGGTTCAGTCATAAAACCATGGAGTGCATAATGCATATGCAGAGACTGGTGTATGGAAACTGAAGGGGAATTAAGAACAATGGTGGATTCACTCGTATACATAATCCATTCAGAAATACAATCAAATGTTTTTGCTGCCATAAAATTGGGCACAAGTCTCACAAATGTTCTCTCAAATACTGCGGTATATCTCCTCAGGAAATTTACCAAACAAACAGTTGCATGCAATGGAAAAAGAAGCTAAATAAGTGTGATCTGGTTCTAATGGCTCAAGATCAGAAAATCTAATGGTATGTGGATGGTGGGTGCTCAAAATATATGACTGGAGATCGAAGCAAGTTTATAACTTTTGATGAAAATAAATATGGAAATGTAACATTTGGCAATGATAGAGCAGGGAAAATCAAGGGAAAAGGCTCAGTCAGCCTGAATAATGGAAGAGGAGAGGCTCAACATGTACTATTAGTGGATGGTCTGAAAGCCAATCTACTAAGTGTTAATCAAATGTGTGATAAAGGCGGTGCGGTCCTTTTCAGAGCCCAAGATTGTGAAGTAAGGTCTATCATCACAAGAAAGACACTGATCAAAGGTTTTCGAACACAGAGTAATGTATATATAGTAGAAGAAGAGAATTAAGCATGCCACATCAACAAACTAGAAGAATCTTGGCTATGGCATAGAAGATTGGGACATCTAAACTTTGACCACATCATCAAACTGAGCAAGAAGAAAGCTGTTAGAGATTTTCTTGCAATAAAGAAGCCTCCAAATACCATATGTAAGTCCTGCCAACTAGGTAAACAAACTCACACATCATTCGAAGCTAAATACCAACTATCTACAAGTAAGCCTCTTCAACTTGTACACATGGAACTCTGCAGACCTTCAAGAACTAATGTACCAGGTGGAGAATCGTATTTCATGCTGATAATAGATGATTTTTCTAGATTGACGTGGGTGGAATTTCTCAAATATAAATTCAAAGCGTTTGAGAAATTCAAGATATTCAAGGCACTAGTAGAAAATCAAACTGGATGTGAGCTAAAATGCATCAGATTAGACAGAGGAGGTGAATTCACTGACGATGATTTTGCAGACTTGTGCAATGAATGTGGGATAAAACAACAATTTACAATTGCAGGTACACCTCAACAGAATGGGGTGGCAGAGAGGCAAAACATGTCAGTACAACAGATTTCCAGAGCCATGATGCAAGAGAGTAACATTCCCCAAACCTACTGGGCAGAAGCAGTACACACAAATGTTCATATTCTTAACAAGGCTCATCTTAGACCAAATTGTGACAATACTCCATATGAATCGTGGCATGGGAAACCGACATTAATAAAGTACTTTAGAGTCGTTGGCAGCAAATGTTTCATAAAGAATAATGATGAAAAATTGGGGAAGTATGATGCAAGAGCTCATGAAGGAATATTTTTGGGATATGCATCCAAGAGTAAGGGATACAAGTGCTACAACAAAATACTGCATAGAATTGTGGAAAACATTGATGTGAGATTCGACAAAGATCTGCCAAACAAAACCAGAAGCACAAATTGCGCCAATCCTCCAGATGATCATGAAGATGAGAATCAAGAAAATGAAGAACAGAGTAAGACAACCAAAGATACTGATTTAAACTCAAAAGGACCCTTGAGACACACTCAAAAGAACCATCCAGAAGATCAAATCATTGGACACAAGAGTGCAGTAGTCCAAACTAGAAGACAACTAGCTGAACAGACCAAGGAAGTGTACCTAGCCATGCTGTCACAGATAGAACCAAAGAATTTCGATGAAGTCAACAAAGACAAAAAATGGGTAAATGCTATGAATGAAGAACTAGACCAAATTGAGAAGAACAAGACTTGGGATTTAATGCCAAGACCCACTGGGAAAAATTTCATTGGCACAAAGTGGATATTAAAGAATAAGATGAATGAACAAGGTCAGGTAATCAGAAAAAAAGCCAGACTTGTATGCAAGGGATACTCTCAATTCAATCATGTTTTTTCATGTATTTCTCATTTTTTGTGTAGCAATGTCCATCGAAAGTATGCAACATGGGTACTCCTTGGATGAGGAATTAAATTTTTCATCCAATGAGTACTTCCGCTCGGAATTTGAGTAAAAAATTAGGGAGATAAGTTGAAAATACGAGTTGAAAAAATAGTTTCATTATTTTATTATTTTTTAATCTTTTAACTTTTTTACTCCAAAAATGGTGAATCATCCCCAATGATTGACATCATCATCTTAAATCCTATTGGTTCTTATGAAGTTTATTTTTGTTGTACATTTTTCTTAGGAGGCCCATTTTAGATCTCAAAATTCCCCTAATGGACCATGAACCAATTTCTTGGAAACTTGACGGCCTATGAGATGAGACTTCCAAAAGGGAAGTCGGATGTGAGGGAGGAAGCCTTTAAGGTTGGTAAGTGCAGAGAAGAGAAGGAAGGTACATGCTCTTGCTCTGATGAAGAAGAGGCCAAATTTTTTAGAATATTGGAGAAAGGCACATGTAAGTATAAAGATAAGCTTTCATTTAAGTGATTTAACTGTGGAAGAGTGGGGCACTATGAATCTAAATGTCCTCATAAGAAAATGGAGAATCAGTCAAGAGGGAAAGAGAAAACCAATTTCAGCAATAGGCCAAAAGGAAACAGATTTAATCGAAGATAATTCTATGTTCATCAAGACAACAATGCATCTGAGAGCTCAGATGAATCCCACAATGAAGAAGGAACATCAAAATTCATTTTGAAGACCAAGGAAGAGCTTGAGGAAGATCTCCTGGAATTTGAAGACGAAGGTGAGGTAGATATTGAGGGAGAGCTAATTAGTGCCCTGGAGGAAATAAACAGACTTAAATTTAAGAGTAAGAAACATAATGAGATTCTTCTAAAATATGCAAAGACAGAACCAGATTCAGAAGATCTTATGAAATTGAAGATTGAACTAAAAGAATAAAGGAAAATAGAGGATATTATGAAAAGAGAAATAAAGGAGAAAAATCAGGAGCAAGAAAAGATGGAAGAGGAAGTGGTAAGCCTAAGGAAGAAATTAGAAAAGGTCCAAATTGAATTAACTATGAATATTTCTCAAATGAAAAGCTCTGGTCATTTGGAAAAAAATATTAATGCTCAAAGATCTCCTCATATAAAGGCTGGGATAGGATATGAAGGAGAAACCAACAAATCCAAGGTATAAGATAACAAGAATATCATTTTTGTAAAAGTTGTAAATGATAATGAAGTAGCAAAAAGGGAATCCACAGAATTAGAAACCAACAAACCATGATATATAACGAAACAATCAGAAAAATCAACAACCTCAAGTGACAAAGAAAGAAACGAAGAAACAATCAACTGCAAAAGACTCATGCACTCCTAAGGATGAATTGAACAAATCCGGAAGATGTCAAAGGAGGTTCCTTCCTCCTGTGAGAAGTATCACTTGCTTCGCTTGCCACAAACCTGGACATATTGCGGTGATAAAGCAAATCTAGTCCAACCAACAAAAGATGCAACAAACGAAAATATTACCTCAAACAACTCTCTCTTCCAGAGACAGATACTACTTCCATGGGTATTTTTTTTATTGTAAAGGGTTCAGTCATAAAACCATGGAGTGCAGAACGCATATGCAGAGACTAGTGTATGGAAGCTCAAGGGGAATTAAGAACAATGGTGGATTCACTTGTATACATAATCCATTCAGAAATACAATCAAATATTTTTGCTGCCATAAAATTGGGCACAAGTCTCACAAATGTCCTCTCAAATACCGTGGTCTATCTCCTCAGGAAATTTACCAAACAAACAGTTGCATGCAATGGAAAAAGAAGCTAAATAAGTGTGATCTGGTTCTAATGTCTCAAGATCAGAAAATCTAATGGTATGTGGATGGTGGGTGCTCAAAACATATGACTGGAGATTGAAGCAAGTTTATAACTTTTGATGAAAATAAATCTGGAAATGTAACATTTGGCAATGATAGAGTAGGGAAAATCAAGGGAAAAGGCTCAATCAGCCTGAATAATGGAAGAGGAGAGGCTCAACATGTACTATTAGTGGATGGTCTGAAAGCCAATCTGCTAAGTGTTAATCAAATGTGTGATAAACGCTGTGCGGTCCTTTTCAGAGCCCAAGATTGTGAAGTAAGGTCTATCACCACAAGAAAGACCCTGATCAAAGGTTTTCGAACACAGAGTAATGTATATTTAGTAGAAGAAGAGAATGAAGCATGCCACATCAACAAACTTGAAGACTCTTGGCTATGGCATAGAAGATTGGGACATCTAAACTTTGACCACATCATCAAACTGAGCAAGAATAAAGCTGTTAGAGATTTTCTTGCAATAAAGAAGCCTCCAAATACCATATGTAAGTCCTGCCAACTAGGTAAACAAACTCACACATCATTCAAAGCTAAATACCAACTATCTACAAGTAAGCCTCTTCAACTTGTACACATGGACCTGTGCAGACCTTCAAGAACTAATGCACCAGGTGGAGAATCGTATTTCATGCTGATAATAGATGATTTTTCAAGATTGACGTGGGTGGAATTTCTCAAATATAAATTCAAAGCGTTTTAGAAATTCAAGATATTCAAGGCCACTAGTAGAAAAGCAAACTGGATGTGAGCTAAAATGCATCAGATTAGACAGAGGAGGTGAATTCACTGACGATGATTTTGCAGACTTGTGCAATGAATGTGGGATAAAACAACAATTTACAATTGCAGGTACACCTCAACAGAATGGAGTGACAGAGAGGCAAAACATGTCAGTACAACAGATTGCCAGAGCCATGATGCAAGAGAGTAACATTCCCCAAACCTACTGGGCATAAGCAGTACACAGAACTGTTCATATTCTTAACAAGTCTACATGGAACAACCTAAAGTATTTTCCTTAATAGATAAACACGACTATGTGTGCATATTAAAGAAAGCCTTATGTGGTCTCGAATAGGATCCACGTGCATGATGTTCTAGGCTGGACAAATAACAAGGTTTCAAGAAAGGAGGAGTAGAAAACAATCTGTACATAAAGGCTGATGAAAATGAACTCTTAATTGTAGTAGTATATGTATATGACATCATGTTTGGTAGCAAAAAAGATGAGTTAGCAAAAGGATTTGCAGAAGAGATGAGGTCAGAATTTGAGAGCTCTATGATTGGAGAGCTTACCTTCTACTTAGGAATTCAAATTCTACAAAATAACACAAGGATATTCATTTCACAAGAAAAATACTTAAGAGACATGTTGAAAAGGTTCCAAATGGAAGACTGCATACCTGTGTCAACTCCCATGATCATTGGATGCAAGCTATGTGCTGATGATGGATCGACAAATGTAGATCAAAGACGTTACAGATCTATGATAGGAAGTCTTCTATACCTAACTTCCTCTAGACTAGACATTATGTTGGCAGTAGGACTTGTGGCAAGATACCAAGCAACACCAAAACAAAATCACTTGCTAGCAATCAAGAGGATATTTAGATATCTGCAAGGAACTGCACATTATGGCCTATGGTATTTGAAAGGCAATTTCATATTGACAATATATACAGATGTAGATTGGGCCAGCTGTGTGGATGACAGGAAAAACACAAGTGGAGGTGCATTTTATTTGGGAGAAAGTCTGGTGGCATGGTTAAGCAAGAAGCAAACATCCGCCTCTCTATCTATAACAGAAGTGAAATACATAGCAGCAGCAGCTTGTTGCACACAAGTAATGTGGATGAAACAAACTCTCCAAGACATGAAGGCAAGCATCAATGAACCCATTTCTATCAAATATGACAATACACGTGCAATAAGTATATAAAAAAATCCATTACTTCATTCGAAAACCAAGAACATCCCAATAAAGTACCACTTCCTTAGAGAAAAAGTAGTAGAGAAAATAGTAAAGATGGAGTATGTACCAACAAAGGAACAAACAACAAACATATTCACAAAACCTCTTGCCAAAGAACCATTCGAATATCTAAGAGACAAACTAGGGGTAGTGTGTGCAGATGATAATCTCTGATACGATCAGAAAAAAAAATGATGATACATCAACAAAGACTGCCATATAACGAATAGAAATAATGCAGTAGATAAGTCAGTATCAAACAAGAAGCTTCATTCCAGGGGGGGAGAAACCCCTGAAAGGTGTCACAGAAGAGCTAGAACTATGGAGCAGTGGTATGGTACAGGTCCTCAAGATCAGAGAATTACGACAGAAATACATCAAAAGACCAACATATATCACCTCTATCAAGCAGTAAGGGACATAAGTACAGAACATTCTATGGTGACAAGCCTTCCATGCAATCTCAATAATGTTCAAAGTGTTCTCCCAACAACTATTGTACACCATTATGGAGTAGAAAGGTATAAAGTCAGAAGAAGAAGGCCTAAACACAACTTGGAGAAAGGAAATGCAAAGATAGAAACTACACTGGGAAATGTGCAACCTTTTGCCATTGATGTCAAAGGGGGAGGAACATCAAGTAGAAGAAGAAAGGCTCTTCTGAAAAACAAATAGAGGAATAAAGACACTTCTCATAATGAAAGGGGGAGGAAGTCTTGGAGGAGGTATTGGAGTATTGGTGGATGTGTTTCCATCAATGCCAAAGGGGGAGACTATTGGAAATATTTTCATTGATAGCAAAGAAGCAGCAAAAGTAGTAGAGAAGCAACAAATGCAACAAAGAAGCAGCAAAGGCATGCAACAAGCGTAATGATCCCAAATCGGAGTGAATGAAGAATATAGAACAAGCTCAGGAGGAGTAGCATGGAGGAACCGGTTTTGCAGAGCGGCTATAGTATAAATCTCAGGAGAGAATTGCGTTGAAGAATACAGAACAAGCTTAGGAGGAGCAGCGTGGAGGAATCGGTATTGTAGAGTGGCAACATGATAAACAAACAAAAATTTACTAAGGCAGAGAACACTTAGAAAATTTCCAAAGGAGGTGAACGAATGGTCAAGATTAGATCGCAAAAGTGAAGGCGAGAGATGGACGACAGAGATCGAATTGCATTAGGAGCGATTTCACAAATTGCAACTTTTAAGAGTTTAGCGTTAAGGTGTCGCATGGTAAGTTAAGTTGGTTGCAATGCGAAGTAGAGGAGCCACGTGTCAGCACTGCACACGAGTGCACATCACATATCTTAGAGGTTACCGATTAAGAGTTTGCTCAGTATGGTAAGTTGTATGCGATGCCATGAGGGATGAGCCACGTGTCAGCACTGCGCACATCGTAGATCTTAGAGGTTATCATTAAGAGTTCTCTCGGTATGGTAAGTTGTATGCAATGCGATGAGGAAAGAGCCACATGTTAGCATTGCGCACCAACGCAAATATCACAGATCACAAGAAATAAGGTTTAGCCGCTAAGTTAAATCATAAAGGTTGCGAAGTGAAATTGCCTGTGATTGGTGGAAAGTTTTGTGGGACCCTCCAGTAAATAAGTTCTGCCTGTATGTAATTTATTTAGGATTTATGTATAATCGGGCTTAAAGTAACAGTTTGTGATTCCGCATATTTTGATATCTATGTGAAACGTTAAAAGAAGCTGCGGGCAAGCAATGTGCGATGTATTGTGATTGGTCAAGTAGTGTGGGACCTGATAACCCATGTTCCATGTCTGTTATGTGCTCTCTGTTAATAAGGTATGCGTTGTTTGATCGCTAACATATGTATGTGGAATAAACTATGATATTGTACTCTGCTGTGTTAAAATGGAGTCTATGTTGGTTGAGAGAAAAGGCTAAACGCGGAAGAAAAGATTTAGGTAAAAAAAGGAAAAGGGTGAACACAACAATTGAAGGCTCAGGTAAGTAAGAGGACTCGACCTCGTGCAGACAATGAAAAAGCATGGGTCAAGTCGGGAAAAAAGGGCAGTTATGCAACACAGTTGAAATATAACTGCAGAAACAGAAAAGACAAAGGAACAAGCAGAAGAGGATAAACACACATCAAAGCTAAGAAGCTGAAAGGGCTGAATTGGAATATTATTGTAACTGTAAATGTATTAATTATTTGATATTGTTTGTGATGCAAAGGCAGGTCTCTGTAGGCAAAGAAAAACTCCAATTTTGATATTGAAATGAGTGTATTTAGTGTTGTAACATCCTGAATATGCCGAGTGAGGAAATGAATGGGTGGAAGGCAAGAATCATGCCTGTTCACTTCATATTCCCATATAGAATACAAACAGCCGTGAAGTAATATCTATAAATGATGTTATTGTAATGTGCACAAAGAAGTTAGAGAGCGGAAGAATAAGAAAGAGAAGATAGAGAAGCTGTGAATATCCAAAGCTAATATAAAGCATATTTGAAGGCTGGAAGGACAACAATGAAGAAGGACTAAAACAAAGATGAAATACAGGTAAATAAACATATGATTTTATTGTAGTGTGAGGAAGTTGGTGCTTCCATATAAATTTGTAGCTTGATAGATGTCCAATTGTCGCTGGTCGAGGTAGGAGCCTCCTGTGGGTTGTAGCCTGCAGAAAATAGATGGGATTTGGAGCTTCCTTGTAAGTAATAGCTTGCATAATTTGAGGTAGTAGCCTCCTGTAGGTTGGAGCCTACAGAAAATCAGTGGTGAGAGGGAGTTGGAGCTTGCCTTTGCATCAAAACAATAGTAAGATGTATTTTTCTCCCTTATAGGTTTCCACTTATATCTGTTGTCTATATGCATGATGATTCTGTGTTGATGTTATGTATTTAATCTGCTTAATACTTGCTGCTCACATATTAAGATTGATGTTTCATTATACATTAAGTTGATCATGAAATTAAGGTGTAAATAAGTTTAAAATAAAGTTTTAAAAGTCTATAAATGTATTAAACTAATTCACCCCCCTCAGTTAAACTAAGGGTTCAAAAACATTCCCAAATAACTGTTTATGTTCCTAATTCTGCTGTGAAAGATGTGCTGGTCCAAAGTGATGTTAAAGGAAAAATGGGGAAGTGGATAGAAAAAATCTAAGAGTATGATTTGGATATCAAACCCACCAAGCTTGTCAAGGGATAGGGGTTAGCGAAGTTGTTGACAGAGACAATTTTTCAAGCCTTGGGAATCAATCTGTTGGCACCAGTGGATGGAGATGTCAATGAAGAAGGTCAAAGCAAGTCCAAAACAGGTATTCAATACAAATTTTTGTGCTATGATTAGTATAAATGTATTTTGCATTACTTGTGTTTCTTTTCCTATCCAACTTCACTAAATATAACAAAATACAAATCTCTCAAGCTCAAGTCTCAACCATATGTTATCGTAGAAGAAAAGCTATACTGGAAATATCCTGCTGGTATTTTGCTATTATGCTTGACCGAAGGATAATCTATCGAAGTCACCAAACAATATCATGAAAGTCTGTGTGGAGGACATTATAGCTGGAAGGTCACTGCTCATAAAATTCTCAAGTTAGGCTTCTATTTTCCAACCATGTTTGCATATGTTTATAGACTGGTCAGAAGTTGTCAGAAGTGCCAGTTGTTTACTGAAAAGAAAAAACTTGCTCCATTACCTCTCATCTCAGTATTTATTGAAGAACCTTTCAGGAAATGGGGATTGGATTTTATTGGAGAGATCAATCCACCATCAAGTGGAAAATTCAAGTGGATTCTGACTGCCACTGATTATTTTACAAAATGGGTTGAAGCAATACCCACGAAGAAGGCGAATGACCAAGTAGCGATGAAGTTTCTGGAGGAAAACATTTTTCAGCAGATTCAGATGTTCAGTAAAAATTGTGACCGATACTGCTAAGGTATTTAGCTCTGCTCATTTCATTAATTTCCGTCAAACATATAATGTAATTTTATCAAATTCCATGACATATCATCCCCAAGGAAACAGAGTGGTAGAGTCCGCAAATAAGACATTGGTCAGAATCTTGAAGAAGACAATCACTGAGAATCAGAAGGATTGGGATATGAAGTTGAAATTTTCCCTCTGGGTAGTTCGAGTCACTACAAGGAGATCTACTGAAAAGTCTCCCTATGAACTAGTTTATGGAAATCAAGCACTATTTCCTACTCAGCTAAACAAACTAGTGATTTCTTTCCTTCAAGAAGCTCAAGAAGAACCTAATGCTTTGGTAAGAATATTGAACAAAATAATTGAATCAAGTGAAAACAGAAACAAAGTCAGGGATAACTTGATTACTTATCAGGAAAATATGAAGTCCATATTTGACATAAAAGCAAAATTTCTCTTTCAAGCAGGAGATTTGGTATTGAGATGGGACACCAGATGAGAAGAAAAGGGGAAACATAGTAAATTTGACCCTCTCTGGTATGGTCCATATAGAATCTCTGAGGCAAGGCCAAATAACACATTCATTTTGGAAGATCTAGATGGAGAGTCAGTACAACTTCCTGTGAATGGGCAGTGTCTAAAGAATTATTTCCAGCATTACAGGTCAACATTCCACCATTGTAAATACCGGATTACTCATTGTTCACATGTCACCAATAAATATTTGACTCCATGCCCAATGGATAAGGCACTAATCTGCGGTTCTTAGTGCTTCCGTGGAAAAAATCACTATCTCCAGGTGGAGCTAGATGTTGTGGCTCATTTGCATTTACCTTTGAAATACCAAAAAATAATATATGATATAAAACGTAAATTTTTTTGTGTCGTAGAAGAATTTTGATTTATATGTTGGTACATTAATATTACGTGATGAGATGTGAAGGCAGGTCGAGTCAGGCTCATTCACGTGCAGAACAATTAAAGGGCCGGACTGATGGGCACGTTCAAAACATTGCACATCGGACAGGTCGATTCGGGCTCATTCGCAAGCTTATGAGAGATCAACGATTTTAAAGACTAAATAAAGCTCAGGAAGGATAGCAGAGTTTTAGGGCGACGAGAGTAGAAAGCAGAGAAATCAACTAAGAAAAAAACATTTAGAAGGTTTCCAAATGAGGTGATCTGACGGCGAGGATCGAATCACAGATCTGAAGGAGAAGGGCCACGTGTTGGCACAGTGCAATTTCACATCAGCGATTATTTGGTTGATGTGTTAAGGACTTCGAAAATTAAACAAAATAACTTGCGATGTGGTAATAATCATAACTTGCGATGCGATAAAGGGAGGAGCCACGTGTTGGCACAACGATTCAACGCAAATCGCACATTGGCTGGTTTAGAGTTTAGCATTAAGACTTTTTAGGGTAAATTATTTTGGTTGCGATGCGACAAGGATGGGAGATGGCAGTGTGAGACGATACAATGGGGCCGTTAGATCTGGCGAAGATCTACGATGGATATTATGTCGCAACTTCACATTGGTGTTTGTATTGTTTATCGTTTAAGTTATACATTAATTTCGCCGATATGCGATGCACCGTGATTGGTCACCATATTGTGGGACCCTATAGCCACTGTTCCGTGTATATGTAAGTGGTTTGAGTTATGTGGATCTGTTTTAAAGTAAATCGCTATTAATTGCGTGCGTATGTATGTTGAAGGAAAAACACGGCAGAGAGACTCGAGTAAGTGACCCAATGCAGAGCCAAGGAGAAGAAACGGCTAAACACAGTAGGCACATGCAGAAGAGGCAGAGTCTGGTAGCAAGTGACATGATGAAAACTTTTGAAGCACAAAGGCATAGGCAGAGTTGGGTAGAAGAACGTATAATGGCACTATTGGAAGCACAACATTTGGGTCAAGTCAGGCACTGAGGTGTCGTTACAGAACTGTGCATCTGTTACATCATAACCAGAAATGACACTTCAACACTTTTGGAGGATGCATCAGCAACATTAGATTCAACAAAACGAACAATATTTCCAATTCTAATTTGTTTTCTCGGTATGATTGCATAAGTAATATTAATATTTTAGGTAGTCGAGTAGTTTCAAGTTCAACAATTACAGACCACTTTGATGTATTTAAGTAGATATAAATAAAGAAAAAGGGTTTCGAGTTTTGGACCTATGGATGACTGTTAATTTGGTACTGAATTTTCTGAGAAATTAATGAAAGAAGATCAAGTTTCCTGCTCCTGTTGATGTTGATATGTCTTTCCATTTTTGCTCTATGTCTATTCCTCTTTGAATGAAGTGAAGTAATGTAGCAGCTGGTCTCTTAATTACATATGTGAGTAAGAGTTAAATAACCTTAATTTGCGCTCCTTCCCTTCATCTCTTCTCTTTTCACAAACTCCCGATGAAACTTTAAAGTAATAGATTATGTGTTTACAACATATTATTTCAAGTTTCCTCTCTCTCCATGATTTTATCTGAAACTTAAAACCGATAAATTCTATTTCTCAGCATATCATTTTGAGTTTCCCTTACAGTTATTCTTTTCATTTCACTCAAATATCAAGAATTTACGACATTGTGAAGGCTTTTATTATATCAGATTATTGAGGGTATTAAGTAATTAAATTCCAAAGGTGTTAAACAGAGGCAATTTGAGATTGTAATTGTGACATACATTTATAAAATGTCTTAAGCACCGATTCCTGACCACAACCAAGGGATTGTTTCTTGAGATATAACAAAGATGATGCACATTCCATAGATACAGGATAAAACCGTAAAGCCATAGCTTCATGATGCCCTAATTTCCATGAAACAATGGATAACACTAGATTATTGATGCCTAATGTATTTCAATGAAGCCCTAAATGCCTTGTTGAAGATGCTAATGAAGACATATTAAAATGGCACCTTAGCCTTATTGAATGATAATCATGATGCCCTAAGGAATCCATAATCCTTATAAATGAAGAACATATAAGAAGGAACCCTTACATTGCATATCATAAGCTTGAAGGCCTAAAATCTATGAAGAAGGAACCCTAGACATAAAATATTAAAGGCCACCATGGATAAAATAAGGGCGATTGTTTTACAAATATAATTTTATTATTGGTAAAAAGACCTTAATTGAAGATGAAATTGGCATAATCTTGTAGAGAGAATTTTTCCCTTTCCAACGAGCTATTACACACCCTCTAACTCATCATAGGCGGAGAGAAATTGAATTTACAAGATAGAAAATTCATAATTTTAGGTAAGCCGACTTATGTAGGCTTGATATGTTGTCCAAGGGACATGTCTATTCATTTAAGGTCAAATCCAATATAAATATGAGTTTGATCTCCTCATTCTATCCATCAAATTTGGTGAATAATTTAGATAAGAACCACATGAGAAGATAAGAGGCCAAGGAGGACATTAAAGTTTACAGTCAGGGTATTTTTTGATTGGGTATACGTTAGTTTTGTGGACAACTCAGACCTCCTTAGATCCTGTTTAGAACTCGGATATGTATTAGAGGAATAAAAACTTCGAACAACCACATGTGGGAGGAAATCACCTTAGGTACAATGATCTTTTGAAACTTGTGATTTATGGACAACGACTTAGACAAAGGTGAAATTTGTTTAAGGGACCATATTCTCTGTTTTGGACATACCTGCAACCTCAGCCTAAAAGGCCTGCAACTGAAACCTTGAGAAAGGTTTGTAACATCCTACAATTTCGGCTCTTTGGAACCCTCTTCAGGCCTGCAATTTTGGCCCTGTGGCTAGCCACCTCAGGCCTACAATTTCAGCCTTGTGGCCAACCACCTCAGGCCTGCACTTCGGCCTTCTCTATGGAGACACAATTTTGGAAATCTATGATAACATTTGTTTAAGATCTATGATAGCATATTTTGATTTGAGAAGATATCTTCTTGTACCTGAAGAGGCATCTAAAGAAGAAATTTTTGCAGACCCATCCTTGATTTGAAGACCTCAAATATGATCTTGCAGGCCCTTGTTAAAGACACAGTTACATCTTGTTTGAAAAGACTATTTTTGCAGAGAGAATTGAGGTTGTATGGAAACTCTTTGAACTTGGGATAATAACAAACCTTGAAGACTACTTGGAGTTGATTCTTTGCGAATTTTGAGGCTGGTGTCCTGAAGAACCATAAAAGGATGCTTCTGAAGTGTTTGAAGACTTGTTTGGAGAGAATCTTGAAGACATTTTGTAGCAACTCTTATAGAAGCATTCGTGAAGATTGGGACCATAACTTGGAGGATCATCTAGAAGCATTTTTTTTATTATTATCTTGGAGAGTTCTTGGGAAAATTTAGTGAAGACCTCATTGAAGCATAGTTTGAAGATTTGTTGAAACAACTTGACCATTGGAGAATATTTTTAAGCAGTTATTAAAGACATCTTGAAGCACTTATAATGATATATTGAAGAGACCTTGTAGTAGAAAATATTGGAGTTATTTGTTGACCTTGTGATGCGTAATTGAAGGCCCTCATGAGGTGACCTTGGATAAATTGTTTGGGTAACATGAAGAGTTGTGGAGACCCTTTTGAGAAGACAAAGTTGTCATTGATGAGCTAAGTGCGTTGGAGATCAATTGATGGCAGTGTTGAAGGTGAAGATATTATGAGGGCTTACTGAAGAGGATATTAGTAGCCTTGAAGAATCATTAATCTAATCTTGAAGAATTGACTCTAGTGGGTTGGAGCCCTAGAGGATAAGAGTCCTCAAGAAGACTAGGTTGGAGCAGGCATCAGGAGGCCGAGAAACCTTAGGAGTGGTGATCAAGAGAGGCCGAGAGGCTTGAAATACCCTTGTCAATAGAAAAACCAACATAAAATTGTTTCTTGTAACTTGCTTATAATTCTTAGTCTGTGGAGGGCACTATACATCCAAAAGGGACTTGACTGATGTTGATTGGTTGAATCTCAATACAAATGGACTAGTGTAATGGGAAATGATTTTATTATGGATCATTAACTAAGTTGTTTTATCAAATTAAGTTCATAAAGGACTAGGTCAAGGCTTTAGAATTGTTGCGTTACAAATATATACATTATATGAGTAAAGGAGTTGATTTGTGTAAGATAAGAACCATCACGAACAAGGAAGTCAAGAGTTATTACATATCATGCAAGCATAAGAATTTGTATATGTTACTGCAATCAAAGATATAATAAGAATGAATGAACACTTCTCAAGGTCATCACAATGGATGTGAGATCTATGCCTCTATGTCTAAGGTCGAGGAGTCTCAGGAAGCAACTAAAAGAAGTTCAAAAATATCTCTATTATCTTTTGTGGATGAAGTCTACATTTAATTCTTAAATTGTTGAAGGGATTGAACTCGATGTTTAATGGAAAGTTTTGAAGTATTCTCCTTGAACACCTGTTTTGACTACTATAACTATAAAGAGACCAACGAAGCTATAAGTTTCTGGTTTGATGCTTGGTATGAAAGTTGAAATAAATTATCACCAAATAGTTTTGTCAATGGATATGCTTGGACTTGTATCAAAGTTGTTTTCATGAGAATTTGGATAGGATTGTGATATTTTCCTTAGTCAGATCATAGGACTAGGTATTATCTATTGCCTTATGTTGAAATTGGCAATAAGAAACATTGAAAATGACACCCAAAAATGAAATCCAAAAAATGGCACCCATAAATGGTACCATATGAGATTTCTGATTTATTTTTCCCTTAATTAAATTGGAAGAGAAATTGTAATTTCATCTCATGACAACTTGTATTAGTTAACTAAGTTAGAATGAATGAGTTAGATTAGGAAATTAGAGTTAGAGGTCAAAGAGGAGGCATGTAGAAGATTTTTCTATTTTTAGGGGGTCCAGTTACAATTATTTGTGGGTTGTAATTAGTTAACTCAATTAATTGAGTTAAAATCAATTTAACTAGTTCTAATTGAGATATGAGCTAGTGATAGGTCTAGTGAATTAAATATGATTTAATTCAAAATTAGTGTTCAATTAGTTAACTAATAATTCACTATAAATAGATGTTTCATGTCAATTCTAAGGAAGGCCCAATTGAGACTGAGGTTAAAGGGAAGATATCTATTAATGGTACTGTTAGAAAATCGTACAGGTCATTAGGAAGGCCTTGAAGGATTACATAATCATTAATTGGTATTTTCCTAATTAATAGGGGCTCAACTAGCCCAAGAATGCGTAAGGAAGGCATTCCAGGAAGAGGCAAGCAATAGGTTAAATATTGGACCAAACTTGCTTTGATTACAAGCCAGATCTGACCTAGATCAAAGTGAGATAATCGACAAAGTGTAGGAAGTTTCTTAGTGGAGGAATAAAATTGTATTGTTTAATGATATTGACCATATGAAATATAGAGATAGACGGGTTTTGAGCATTTTCTTTCCCCAGATGCATTTTTGTTGTGCGATTGATTATTTTTTCTCTTACTTGTTATGTGATTGTGCGATCAAATTTGGTTTCCGCAAATTGTAGAATGATTCGGTATCTTGTTTTAGTACATTATAAGATCGGATTGAATCCCATTGGATAAATTTCTACACGGTATCAAAGTGCCAAAAATCACAATAAGAAGAGAAGAACAAAGTTTGTTTTGAACAACTTCGAATTTGCAGATTTATTCTTCAGGACCCAACAATAGATCAAGATGTCTTTCAATGGCTTGAGACTTGAATATTCTCTTGAGGGAATTCAGATTACATAGCATGAAAGGACAAGATGGAGGCATTGCTCGAGGACAACAGACTGAAGGAATTCATAGAAATGATATTCCCCAGCCTGCAGCAGCAGATGCCCAAATTCTTGATGCATGGAAGAAGAAGGTAGCAAAGGTGAGAAGGATCTTGTTAGAAGGAGTTCGAGATCATATTGTCTCAAGTCTCCATGAGAAGGTGACTCCATGAGAAGGTGACTCCATATGCTATGTGGAAGGCCTTTACATATATGTTAAAAATAGAAGAAACCACAGGAAGCTGGAATTGAAACACAAGATTAGAAAGATCAAGATGGAGGAGGGTGAGACAATACCAAAATACTTGACGAAGTTCACTCAATTTCGAGGTGAGCTTGAAAGTGTTGGTGTGACAATAACCCAAGATGATTTGGTGAGCCTAGCTCTTTTAGGCCTTCCTAAGAGCTGGCATAATTACCAGGGCTCTATGAATGAGAGGGAGAATCTACTAGACTGGGGGTGTTTGTGGTCCAACTTGGTAATATAAGAGATAAGGCGGAGCACCAAAGACGGGACCTACGACACCGACAAAAAAGAAGATTTTGCATTGGTTGGAAAAGGAAAGAAAACCAAGGGAAAGAAGTACCAAGCCGAAGAGGGCAAGAGGCACTTGCCCAAGATCAAGTGTTTTCACTGTTATGAGCACGAGCACTATGCCTCGAATTATCCACAAAAGAAGACATGAAAGAAGGAGCCTGCAGTTTCACTGTTGCCAACTCTGATCTGCTGCCAGTTGAGTTTGATTTTACTCTCATTGCATGCATGGCCAACACTGTAATGGGATGCATGTTGTATCTAGAAAGCGGTGTCTCGTTCCATATGACGGGGAATAAATATCTCTTCAGTGACTTGGAGGAGAATGACCTCCAACAAAACATAGAGTTTGGAGATGAAAGGAGGTGTAACGCGATCGACATAGGTACAAGTACCTTTCATAGGGAGTATGTATCCCCTCTTAGACTGACATATGTTTTGTATGTTCCAGGATTAAAGAAGAATCTTGTCTCCATAGCGGTATTGGAAAACCGTGGTTATGATGTCATATTTAGAAAATGAAAGGTGTTCCTTAGACACATCACCACAGGATGAGTGAAACAAATCGATGCAAGATTCAAGAACTTGTATGCTCTCAAGGTCGAGGATGCATGAAAACCTTTGAGGAACAAAGCAAAATTTAGTGACTTGGTGGTTGAGAGGGAGCACAAATTAGCTCTGAACTTGCAACCTAAGAAGTAGTCTCAAAAGGTTGTGGAGCAACCACAATTGGAGAAGCAGAGAGGAGACCGAGTGGAGGCATCCACTCAAGTAGAGACCTCCAAAAGGGGGAAATTTAAAGTCATATGGGCAGAGGGAGAACATGTAACCATACCTCCAGGTGAGAGGCGGGGCGATGCGTAGACATAATCCCAAGAGAAGAAATTTGGGCATGATCCATTGAGATGGCTTGTCTCATGGATTAGTCCTGGCTGCGAGGAGCCCACAATACACAGTACTAGGAAGGATCAGTAGGATTGATGCACTCATATGTCAGGAAGACAAAAATCAGAGTGATAGATGTCAGATACTAGAGCGCAGATCAGAGTTGGTAGCAATGCAGAGGACACAGACGCAGAGTCAGCAACAACGTAGAGTTTCCAGTAGAAAATGCAGTAGCTAGTAGTAGTCAGAGACTTTGATGACATATGCATCATACTGTTTCAGTTTTTTTAGAGTCTATTCAATTTCACAAGTTGCAAGAGAAAACAACACTAGAGAAGTGTTGCATGGAGAACATTCCAAAGGCACCGGATTAGGATAGATTGAATTCCTTTCTTGTTGAGAGGGAGTGTTGAAATTGGAAACAAGGAACATTGAAAATGACAACCATAAATGAAATCCAGAAAAAGACACCCAAAAATGGCACCATATGAGGCTTCTGATTTATTTTTCTCTTAATTATATTGGAAGAAAAATTGTAATTTCATCTCATGACAACTTATATTATTTAACTAAGTCAGAATCACTGAGTTAGATTAGGAAATTTGAGTTAGAGGTCAAAGAAGAGGCATGTAGAGGTTTTTCTATTTTTAGGGGGTCCAGTTACAATTAAAATATGTTTATCTAGTTCTAACTTAGAGATGAGCTAATGATAGGTCTAGTGAATTAAATCTGATTTAATTCACAAGTAGCGATCAATTAGTTAACTGATAATTCACTATAAATAACTGTTGCATGTCAGTTCTAAGGAAGACCCAGTTGAGACTGAGGTTAAAAGGAAGAGATCTATCAGTTGTATTATTAGAAAATTGTACATGTCATGCATTAGGTTATCGAGAAGGATTTGAAGGACTGTGCAATTATTAATTGGTATTTTCCTAATTAATAGGGGCTCAATTATCCCAAGAATGCGTAAGGAAGACAAATCAGGTAGATGCAAGCAAACTGTTAAATATTGGACCCTACTTGCTCTGATTACAAGCCAGATCCGAGCTAGATCAGAGTGAGACAATCAACGGAGTGCAGATAATTTCTCAATGGAGGAATAACATTCTATTGTTTCATGATCTTGACCATATGCAATATAGAGATAACGATGTTTTGAATAGTTTCTTTCCCCATATACATCTTATGTTGTGTGATTGATTATTTATTTCTCTTATTTGTTATGTGATTGTAATAATGTAAACTTTGAAACGAGAACTGAAACGAGTACCTGCTTTTTTGAGGTAGCAAAAAAGCAATCCGATTTAGAAAAGTGCTCTTCCAGAATACACTTTTTTTTTTGGGAACATATTTTTGACACTTCAAATTTTCTTATATATCAAGTATATATATATATATTTTAAATGTTAGTGATTTTCATGTTGAATTTGAAAAGTGTTGATGCAACATCAATCCCTCTTTTTAGAGGGTTTATTTTTGACACTAATTTTTTTCATATATTAAGTGTCGATATATTTTTTTTAAATGTTGATGATTTTCATGCAGATTTTGAAAAACATCAACATTTATTTAAAAAAAAGAAGCATTTTTGACACTTTAAATGTTCTTATGTCCCAAGTATACACAATTTTTTTTTAAATGTTGATTATTTAACAAATTTTCAAGTTGTCTTATATCTCTTAGTGTTTCTCATCCCAGGATATTTATTTTTTAAGGGTTTTCTAAACATGTTTTTTGTTTGTTTTTCTTTGCAATGTTTTTTTTTATATGATTTTTTGTTTTTTTGGTTGTTGTTGTTGTTGCAAAATACAAAAAATAACATGAAAAATATGTAAAAAACTAAATATAATATTATATATAAAAATACAAAAAAAACACTAAAAAAACAAAATTACATTGTGTATATATATATATATATATAAAATTGGAAAAAAAAAATTCTAAACAAACATAATTAAAAAAAAAAAAAGAGTTAGAAAAAAAATTAGACAGTTAAAAAAAATAAAAATAAAAAATATATAGAAAAAATTAAAAAAAAACATTATAATAATTAAAAAAAATAAAACATAATTAAAAGAAATAAAAACATTAAAAACATTAAAATAAAAAAAATAAAAAATAAAATCAAAATCAAGCTTGGCCCGACTCTTTTTTTTTTTTTAAAATTTAAATTTTATTTTTAATAATGTTTTTTTGTAATTATGTTTTCTTAATTTTTATTTTTATTTTATTTTGTTTTTAATTATTTTTTCTACAAGTTTTTATTTATTTATTTATTTTTAAATTTAATTGGTTTATTATTATTATTATTATTATTTTTTATGTTTTTAATTTTTATTATAAGGTTTTTAAATTTTAAATTTTTAAATTTAACTTTAATTTTTTAAATTATTATTATTATTATTATTATTGTACCTGTCGTTGCAAGTCACTATACATCAGGTTTTTCCTGATTGCGACATTAATTGGGATTTTTTTCAAATTTTTTTTTTTTTTACTATGGTTGAACTATAAGATTTAATATTGATTATTTATTTTAATTATTTTAATTTGTTTTTCGTTGATTCTATTGGCTGTTAAATTTGAGATGTTATTGCAGATTCGGTATGAACTTCGTTCAAGAAATCTTTTCAACAACCTTTCGAGTACGTATTTTAATATTTTTTTAAGGGGCTAGTACATCGCTCTTATCGAGAGCTTCTGAAATGTTAATGCGTTTGGTTTCGGAGTTAAATTAAGACAAGGTACCAACTCATATGGTTTGGGCGTCAATTCTCGAGTTGTGGAAAAACCCTTCCACTCACCGATCTTGGACACTTGGACGATGTGGATTTACTCTTATTTAAGGTTTTCTGACTCATAAAACACCTCAGTTCAGATGAAGGTTGATTTTCACATCGAAACTGGTGGTGGGAGGTTCGAGAAAGTAAAATTGCTTTCTAACAAATCAATTGATATATATTCTTATGTATATAATGCTTGCTAGTTTGGATTATTTAGTTATTATTCTTTTAATTTTGAAATATTTATTATTATTTTTTAATTCAGATGAATTGGTGATTGGGTTATGTTAATTTTGAAAATTTTTATTACAATTTTTAAGTATTTATATACATATTTTCCTAGATAATTTAATTGGAAATTTGAACTTGAATCCTTTTCATACATAAAGTTTTATTTAAAGTTCCCAAATTAAAAAAACCTGCAACTATAGTTATTGTACCTGCCGCTACAGGTCACTACACATCAAGTTTTTCCTGATTGTGACATTAATTCAATTTTGATTCTAATTTTTTTAGACTTTTATATAGTTCAACTTTAATCATTTCTATTATTTATTTATTTTAATTATTTTAATTTATTTTTCTTAAATTTTATTGGCTGCTAGATTTTACATGTTATTGCAAATGGGGTACGAAAAAGTTTAACATCTGCCGGCGACGGTTGTATGAAGCGACTGACAAGGTCTGTCAAGTTGTTCTGTCAGAGTTGTATTTATTTATGTACAAGGTTGACGAATTATTTTTTTCACTTAGTTTGTATGAAATGGTTTTCAAACCAAATGATGGCATGCCTACCTTACCTTACTCACATTTTCCATTTTTCCTTGCATATAAAATGCACTCTAACTTTCATGCCTCCATTAATCTCAATCTGTGCAATACAATATTCTGTTATGGCTGGCAATTCTAAAATATATATGTGTGATTTTAATATCTCAATCTGAGATTGAGATATTAAATCAAATTCCTCTTATGTTTATGAAAGGCACCCCATTTTAATGCCCCAATCACAATCTGGGAAACTCAAATCTGAATGCAGAAGCTTCATCTTATAGCTAATGGTTTAACCCCATACGATGCATATCAAGTACTCCTTACACTAAGACAAATCAACTTCAATATGGTTAATATTTATAAGCGCTTGTAAATCTTAAAGCGCTCGGCCCCACCTATATATATATTGACCAGAGTTCAATGCAGACAATTTTCCATTTTATTAAACCCTCGCATTACAACTCAAATTCCGTGGATGTTAATAATGCGTTAGTTCAAAACCCCAAGGCTTATGTTCGGGACCCCTCTTTATAGTTTTCCTTCGTTGAAAGGTTTAACCCATCGACACTTCATGTCACTTTAAACATTTAACCTCGATTATTAACACATTACACTATATCCATTCCACAGTTCATCAAATATTTCATTTCTAAACTAATCCTTTTGACCTTGGATTAAACGAAGCGCATATATATGAATTCAATTGGGTCCCCCAGCGACTAGACCACTTACCATTCCATCGAACGGTTGATGGGCCATCGCGTTGTCATCTAATGATCCAACGATCATCGCATAGCCAAACTGCCCGGAGTTTATTTCTCCAACTCCATGCGACGAACTGGGTCCCAACCCTTAATCTACCCGTCTCATCTGACGAAAGAGAAGTCGTCGCATCAACTATAATGATCCAACGCACCCAAATGCATATCGCGTGATTTAAATGCATGAGCGTTAATTTACAAAAGTTGCACGATGGAAATGGTATTACAAAACCACTCTTCTCCACGTGTCAGCCAACTACATATATCACGTTTGAAATTCAAATACAACTTACCACCCTTTTGATCACGCGATACCGCTGGTATCGACTTCTAAACCACTTTCACTATTTTCTCTCCACATGGTTCCGTTTCTCTCTGACTCGAGGTTCCGTTCTTTCACTTGGTTTATTCCGCCTCCCTTAGTCTATTTCAACTTCACCTTTTCATGGGCTAACCTTCATTTCTTCAATCAAAGACTCGCGCTCCAGTTTTCCTTACAGGTTCAGTTCTATATACATGGTAAAACCATTCGAACCTTGGATCGAAGGCTCAAACACAGCTCTCCAATGCACTGGGTGGATATTCACAGTTCTGACTTGTGTATCTTCTCTGACATATGCACCTTATATCGTATTCAGTTCAAGACATAGAACCGACACTAAATTACATCGATGCTTAACTCCTCCCTCACGGAGTGTATTCACACATTTTTATGTAGTTTCTCATGCTATTTGAAGCCTAACACACAACCTTTAACCCAAATAATAATCCCTCTAATGGCTTCTACAGGTATGGCTCAAGCATAATAAATGACTTTTAGTTAACATCAATTTATTTCAACCCTATGCAGAAGCACAATTAACCCCATTTACACAGAGCTTACGCTGCTCATAAGTTCCGAATAGTTAACTCGTGCTCCACAGAGAATTCAAACAACCTATATACACATAAACCTATCACAGGGTTTCATATTGCCACAGGAATTTGATTATCCTTCATCAAGAACACATACATATATTCACACCGACTTAAATCAACAAATGCACAGATCGTACTGAAACCAATTCTTCCATAACATATGCATGAGGTTACTTACAAAACTTCTTTACACACGCCAGATCTTCAATCTGCCGGCCTCCTATCATCCTACTCTGTCTCTCCTGCTCACTAACTCTATGCAGTTCGATGCAGGTCTGTAGGACTGCCTATTAATGCCTTCTAGGCTTATTTTTATACATAATAGCATTGAATCGACTCAACTCCTCTAACAGCCCAACAAAACTCTGTAAATTCCCCAATTCCTATTTTTAGACTAAATCTTAAATAAACTGAAACTGACTAACTCTGCAGATGCCCACTAATCATTCGAGGGCAGTTACAATCCTCTAAAAATCAATCGAATAAGAATAATCACATAGGAAATTAAAAACATGAGAACCCCCCTGTGTTTATTTATATACAAAGATTGTCTTGAGCCTAATGCCCCTGCATCACCAAACATTTTAATCATATTGTATTTGACATTCCACACTAACTTGCTAATGTGATGGACTGAAATATATCTTTTCTCTGATATTATATTTGGCATTCCGCACTAACCTGCTAACAGATGGAGTGAAGTATATCATAGCAAAACGATAGGCATGTGGTCACTTTCATTCACCAAAGCGACAACGTCTCAAGCTTTTTGCACACGTATATAATGTAATAATTAACACTATCTATTGGACAATGTTTCATTTAATTTGTAATAATATTAATTTATGTATTCCTATTTGCTTATTTTTTAATCCTGTACGAAAATATAATTAGTTTCAAACATTTACATTAACATGGAAAATTCTTTTAATGATTACATATAAATCTAAATTTGTATAGATTTCTCACTTGAATTTGTATGGCTCCAAGGGGTTTCAGAGACAGGTTGACTATATGACAGAAATGTAAGAAGATTATGTAACTATCCTCGTGCAATGGAAATTTTATATAAAATACTAAAGTTTATATAATTATTTATTTATTTGTTTATATAGACCAGTATAAAATCTTCAATATGTATATATATAATATTTACAAAGATCTTGTAATTAAATTTTATTAGCATAAGTTTTTCTTTATATATATATATATATATATATATATATATATATAATATTTATTTATATATAGTTTTAGTATTTTTATTTAAAATATTTATTTATATATAATTTTAGTTTTTGATTGTTTTTATTTTAATTAAATATTAAGTAGAAACTCTGCATATTACATTTGTTTGGCTTTCTATCAAATTAAAAAGATATTACTTACAACGAAAAAAATCATGCGAACTCTTCAGCGTTCCCAAGGATTTGTTTTACTTTCATTATTAAATTAATGATAGTATATACAAAGTGCTATAAAAGATCTATTACCCTATATTATATTAAATAAATGTTTATTAAGTGATTTTTATTGTTCACTATATTATATTAAATAAAAATATTTATTAAGAGATTTTTATTGTTCAACATTGATGTTGACGTTTACTTATCCTTGAAAGCATACAATAAAAAGCTAAAACTATAATTTGTTTGATTTTGAAGCTTCTAAGTCACACTTGTCTAAGTCATGTCATCTTAAACTTTGAGAATTTTTTTGGATGCCCTTGTCTAAGTCAAATTGCAACAATTATTTTTAATTTAATTTAACTATACATTATTACAAAGCAAATCTTCATAAACATGCTCAAACTCAAATTGCAACATCTCTATAATTACATTAAGCGGCATGTAATAGCTAACCATAGACATTTTCAGTATCACATTGCAACATTACTATATTTAAATTAAGCGGCAGGTAGTAGCTACCTTGTAGCCTTGTTTTTATGAAGAAATCTTTCGGTAATAATCACATTACAATGAACAATGTCGACGCGTTTCGAACCAATCAGTGTGGTTCATCATTAGGATTAGGTAAGAGATCATATCCAGTCATTGAGTTTAAATAGATGTAGAAATGACAAGGATCCTAGCAATCCTATCAGTGGTCCCTTAAGGCTTTTCTTAAAGCAGAAAGAGGTCCCTAAGAAGCATAGTGTTTCTTCTTCCTTCAAGCCCCTTAACACGATTCACAACTCTCTTAAATCGGTTAAAGATTCGGTGAACCCTAGGGATGGAAAAGGTGTCTACATTATTCCTTGTTCCTGTGGGACACCTTACATTGGTGAAACTCGTAGGTATATAAGCCAAAGGATCTGTGAACATGCGATTGACATTAGGCATGGAAGGTCCCACACCTCTGCCCTAGCTGAGCATGTGGAAAAAACTAACCATCATATCTGCATCGAAGAGGCTAAGGTCTTAGTTAGGATTGACCAATTTCATCATCGTAAGTTAAGAGAGGCCCTTGAAATTGAAAAAAGACACGTAAATCTCAATAAAGATGATGGTTGGAATATAAGCAGGTGTTGGATCCTTGCCTTATATTCTTAATTGTCTTATATATATATATATATTTTTTTTTTTTTTTAAAATTATATATATATATATATATATATATATATATATATATATATATAATTTTAAGATAGATAAATAAATAATTATAATAAAATAATATTAATAATATTAATAATTAATTAACTATATTAATAAATAAATAAATAAATAAATATATATATATATATATAAAACTATTAAATAGAACTAGCTGTTATTAATTTCAAAGTCAAACTAGCCGTTAGGATTTTATTAAATAATTAAATTAATAGAACTAACCGTTATTAAATTTCAAAGTCAAATTAGCTGTTATTCTAGCGGCTTGTTTTGCCATTTTTACATCTATTTAAACTCAACGACCGGATCTGATCTCTCACCTAGTCCTGATGATGAACCACACTGGTTGGTTTGAAATACGTCGACATTGTTCATTGTAATGTGATTATTACCGAAAGATTTCTTCATAATTTAACAATGGATCAAAGAAGCCAAAAATCTATAGATAATTTTTTTATCGTTATTTTTTTTTAAATTATCTAAAATTGGTTCTATTTTTTTTGTTTTGTTTTTTGGGTTAATCTTCTAATTTTTTATTTTTATTTTTATTTTTAATTTTAATTTTTTAAATTACGTTTGTTTTGAAATATATATATATATATATTTTGTATTTTTATTTATCTTTTTCAGTTTTTTTTTTTAAAATTTTTTTTTGGTACGTTTTCTATGTTTGATTTGTTTTTTTTGTCGTTTTGTATGTTTTTATATTTGTGATTGTTTTGCCATGTTTTTATATTTGTTTTATTTTGGGCCATGTTTTTTATTTTATTTTTATGTTCTAATATATATTATTATTTACTTATTATTATTATTTTTTATTTTTTTTGTGTTTTCCTTTTTGTTTTTATTTTTCTCAATATTTTTATTTATTCTCTCATGTTTTTTTTATTTTTTTATGTTTTAATATATATTTTTATCTACTTATTATTATTTTTTAAACTTTTTGTATGTGTGTGTGTGTTTTTTTTAAATTTTTTTTCAATGTTTAAATTTTTGTTTTCATTTATATTTTTTAATTTTTATATATTTATTTATTATTTTGTTTTATTTTATTTTTTCCTATAGGGTCTGTGTCAATCCTCGACAAGCAACCCGATCCCATTATGTGTCAATTTGATTGTTGATTTTAAAGTTTTTGTTGTAAAAGACTGAGTACGACCACACAATGTGTCAATTTCATGGTTGATATTTAAGTTTTCATTTCAATGGAGTGAGTTTGCCTACACTGTGTGTCAATTTGATGGTTGCCTTTTTATTTTTTGTTGTAATGTGTCAAGTTGTCTTAGGCTAAGATTTTAAAGTCATCATATTTTTAGCATTTAAAAAGAAATTACTCCTAGAATACTGACTCTTTCATTCAGGTGTTCATTTTTAAAGTTTTTTTAGTCAAATTTTTTTTTCCATAATGTCATGGTTGAAAAATTGTCAAAATTTTAAGGTTTTTCTAGCATTCAAGTATTCCAGCATCAACATTTTTTGTTTTTAGGCTATTTGTCACATTTTTTGGATTTTTTGGCTAGAGTTCCTGTTTTGGGTTTATAGTTCTCGTTTGAAAGTTTACATTATTTTGTGCGATCAAATTTGGTTTACGCAAATTTTAGAAGGATTCAATATCTTGTTTGAGTACATTGTAAGATCAGATTGAATCCCATTGGATAAGTTTCTACACCTTACAATAAGGGATCCTTGCAGAATACATTAAGGAAAATTATGATGACTATTGAAGGAGTTCCTTCACCCTACAAGTTCATTCATGAGTCTCACAAATGATATTCGATCATTCTTGTGAAACTATAAGAAAATATTGTTAGATACACTCTAATCTATAGCATGAAAGTCACCTTGATATTTCAAGAGGCAATGATAGTACCACAATGCAGATTGTTGCTCAAAGCAAGACAAGGCACATAAGGGAAATATGTGATCCATGCACACGCGTTGAACAACAAACATGTGTTTTTCTTTAAAGTTTTTGCATTAAATTCCTTTATGCTACAAGCTCTTAAAAGTATTGATGCATTTGTTGTCATAGACCTTGCACTGTTAAGTAAAGGCCCTAAAAGATGCATTGCATTCACTGCTAATATTGATTGCTGATACTAAGAGTATTTGGGTAAAGGATGGAACCTATTTTGAAAAAGGTTAATTGTCTTGATGATGCAAGTTCGATTTTGACATGAAAATCTTACAATGAAGTTGAGGCTGAGTTCCCTTACAAAAGGAGACCAAAATTCTTTCAAGAAATATGAGTCATTTGCAGAACTTGATGGAGTATCCTTGATCGTTTTCTGAGGCACGAGGAGTCGACATATTCTTAGACATTTGGATATGGAAAGGAGAATTTGCACATTACAAAGTCTCTTGGACTTGCAAAAGGTGTAAAATGAGTTTTGAAAAAAAACCAAGGTCTGTAAATACTAGAATACTGAGAGTCTTGGATGTGAAAATCATAGGGTTTGGGGATAAAACTCTAGATCCCGACCTATATTAATGTTTCCTCTTAAAGAATAAACCCTAGCTCATGCAAGGAAGAAATGAAATCATGCTGACGATGAGGACGAGGTTGATAAATTTGATGCAAGAAGGCTAAGATCAAGAGGGAGCTGCCATTTCCCTATAATCCTCAAAAGATAAGTAACCTATATCTTTATTCCTTAATTATTATTTTTATTTCTTTACTATTAGCCTCTTGTCTTTATATCTTTGCTTGGTTATAATTTTTTTTTAACAACCTCCTAGTGAGGATTGCAGGTACATTGCGAAGGCTATGCCATCAGACGGAAGTAGTGGAAGAATGAAGCAAAACTTGTAACAAGATGAGTCTCCTAGAAATAGTGATTTATGCTGAGATATATTGTACTAGATGAGATCCAAGCTCAGAGGGAGCCAACATTTTATAAAATTTGAAGTATACCTTTATTGTGTTGAAGGGAAGTCAGTGGTGACTTCTAAATGGATTTACAAGATCTAGCGTGCAACAGATGGTAGCGTAGATAGGTACTAAGCAAGATTTAATACTAGAAGGTTATTCTAGAAAGATGGAGAGGATAAATTGATAGGTACACTTCTATTAGAATTGTTGTTGCTTCTGTTATGGAATTACATCAGATTGATGTAGAGGCCATTTTTCTTCATGAAGAATTTGAGGAAGAAGTGTACATGGAACCATCTCAATACTTTTAGGGTCATGAAGAAGTATATTTCTTGCAAATAGAATATTTCACCTAAGATTTGGATTGATGGATCAAGATTTATCCTATATTATCTGTTTTTGACGGAAGTAGAAGGACTCATGTGTCATAGGGAGCGGCTGTGGCAGAAATTTTTTCTTTCGTAACAGAGGGAGTAGTCAGGGAACCTTGTTTTAGCTTCAGAGGAAGTTGACCCCTAAGTTCGAGATGATAGTATGTCATTGAGATTGCCAAGCTAGATATCTAATATGCTAGAAATAAAGTGACAAAGGGAGCAGTCAGGATTTCCACAACATAAACTTTTCTGGAAAGAGCACCCAATTAGGGTAACCAAAAAGTAACCGATTAACCTATGTTGATCCAAGGCATGTGTTGAAGTACGAAAATTGTAAAACTAGTTATGACACAACCAATTATGGTTTGAGATGTCCCAAAAAATGAAGTACAAATGTAGAAATACACATATTCAGATTGGGAAGAGAGTGAAAAAGACATAAAAAGTTCATCAGGATATTGCTTCAGTTTGGCTTTGTGATGATTTCTTGGATGAATCAGAAGCAAACATATGTTGCACTCAGTATTGGAGAACCTGAGTATATTGCAGCTTGGTTGAAAAGTTTTGAAGAAGTCTGGCTTCAGAATCCACGTGTAGGATTTTCTTGATAAGGTGCAGGTGAAGACCATGATGACAGGTAAAAAAGAGTAAACATGGATTTAATACTATTCTTTAGTTAAACAAATTGCTGAAAAAGCCTCTATTCTAGGATGAAGTCTGAACACTTCGAGGATAAGATTGTATTGTTTGAACACATCTCTCTTAGCAAGAGGGAGTGATGAAATTGCAACATCTAGGACAATCATTCTCCCTAGGCCAGGTTGATTGAGATTAGGGATAATGATCCAGAGTATTGATACGATAACATCAGGGATAGACACTATCCCTTATGGAGAATGGTACGAGAGGGGACAAAAGTTCTCCTTGTGTCAAGTATAACCATAATTAGGGAGAATGGTATAGAAGAGGACAACCATTCTTCCTGTGTCAAGTATGTTGACTGGAATTAGGAACAATGTTCTTAGAGACCCAAGATCACTCAGTTGAGTAGGTGCCTTTCAACATTAGGCTCAGACTATCCAGATAGGTTGAGTGAGCACATTTAACATTAGGCCTATAATTACTCATGAAGAGTGAGGCCATTGGAGATTCACCATGAGTCAAAGATAATGACCAGAATGATGGTGAACCAAGACTAGTATGTATACCATGTGCCAAAGGGACAAAATTATGGTGACTAGTTGATGCTAATGTTGTACCATGTGTCAGGAGTACCGACCATGATTATGGTGATGATGCACCATAGGTCAGGGGTACCAAATGGAATTACAGTGCCTAGTTGATGCTGCAAATTTTTACCATAGGTCAAAGATGTTGACCAGGATTATAGTAATCAAATGTTGATAATAAATGATGCAATTTTTTCTTAGAGACATTTGTCAACAAGATAACATCTGACAGTCATTATGAATACCTCCCTAGCTAAGAGGGAGTGTTGAAATTTGGTCGGTATTCATAATTTTTATTTTATCCCTCCAAATAAATGTAATAATATATTCAAAACATGCTCTTCATGTCAACTTCAAAAAGAGGTAAATTTGAATTTTCAAATGATGTTTTTTTCCCTCCAAAAGTAAGGTTGGATTCAAGTTGTCCCAACCTTGGAGTCATGTATATTCGGGCTCATTTAACTTCTAAATCATTACCATTCAACATCCTAATTAATATCATATTCTGTTCAAGGTAATTCACATTACTTCTGATCAAGAAAAGGAGTAAAGACAAGGGCAGATTGAAGTGAGGAAGAAAGTCAAGTTTCTAGATAGAACTAATTTTCGCAAGAAGATCGCATTTCTGAACCAGGCAGAAGGCCGAATTATGATCATAGATATTTCTTGGGCAGAATACCTAATCATCGAGGCACAATAGACCGAGTTTATGAGGCTACTTATTTTTATTGATCAAGTTTGACCTAGGTTTATTTATGTTCAGTTTGACCTTTGGTTTTATTGAAAAGATAAGGTTGTATCTCTTGTTGAATTGACTAATTTCTATAAGGAAAGGTTGCTGAGTTTTTCCCCCATATGGTTTTTCCCAAGGTAAAATTCTTGTGTTTCTTGTTCAATTGTCTCTTTATGATATTGCTGGCATTTTGTTTCTACTGTTGATGTATTTTGTGTAATTAATTTATGATGAATTTGAATGAAATAAATATTAAATTAAGAAATCATAAGAATAATGATCAGTTTAAAAGACCTATGAAAAATCAACATGTAGTAATAAAAACATTCTCCTTTTCTTTCCCACCACACTTTTAACCACTCTTGGCATTTCACCTAATCTCCTCTTAATGTAAATCATCACACATTCTTCCCTAATTTGCAAGTTTCTCGTGGGTAATTATCCCTTCAATGAAGACATCCTACTCCTTGGAAAAATCACTCATTGTTGATCTAACCAGTTGCTCACAAGATATGGTTTCTCCAATGGCTGCCAACTTATCTCTTACTTTCAGTGATCTTGGCAAGGTGTGAGGATACATTGTTGGTTTTGGTGATCTTTGCTAGCCTTAGTTTTTCCCACAATACTATCTTTATGATCTCGTTAGTGCTTTGGAAAAGTTAAATTAAGGTTTCCCACATTTCATGTTAGCTTCACTCTTACATAAAAACAATCAGTAAGTCTAAAATATTCAAAATAATTAAAATTGTAAATCTTGGTTTAATTCCTACTTATCTATTCTAGAATGTGACTATTTTTCAAATTTAAGAGTTTGTTTAGGTCTAGTTGGTTGAGATATTCTCTCCAACTAATTAAAATCCTAGATTAGTGTGTGGTTGAGATATTTACTCAACCAAAATGACTGAGTGTTCAAGATAAACACATTATCTTGAGACATACTCTTGATGTTATTAATATTATATCATTCTCATTATTTTGTCTAGAGTGTGTGAGACAACCTACATTAATTTAGGCGTTTTCCATCATGTCTTTGGCGTCTCTTTCTCATGATTTAGTTTTTTTTATTAGTGTTTAATTTTCTTTATTTGGTATTAGAGTGAGAACAACCATCTAAATCATCTTGGAGGAGGTCGACATCTTGGAGGTCGGAATTGATTGGAGGAATTAAAGTGCGAGCTAGTGGAAGCTGGAGTTTTGAACGCACCATGGAAATGAATCAAATCAGGCATTGAAGTATTGTTTGTAGATGTGAAAAATTCCACATAGTATTGATTATGCATATGGAAGATATCACAAAATTCACTTTTGGGGATTGCTGAGTGTGGCTGGTGCATCTGAGGAGTTGTGTTTTCAAGAATTTGCTGAAACAACTGCTTCAAATTTGGGTTTCTCTGTCGAAACTCAGATGGGCGCAATGATCTCGATCTCAGAATTCTGGCCTTTGAGAAGCTCCATCGAAACCCAGTTTAGCTTTCCCATGCTTTTGGAAACCAGTTGCTGACAAACCACTCTTAGCCCAACTGTCAGTTGGACGTAAAATTTGAGCGACTCTTTTGGTGATGCCCAAATCTGCGTGAAGAGGAATCGATCCATACCTTTTGTTCTTGTGATTCACCAAATATTGAGCCTGAGACGATGAGCCTTCTTTCGAGGCCCATCTTTGACTGTTACGGTTAATGGTATTATCATAATCCAACTGACCAGAAGAAGAAGAAGAAGAGCCCCAGGAAAAGTTGGAGACATATTTACTCTGCACAACATCTTGAGCGGGATCAAGATCTCAAGGGAAATGTAGGTCCCCATGTCTGCGATGTTCTTGACCTGAATCATGACGACCATGTCCACTTCCGGATTCCCAATTCGCATGGCTCAATATTGAAAAGTTATGTTAATGAGAATAGACCTCATGTGCGTATTGAAGTGGTGGAGTGGCGTGATGCGCAGTGTGGGTTAATTTGAGCATTCATTCACTGAGCAACTGTTTGTCAAATGGGAATGGAATATGTGAAGGCACGGGGGGAAATTTTTCTTCTTTTCTTCACCCATGTCCATGATAGATGTGAATGCTTTGCACATCCTCAGTGAAAACCTGCGGTCCTTCTTCTCTCCTCTTCATTTGATTGCACATAGTTCCCCTGCATTGCTACATACCGAGCGTGCACAACCCTTATTTTAGGGCCTTGTTCGCCAGAGCCAGGGCACCTGGGCAAACCCAAGCAAAGTTGAAGTATGAGCTGTTAAATGAATGGAAGGTTGGGTACGAAGCTTTGATGATTGTGTTGGGGTATTTGTATTCTGGAAAGCTCGCGGAACCACCCCTCCGGCGAGTGTACCTGTATAGATGAGGCCTGTTCACACCATGGCTGCAGACCCGCTGTATAATTTGAACTCCAGTTGCTCTATTGTGCTTATATTTTCCAGATCCCTGATCTTGTATCCCTCTCACATCGACATCTCTTAGATATTGTAGAAGATGCTCACATGAATATAGAAGCATCTCTTACAAATTTGATTGGAGAACCAACGAAAAAGCTTCATACTGAAAGAAGTTGAAATGATCAAGTTTGCACTGATGTGTGTTTATAGTATGGTATGGCAAGCATTGAAAAGGGAATTGTGTTTACAAACAAGAAAGAACCTACTGCTACTGATGCTTGAATACATTCCATTTAACTTGGAATTGTAGGAAAAGTAAGACAATCAACATACACTACCGCTTTAGGGAGCCATAATTTTTGCAGTTTAGGAACAGAGTTTAAGTTTTGGTACCAAAGACATTTTCCAGTCCATATTTCCAGAGCTAATCAATGCAATTGATAATCCTTCCTTAAATGCCTGTTTCCATAGAAGTTTGGATCATTTTTTTGAGTAACAACCTAGTTAAAAGAAAGTGCACATAACATGTAGTTCATGCAACTGCAAATACTGGGCACAATGAAATTAGTTGAATTTGTATCTATCTTTTTCATAATTATATGTGAATAAGTTGAAGCAGGCCACTTTCATATAATTGGCGCGATGGATTTCTAATTCAGGAAAGTCCTTTTGATCCAGTAAAATTTCCATTTGTTGTGCTTGGAAATAAAATTGACGTGGATGGTGGGAAAAATAGAGTGGTATCCAAGAAAAAGGCCAGGGCATGATGTGCTTCTGAAGGAAATATTCCCTGCTTTGAAACTTCTACAAAAGAAGGCTTTAAAGTTGAAGCATATTTTGTTTACACCAATGTTGGAAAAAGCGTTTGTGAGATTTGAAATCAACACCAAAGAAGCAGCTCCGCGGTGCAAATGGGTTAGCATGTCAACATTCAAATCAATGAAAGAATAGAAGGTATCTAAAATATTAAATTCCATATTTTTGTTTCATTTGGATATTTGGCATATTTGGCTTGTTTGTAAGAAAAAGGGCAACGTGACTTCAAGTCACTTCATAAAGTTCTAATAATTATTTTTAATGAGAAATATGTAAGAATTTTTAAAGAGTGATTGTAATGGAGGGATAAGAGAAGTCATAAAAGTTTTAAAAAGATTTGTAGTAGTGAGGGAATATTTTCTTTTGGAGTAATAAGTGATTTTTTGAAATTTTTGGAGTGATAAAGTTGAAATTAGAGGGGTTTGAAAAGTCATTTTGACAAGTTGAGTGAAATTTGTGTTGTAACAAATTGGGTGCATTCTCAGTTGAACCTAACACCTAAGTCTTGTTAAATTATTAAGTTAAATTGATAGGGGTCAATTAAGTCAAGTGATTCAACCATTGTCATTTTTCAAGTGAGTAATTCGAGTCATTAAATCATTGTAAAAATTCTATTGGGTGTATTTTCAGTGGTATCTAACACCCTCACCCTATTGAAGCAAAATCAAGCGACGATCAAGTGAGAATCAAGCGATCGAGTTCACAAAATCAAGCAAGTTCAAATCTAGATCAAGGGAGTGAGTACAAGCAAGCGTGTTAAAGACCAAAATGGGTAAAGGAGGAAAACGTCTTCAAAGTGCAAAACTAGAAATTAAGGAATTGAACGAGTGTAATGATGAATTGCACAACAAAATAAAATTACTTGAGTGGAAGTTAAAGAAAAATCAAGACATAATTCATTAGATGACCAAAACATTAGAAGAAACAAAATATTTTCAAACTGAGCTAGATATGAAAGAACAACGCATTAATGCATTCTAGATTAAATTAAGTGAAAAACAAGATCTGCTTGATGCATAATGTACAAAAAAGTTAGATGCAGTGTGTGAAACAGAAGACCTCATCCAAACAAAAAATGCAAGTTGTGAAACATATGACCTTATTCATCATGTTGATAAAATTTGTGAAACAAATGATCTAATCTAGGTCCAGATTGATGAAATTTGTGACACAAATGATCTAATCCACCAAGTTGATGTAAGTTGCGACACATATGATCTCATCCAACAAGTTGTGCTACTAAATGATGCAACTAGTAGTACTGAAGTTCTAACTGAAAAGTTTGATGAAAAATGCGATATAGATGAATTGTTAATAGAAATGATTGATGCTTAGTGTGATACAGATGACTTAATGAATCAAGCACAAAATATCAACAACAGTACCATGTGTGAAGAATAAAAATAAGATGATCTTTCCAAGAAGGTGATCAAACCTTGGGAAGAAATTTCTTTCAATAGAGGTCGACATGGCTTGGGATAAAACAAAGAAAACATTTTTATGTTCCAGATTCCTCAAAACCAGTTCAGTTTGTAAGTGCATGTTTTCTTGAAAATACCCAGAATCTTGTTAAATGTAACCACTGTAAGAGAAATGGTCATATGGAAAGTAAATGTTTCGACCTCCATCCTTGTCACGATTGTGGTAAGAAAAATCATCTATCTGAGAAATGTCAAATGCAGACTAAAGTGACAGTTAATTATGGCTGGATAAACCGTTGGAGTTTGAATCTAGAAATGAAGAAACTACATAAGTCCAACAATCTACTTAAGACAAAGGTAAATATAAAGTTTCTTGAAGAATTAAAAAGAGAAACTTTCATACACCTTAAGGGGGGGTGGTAAAAAAAAGAGAGTAGATGATGGTCTCTCCTTTCAACTGACAAAGGGGGTAAATGATAATGGAATTGAAAGTGGTTTCCAGACTAAAATTTTTGACAACATCAAAAAATCAGCCAATGGGCATCATAAAAAAATCAGCCAGTGGACATCAAAGCAACCAGTGGGCGTCGTCAAATTTTCTAGTGGGAAAGCGGTTGGGAATCTAAAATTAAACAAATATGCCAGTGGGCGTCGTCAAATTTTCCAGTGGGAAAGCAGTTGGGAATCTCAAATTAAACAAATATGCTAGTGGGCGTCATCAAATTTTTGTTAGTGGACAAGCAATTGGGATGTTGATTGAGAGAATTTGTGGACATTCTTTTTTTCACTTGGATGGTCATTGGACCAACCAAAGTATAGATGTATTCTTTTGCATTGCAGATTGGAATTTGATGGATTTGTCAAGTAACTTTCAAGGATGTATCAAAATTGTAGCTGATTCATGTTTCTTGGTTTCTTCTCTCCAGAATGGAGTTTTCGACATCCTATTTTTGGCGGTTTTTCAGGCAGTTTTTCATTGAGGATCAACTCAATAGTTTTAACATGAGGACTTGGAGATGGTTTTAGGATTTTACTTTGGACTTATGATTTGGGGGGGGGGGGGGGGAATGTTAGCCTCACTCTCACATAAAAACAATTAGTAAGTCCAAAATATTCAAAATAATTAAAATTGTAAATCTTGGATTAATTCCTACTTATCTATTCTAGAATGTGACTGTTCCTCAAATTTGGGAGTTTGTTTAGGTCTAGTTGGTTGAGATATTATTTCCAAATAGTTAGTCTCCTATATTAATGTGTGGTTGAGATATTTACTCAACAAAAGTGTTTGAGTGTCCAAGATAAACACACTATCTTGAGACATACTCTTGATGTTTTAATATTGCATCATTCTCATTATTTTGTGCATAGTGTGTGAGACATTATACATTAAGGCTTCATGCCTTTTTCGCCATGTCTTTGGTGTCTCTTTATCATGATTTAGTTTTTTATTAGTGTTTAATTTTATTTATTTAGAAGGCATAAGTCTTCCCCAAAACATGGGGAATACGATGGTTTTTGATAGCACCTAGAAGGAGTCTCTTGGCCTTAAAATTCCTCTTGTTAAAATCAACCAACTGTATTGGATTAGTTGGAAATGTCACCGTCTTCTAAAAAATATTACACAATTCAAATTCCTAAAGTACCACCACAAACCTCTCCTTCCATGGGCTAAAATTTTCAGCCCCACCACTCAGCCTATCCTCCAGGCTCAACCCTATTGCGATTGACATGCTTACCAACACAAGGTTTCAAATCTATCCAAGGGTGAACAATCTTCCTTTCAATAAAAAATCCTTGTTTAATTCACTTTTCTCAGTTGTTTTTCCAACTTGGCTCTAATACTATGTTGAAATTTCTCACCTACAAGCTAGTTTCTCTTGTAAGACTTTCGTCAAACACTTAACTAATTCTTTGATTTTAGTCTCCAATAAAAAAATCAAAATTTATACATTAACTTAAACACATCCAATCTGTTTTTTATGAGATGAATGGTTAAATCAGACTTTTAACACCCGAAAATGAATAGTAGATAACACACATTTGACTTAGTGTTTTTGGGCAAGCCCCTAGAGAAACCTCGAAGTAAAAACCAGTGAGAGAGCGAAGATTTTATTTCTTATTAGATAATTTTACAACGTTGAATAAAAACAATTAAATGAACTTATCTCCCTTGGCATTCGTGTCCAAAATTTTTTGGACTAGACTAGCTCCCTCGATTTATGAGTCCTTCATACTCAAAAAATCGTACCCATTAAATTCTCAGCTTTAACACATATCTTACCCCAAAAAATTCATTCCCATAGCATGCCTTGAATTTTGAGCCTATAACACTCAAACTTTGAGCTCTAACAACTTAAAAATTAGTGCTCATACACCCTCAATTTCTGTGCACTGGCGACACATTAAATATGTTGTTTCTCCTTGGGATTCATCCTTGAATTGCCTTAGATTTTTTTCCTTATCTCTGCAATAAATGAGGCCCACTTGAAAACATTTAAAGCAGTCCAGTTGACTCGAAAATCAAGACTTGATCGCTGCTAACTAGTTCCTCTATTTTTGGCTCAGGCTTGCTCAAAAAACCAATTGTATTTGGCTCAAATTTCATCATGTTCTCTACTGTTTGTCAAGGTTGTCATTGATGTCAATATGGCATTAACCGAGATGTCAATATTCTTGAGATGTATGGTTCAAGATGATGATGTCATGCCATCAATGAAGATGTCAAATCACGAAGAAGTCAAACCACTAATGAAAGAAGCCCTAAGAAGTCCTTGATCTACTGTTGCATGCACTTGATGAAGGTTGGAAGACTAGATTATGATGTGGAAGATCTCATTTGATGGTTGGAAGAATACCTTGAAACTTTCCTAATGATGTTGCACTATGACATACTACTATACTATTATTGAATACATGATGCTATACGTTCATGATGATATGGATGCTGGATACTATCATGATGACATGAGTGTCCTACATGATGACACTATGATCCTATGATTGATAAGCCAAACAAAGGAGAAGCCAAGCAGTGGAAAAGGCATGCTGTCCTATTCACCTCCTGCACACAAAAATTAAGAACAGTCACAAAGAAAAAATGTTTTCACCAACTTAGAGGAAGAATTTCACTATGACATATACACCACCTTTTATAGCATAATTTTAGCTTTCTAACGAGCTCTTACTTGGTCGAAAACTCCAAGTGGTTTGGGAGATATGAATTTTTCAAGTTAAAGAAATAATTATGTCCTTGAGCCAACCTGTGCTAGCCTACTTATGTCGGCCTCCCACCAAGTGACGTGTCTCTTCACCCTAAACGAAAAATGTGTATAAATATGAGGATATAAACTTCATTTTGGCATCATTTTTCGGTGATCATTTCAGAGAGAAGATACAAAACAGCAAGGAGGCCGAGAGGACATAGAAGTTCATTGTTTGGGCATTGTTTTTAAGGATACATTACAGTTTGGACTGTTGGACAGTCCCTTAAAGGCTCGGTTGAAGGTGTGAAGACCTCACACAGACCTGTGGGCAATTATATCTGTGGTGGATAAAAAAAACTCAGATCAATTGCATAAGATATAAAAAGGAACAACGAAGGAGTATAGGAGATCAGTCTTTAGATCTGTGTAGACATATAACGTTTTGACAGTCCTTAAAACTTCTGACCTGTAGCTTGAGAAGGGAACTAAACAAAGGACTATTATCTTTGTACAAGGCTCGGTTGAAGGCTCAGAAATAGGCTTGGATCTGCTCCTGTGTGTGACAACCACCTATTGGAGCAGTTCAAAGGCAACAACCTGTGTGTATATCTATGAACTAAGCTCGAATTAGGACCTGTAAGGCAACAAACTTTGATACCTCAGAACTGTAATAATCTACGATCATCTAGCCCAGTCTCAAAATGGAAGGTTGACATCCTCGGACTTAGACTTCATGACAATTGGACAGTCATTTGGGATTATTTAAGATTTAGGCTTGGACAACAATTTCTTGGTACCTTGAATTGCAAGTATGCCTAGAAGCTATTACAGAGACTCCAATTGTAGACCTGTAGCTTACCATTGTTAGGACATTCACACTTGGAGAAAGACCTGCAAGATCAATGAAGTATTAAGGTACTTGAATTATGTCATGAAAGCCACCATTAAAGCTTTGTGAAGTCTCCTTATTGAAGAATATTTTTTAGTAGTAGTAGTAGCATTCTTTGAAGACATGTTGGCCTATATACATCTTGAAAAGCAACTTATTGAGGAACAATGCTAAGCATTGGTACTTAGACCTGTGAAGAGCAGTAAAGTTTTGGACAAAGGAGCATTAGGAGTCTTGAAGCAGTGAAGTATTTGGAACCCTTGAAGAAAATATTTGGGGAGCTAATTGAAGACCTCGAAGCAGCCATGAAGAATATTTTGTAGTAGTCCTTGTACTTGAAGCTGTTTGGAAGACCTTGTGTAGAACTTGAAGACAGCTTGAGACATGACCAAGCATTGATTGAAGTCTTGAAGACACCCTTGGAGATCATGATGCATTGAAGCCATCATGAGGTAATTTGGAGAAATTGTTTGGGTACGATGAAGAGTAGTGGTGACACCTTATAAGAAGAAAAGGTTGTCATTGATGATGTGACATGGAGACTAAGTGTGATAGGGCTCGTTGAAGAAGACTTTGGGAACCGTGAAGAATAACCAAACATATTTTGACGAAGTGAAGTTGAGGGTTGGAGCCCAAGAGGTTGGAGCCTCATAGAGACAAGGTCGGTGCTTTGGAAGATAGGGTTGGAGCCCTAGAGGATTGGAGTCCTCAAGAAACTAGGTAGGAGCCTGTACCAGAGATAGGGTTGGAGCCCTAGAGGTTGGTGCCTCAAAGACCAAGTCGGTGCTTGGCACAATACAGATTGGAGCCCTATATCATTATTGTACTTTACTTATTATAAAGAAGAAATTAATAAAAGTATCTATTCCATCATTTTTCATTTTGTGTTCTAAATATAAGTAATCTAACTGGTAAAATTAACAATTGAAAAGAAATATTGATTCACCCCCTTCTCAGTATTTCCAACATCTACCTTGTTATTCATGTTTCCTGACTGCTGTACTTACTATTGTACCTGTTGTAATTTTACCTTCTCTGCTGAACTTCTCCCTTGGCTCTCTTTTCCTCTTCTCCAAATCTCATGAAGATTAGTGTGCCTCTTCACTCTCCTTTTATTTTTCTTATTTCTCATTAGCGACTAAAATCCCTAACTCTAGATCTTAATGGTTGAGATTCAATCTAGCCATCTCAAGATTAATGGTCATGACTTAATTTCACATTGGGCCCAATTAAATCACTTAAGTGACCCAAATTTATAAAGTCACACTCACTTTATAAAAAGTCACCTTTAAGTCATTAAATAAAAAGGTACACTTCTCAACTTTACAATATCGGTTTATAAAGTAAAGTGTCTAGGGAGAAAAATGTGCCCAATCACTTATACATGCTAGGCACTACCAATGTAGAAGAACCTCTGAGCTACCAAAAACTAACAATGTTTTTATAAATCAACGACCTTCACTTGTTTGAATTGACCAATGACGCTTCACATTTTTTTTTCACTGGAAAGAGTATTTGTATTATATAATTTTGTGCCTGACTTGCAACAAGAACATTATCGAGACCGACCATAGTTACGAAATTCAACGCTAGAGGTACCATGCACAATCCTCACTATATGGCATCACATTTTTCCTTTGTCTCAATGAACTAGCACTTTCATCTTTGTCCAAACAAACCCTGGAAAACAAACCATTTTTTCACTAGCATCAACTACAAGTTTTCTCTTTTGTCTCCGCGCACTCCATCTTTCAAACAATATCTGCCAAATGCCTGCCTATGTCCATGTGCACTACTATATAAAATACACATGTATCTTAAACTTAATGCACTCCAACCATATTGTAATATCCCAAAAGGGAGAATGTAGCAATACTGAAACACAATATAAGAACTGCAGCAAAGTAGACAATAAATCTAAATAATCAGAATATACAGAGAAGTTGAGCCATTTTACTATATGGGAGGTGAATAGTAAGTACAACAATGCTCAAAATATGAGACACTCAAGCCAAAGAGATGGCCTAGAATGACCCTGTAATGATCCCAAAAGAGGGACTGCGTAACTGTTGAACTGCTGAAAGGTAAACTGCGCTGTCCCTGTTGCAACTGTTGGGACTGAAACTACCAAAAAGATAGAAATTCAGATCTAGGTAGTATGGGAGCTCCGATGATGCTAAAACTAGAGATCCAGGCTCTATGATGGATACCCAAGATAACCCAGGAAGGGTTTCTCAGATCTGTCAATCTAAGAAAACCACCCTCTTAAGGCTTCACATATACATTGCTGGGTATGCAGATATGCTGCATAATTTGATGATATGATGGCTACAATGATGAACAATCAGATCTATGCAAGAAGGGCCAATCCATTCACTATATCCTTGGGCTAAAAGCTCAAGTTCTAGCTCCTCCAATCTCCTCCATTGAATATAGCTGCTGAATGATCAACAACTTCAGAAAACTGCGTTGTAAGAGAGGGAGGCTCAATAAATTGCTACTAGATATGTCAAATTAGCTCCTGAATTATGGGAACAATGAATAAAATGTGAGGAGATGATCCCTCACAGGATTTCCAATTGAAATGCTGAAAACTTCCTTCCTCCAATAGATCTACAAGACTGCACTAAACAATCCTTGAGGGGACTGCTTCTGTATGGAGGTAAAATACAATGGCCTGAATGCCAAATATAGATCTACTACTCCTGGAAGAATGAATGTGAAGAAAAAAGTGAAGGATGAATCCTCCACTAGTTTCCTAGCTAGAATGCTAGAAACAACCTCCTAAAGATGGCACCAATGCCTGATGAGGAATACAGCTCAATAGAAAACCTTCCCAGAGTAGGCACACAAGTCCCCCGTGGGTAAGGGTGGGATTTCTACTCGGAAACACCCTGTGTTAAACAACATTGCAGACTTAGCTAAACAACTCAAGAATGCATATAAATTTCCTAAGACAAATCCATATCTAAATAGATCAAAGAATAATCCAAGTATCCAAATATCCTTCTATTGTGCCTTTACTTTCATTATATATATTGTGAGCCTTCCATAGCCTAGGTCCACCTCTAAATTGTGCTATACATGTGGACATAAGTATACATGCTTGACTACACCATTTCTCCATGTCCTCCATCATGTCTACATGTGATGATCAACCTTTCCATCATGTGTGCATTAAATGCACTACTCCCTCCATCATGTGCTCATTAGATGCACCATTACTCCACTAACTTATCATAATTGCTGTATGATCTTACTTTGAATGCATTATGATCTCAGTTGACCTCTTCAAATATCCGCATGATTTTACATTTAAGATCCATGATCTTATTTGACTGTTTCACCCTCCATGATCTATCTCATAAATGAGACATATTCTCCACTCCTTTATCATTAATGGAGCTGCTCCACTACTCCATGATTTAGATCTAGATCTAGAATATCCACATACACACATCAAAACTGGATTTTATTCATCTTTGAGGATTATGGGTCCCTGCACCATTTTATTTACTTAATTAATTAACTTTATTAAGAACTCTAATATTCCAAATATCATGTGAAAATTTAGGAATATTACAGTCCTCCCTGGAAAAATGTTGCTTGTCCTCAAGCAACTGCAAAAGTGGATGCTAGAGCAATCTGTTCCCCTCCAAATGGCATCCACACAAGGAAGGTCTCCCCATTTTCTGTAATGAATTATGTATGCCCAACACCAAAGTTTCCTCTCTAGAATGTCTAGAGTGACCTCTAACTGTGTAGCTAGATGTCCCTCCCTAATCATGAAGCTCCAAGTGACAACCATAAGCTGTCCAACATCCTCCATAATACATGAGATACATAAAGATAGATGTTTCCTTTCACAAAAGGAAAGCTCCAACTCACAAAGTATACCTCCATCCCATGCTACATGAAGTAAAGAGAGGATTTTTGTGCCTCCATCCTTAGCACTATTGGCCTTGTTGGATCTAAGCATTATCCCAACATTGTGAAAAAGAAGAAGTAGAGACATATGGGTAGAGAAATATGTCAAACCACATTCTCCCAATAGTAACCAACATAACAATGCTCCCTGCTGCCATACCACACCATCAAAATACCAAGTATGGTGTCCATACTCTCCAAGTAAGAGCCATTGGAGGAATGCCTCTTGCTTCCATTCTCCAACACCATCATGCCAAGTAGGGGAGTATGTAGGAACAAAGCCCCCCAATAAAAGCCAAACCAACAAGATCTCTTGCTGCCTCTTCACATCATCATGTGAATCATGGAGTAACAACAACATATTGAATGACATATGGAATGACATATCAACCCAATACAAACCAACTCCATTATGACACATCATGAGAGTATTATGCCATATTACAAACAATACAAAACACATAAACATGGGAGATGTCATGTGATGGAAAAACTCTCTTAAGGACAACCAGGATGAACATGCCTTCTTTTGCTGCATTCTATCATTGATATACAAGGCATGAATCAAAGAAATATGGGCTATTGAGTGGTAACCATAATCACTAAAGAGTAGCTAGCGCAACCATGCCTCCTTCTTCATTACATGAGTGTTGTATAAGGCATGGATCATAAAAATATGTGCTGTTGGGTAGTAACCATACTCACCCAAGAGAAACCAACCCAACCATGCTTCTTGCCGGCCTATCTCATAGTTCTGCAAGTGGTTTGGTAACCCCTTGATCCACATCATCAACCATTCATCCCAATGTGGATGGTGGATTTCATTCTACAAAATCTTGGTATCCTCACATTGTAGGACACCAACCTCCTCAAACTATTGAAGAAATTTGCACTCCATGATATTTTGAAGTGCACCTCTAATGAGATCTCTCCATGAGATTCTCTTTTCACCAATGGCCCTCCAAAACAAGTGAGGTTCTGGATTTGCTGCAGGTATAATTTTCTCTTTGAGCTGTGAGATGCTCATTAAGAAAGTGTCATCTAGAAAGGAGAAAATATTCCTCATCTCAAGATGTCTACCATATATCATCTTTACCTCCATTGCTTCATGAGTGAAGCCACCTTTAGAATGCTCCAAGAATTATGGGGCCCTATCATCATCGCTGCTACTAAGTGATAGCGCTGTAGATCTGCATGGTGATACATATGCTGTCTCATGGCAAGGCACAATGCTGAACTCATAGACAACCATTGTAAATAGGATCATTATCATCCCATCTTCTAAAACTATACACTTCAACTCAAAGGGTTGAATGTAGCTCAACAATGATGAATTGAGATAGCTCTTCATCTCCTCCTTGATCAACTCAAGGGTCCTCAGAGCAGTGATATGCTGCTGCTCCAAATCAACATGTTGTTCTAATCCTTGGTCATGCAATGGCCGTGATGGCATGTCCCCATAAGTTTCAATAAGAGGTATTGAAACAATATGAGATGAAGGTGTATGCATACCTTGGATCAACTGATGCGTGGGAACCTCCTGAAAGACCACAAGAGTTCCTCCAACCAGGACAGTGGTGTCTCCAACTGCTGGTAAGAGTGATGGCTGCTCTTCTATCAATGTATTAATGCTGGAATCAACCTCCTCTTCCTCATGCATCTCCTGAATCATGCATGGGACTCTACATGTCAAGAGAATACGACTATCTTACAAAGATGCAAGTGTCTCTCCTCTGGATATAAGCAATTCTGCAGCTGGTGGTGAATGTAGTGACTCTTTGTCTAGAGTGACAAGATTGACATCCTCATTTTTTTCCTTAGGAAATGTATCTTTGTGACACATCTTTGGTTTTCTCACATCAAACTTCTCTCTCAATTTTTGAAAGAAATCTGAATATTTAGTCACCTTTGCATGCTCCATGTGACCAAACCACCAATCATTGGTTTCACCATGAAGATGAAGTGCTGCAATCTAGACAACCTCTCTTTTAACTACATGATGTAGCCCGAAGAATGCATCTAACTCTTTCCTCTAAGCCTTTACAACGCTTGAGGAAGATCCATCAAATGGAGGCAAATAGAATCTATTATGCCTCTTTCTTCTATTGCTGCTATATGATCCTCTTTCTTCTTTGATTTTGAAGAATTGTTGCAGAGTTAGATTCTCCTTGAATTTTCTAGACTGTGCTTTGTACTCTTCAAGATATAAACTGAGAGTCTCATGAGTCTCAGGTTCCATGATTCTTCTTTCTTCATTGCTATACCATTCATCTTCTTCAAAGGAAGTGGGCATAGTATATCTATGAGGAGATCTATGATTTTCTGGTTTTATTTGTTGCTGATAGGAAGTGATTGGACCTTCCTCATCCAATATTTTTCTTGGATCCTTCCTTTGCCTTTCTCTCTTCATTTGATTGACCTCCTTGGAGAGTTTGTGCAGGGATTTAAAGAGAAGAGTGGCAAAACTACAATCCTCCTTCATGATAGATCTTTTCTATCTGCTTCTTCTTTTGATGCAAAAGATGAAGTGTCCACAAGCTAAGCCAAAGATCATGCTCTGATACCACTGTAATATCCCAAATGGGAGAATGCAATAATACTGAAACAAAATATAAGAACTGCAGCAAAGTAAACAATAAATCTAAATACTCATCAGAATATACAGAGAAGCTGAGCCATTTTATTATATGGGAGGTGAATAGAAAGTACAACAATGCTCAAAATATGAGACACTCAAGCCAAAGAGATGGCCTAGAATGACCCTAGAATGATCCCACAAGAGGGACTGCTGCACTGCTGCACTGCTGGAAGGTAAAATGCATTGTCCCTGCTGCAACTGTTGGGATTGAAACTACCAGAAATATAGAAAGTCATATCTAGGTAGTATGGGAGATCTGATGATGCTGAAACTAGAGATCCAGGCTCTATGATGGATACCTAAGATAACCCAGGAAGGGTTTCTTAGATCTTTCAATATAAGAAAACCACCCTCTTAGGGCTTCACATATACACTGCTCGGTATGCAAATCTATTGCATAATATGATGATATTATGGCTGCAATGATGCACAATCAGATCTATGCAAGAAGGGCTGATCCCTTAACTAGATTCTTGGGCTGAAAGCTCAAGATCCAGCTCCTCCAATCTCCTCCACTGAAAATAACTGCTGAATGATCAACAACTTTAGGAAACTGTGATGTAAGAGAGGGAGGCTCAATAACCTATTGCTAGATATGTCAAATCAGCTCCTGAATGATGGGAACAATGAATATAATGTGAGGAGATGATCCCTCACAGGATTTACAGCTGAAATGCTGAAAACTTCCTTCCTCCAATAGATCTACAAGGCTGCACTGCTCAATCCTTGAGGGGACTGCTTCTGCATGGAGGTAAAATATAATGGCCTGAATGATGGATATAGATTTGTTGCTCCTGGGAGAATGAATGTGAATAACAAAGTGAAGGATGAATCCTCCAATGGTTTCCTAGCTGGAATGCTAGAAACAACCTCCTCAAGATGGCACCAATGCCTGATGAGGAATACAGCTCAAAAGAAAACCTTCCCAGAGTAGGCACACAAGTCCCTCGTGGGTAAGGGTGGGATTTTTGCTCGAAAACACCTTGTGCTAAACATCACTGTAGACTTAGCTAAACAACTCAAGCATGCATAGAAATGTCAGAAGACAAATCTAGATCTAAACAGATAAAAGAATAATCCAAGTATCCAAATCTCCTTCTATTGTTCCTTTACCTTCATTATATAGATTGTGAGCCTTCCATAGCCTAGGCCCACCTCTAAATTGCACTGTACATGTGGACATAAGTCTCCATGGTTGACTGCGTTGTTTCTCCGTGTCCTCCATCATGTCTACATGTGATGATCAGCCTTTCCATCATGTGTGCATTAAATGCACTACTCCCTCCATCATGTGCTCATTAGATGCACCATTCCTCCACTAACTTATCATAATTGATTTATGATATTACTTTGAATGCATTATGATCTCAGTTGTCCTCTTCAAATATCCTCATGATTTTACATTTAAGATCCATGATCTTATTTGAATGTTTCACCCTCCATGATCTATCTCATAAATGAGACATATTCTCCACTCCTTTATCATTAATGGAGCTGCTCCACTACTCCATGATTTAGATCTATATCTAGAATATCCACACACACACATCAAAAGTGGATTTTATTCATCTTTGAGGATTATGGGTCCCTCCACCCTTTTATTTACTTAATTAATTAAGTTGATTAAGAACTCTAATATTCCAAATATCATGTGAAAATTTAGGAATATTACACATATACACTAAATTTAATTCCTCTTATCACTCCATGCACACTCTCTGGCAATGATCTACACTCAGACATTTCTCTCCATCTAAAACTCACCCAATCTAACCTTTTTAATCGATATACAATGACAATATATAATAATCAAATTTTCCAACACTTCACACCTTAGAGTACATTAGTTTTGGACCATTATGATCGATCCACTACCAAGAAATTAATTCATGAAGACTAGATCCAAGCAACTAACATTGACCACTACTCCTTCGACCATATTCACGCCATTATGGTCAACCAAATCGACACAATCAGTGTGTTCCACTAACTTATTATGACTAGATCAACCACTACCACGATTACATAACTATTTAATGTATTCACACTTTAAAAAATGAGCCATGACAAGAACCAGATCAACAACCCTTCAATTTGAACGTTCCAAATGATCCCTTGGGAAATTACGCTGGTTTGTGCTCATGGTAGTTCGTTTTGGGAACCTACAAGCACGAATGTAGGTTCACTTCTCTTAATATGGGATATGGACATAGGTTTTCCAAAGCAAATATGGGATTCCTCCTTTACAAACGCAAATTTCTCAGCCATTAACAACGTCCATCCTCTGCTTTGGGGAAAACATAAAGACCTCTACCTATATTTTCCATTGCTGCTTCAGGCCATCTGCAAACATCTTGTCAAGCCCCTGCAAATCATTAAACACATCAATATTTGTTCAAAACAACAATCTCATCAATCTGTTTTCGTCAATGCCAACACAACTATCATTAGAGGAAATGTCAGCCTAAAAGTGCCCATGAATTTTTCACATACATAATCTATAAACCAATCAAAATCCTTTAAATTTAAAAAGAGGTACATGTAAATATTTTGGATGGAAAAAAAAACTACTTTTTTATATTGTATTTTTGGCTTATCTCCTTACAAGTTTACTCAAATTTCAAGTGTAGACACCCGTTGGATGCGAAATTAAATTCTACATCCAACGAGTATCCATTATGCATACTTCTGAGAAGGTCTACATTGAAAAAAATTGCAGATACATTAAAAAAGAGTGTAAAACACTCTTTTTTAATGTATTTGCAAATTTTTTCAATATGGGCCTTCTCAAAATTATGCATAATGGGTACTCGTTGGATGTATAATTTAATTCCACATCCAAAAAGTGTCTACACTTGAAATTGGAGTAAACCTATAAGGATATAAGCCAAAAATACAATTAAAAAAGTAGTTTTCTTCTTTTTCCTCCAAAATTCATAACTCTTATTTTATTATTTTTCCTTGGAAGGCCAATTTTAGGTTGAAGTTTCCTCTAATGTTGATTGTCTCCCAGGGTTGACATCAATGGAAACACAACTATCCAACTGTCTCCTAGGGTTGACATCAATGCCAACTCAATGCTGCCAACATTCTTCCCCTTTGGCATTGATGGAAACTTCCAACCACTCCTTCAAATCGATCTTCTTCAATGTAAGCTGACTCATATTCATTCTATGCTAGTGGCTATGTCACTCCCCCCCTTTGAAATCAATGGAATGAGTGGCATTCTTCACCGAAACACCATGGTGACACCTTTGAATACACTATGCTGATACTAATAGACAAAGCTATTGCCAAATAATTTGTTGATGAATATGGATCAACCCCAACATCCTGCAAGATAGGCATTGTGACTCAGGGAAAATACATCCACATGCCAACTAGGCCAACACTATGTTCTTCTCAAAGCTAAAAAATACTCCCCTTGAACACGTGCTAGGTTTGCAAATGGATCTACATGTTTTTTTACAAACACTTTTTCTCCTACCATTGCCTCTTTTCCACTTTTAAAAGGCTACTCCTCATGGAATAAAAACTCCACAACACTTTATGGAAAAATGATGTACAATGATAGTATATGGATAATCATGATAATACATAGATTCATCAACGAAATACAAGAATTAAACAATGACTCCAACAATCCATACATGGCTACCACAATACTTGTTAGAAAGTGTAGCAAGAAATATGCAATCTGACTTTGGCCTTAGTAAAATTGAGTAAATCGATTTTCCACATCAGCGAGACAACTTGGAGGTAGTTAAATAGTGTGACATGGCTCTTGTCACTTAGTCAGATCAACAAATTCAAGTTAGTGGGCTTGGAGTTCAATCATGCATGTGTTGATTTCTAAATTTTAGAAATCTAGTTACGTTATTTTTAGTTGTACTTAGTTAACTGAATTCTAACAATTAATAGAGTCAGTTGAAGGTCAATTTTGTAGTGAGACAACAACCCAACTCAAAGATCTGCTAGTTAACTGATGAATTAGCCCAAAATAGCTCATGCATGCATGGAATCCGAATTTCTCAGCTGGAGTGGAGGAGACAAAAGGCTAGTGTAACATGAGTTTTATACTAGTTGAGTGTACAATTATTGCATGTAGTTAGGAGATCAATTCCTTGGGAATTGAGCAAGGAAATTGGGACTTCCCTATTATTTTGGAGCTCGAATTAGCTCATATTTGCGCAAGGAAATAGAGACTTCCCTATTGTTTTGGAGCTCGAATTAGCTCAGATTTGCGCAAGGATATAGGAGGTTGGAGGATGAATAAAGTGGTTAGTGTTGGCCAAAGTTCCTCAATGAGTAGAGATAACAATTTTTCTTTTGTAGGTTGTGCTTAGAGCTAGAGCAAGCAATTGAAATAGTTTTTCTATTCAACTGATTAATGTAAAGTGACTTGAGGGGTTTTTCCCATTTGGGTTCCCCTATAAATCACTATGTACTTGTGGTTTTGCTTGTTGCATGTCTATGCATGTTGTTCTAAATTGTGATTTCTATTCCACAAATTAGTAGAGTTGAATTGTGCCTCTTGTTTTCAGTTCGAAATATTGAGCAGTTGCAATTTCTATCAAATTTGTACAATACTCAAGACTATCTCTCCTATGCATATTTGACACTAAGACCACTTCAACCAACAACCAACTATAAATGTAACAATGATAAAGGGTTGTATAATGCACTCAAAGGTGCTTACATCATTAGAGAAATTTTTAGGTAAAAAGTGGTTCTTAAAAAAAAAATGTGCAACAAAAATAAAATTTATAAAAACCACTAGGGTTCAATATGACGATGTCAACCATGGGGGATGATTCACTATTTTTGGAGTAAAGAGGTAAAAATATAAAAAAAATAAAAAAAATAAAAATTTCAACTCGTATTTAATTTCAACTTATGTCCCTATGATTTTGCTCAAATTTTGAGTGGGAGCACTTATTGGATGCGGAAATTAATTTTTCATCCAAGGAGTACCCATGTTACATACTTTTGATGGACTCTACTACACGAAAAATGTGAAATACATGAAAAAATGTGATTGCAATGGCATTTGTTTCATATATTTCATATTTTTCATGTAGTAGGGTCCATTAGAAGTATGCAACATGGGCACTCCTTGGATTCAAAATTAAATTCCACATCCAATGAGTGATCACACTCAAAATTTGAGTAAAATTGTAGGGAGATAAGTTGAAAATATGAATTTAAAAAGTAGTTTTTTGTTTCCTCCAAAACTTGATGAGGTAATCTAATATTATTTTATTATTTCTAGTATAATTTATTTTATAATATTCCTTAGGAGGCCCATTTTATACCTCAAAATTTCTCTAATGGGAAGAACCAATTAATTTACAACCTTGCAACCAAATCATATGTGACTCTTCTCTCCTATGTATGAAAAATAGATAAGGCAATTAAGATAGAAGACTCCATGAATGAAAGTACAAGGTAATATATGACACCCCATGCATGGATGGTACAAGTGACTTAAAACTGTCTCCAATGCATGACCAAGATTCATAACTCTCTCCAAGACATACTCAAAAATGAAATTAACGACGTACATGGCTGCATATCACACGCAAGAGTGCTTTACATGGTTGAAGAACATGTCTCACTACAATGCATCCCAAAAAATATCTTTCTCCCAACCATGATTTATACTACGGTTATGAACATATGATATTCATGACAAGTACACAAGGATAATATAACACACATTTTCACCCATGAAAAAAATATATACATATGCTACCATAAATAAGTGAAAAAAATATAAACATAACAAGCAAGCCTTGAAATCCTAAATGCAAGCAAATCTCCCCCTAAGCTCATTATACCTCCAATAAGCAGTCTGATCCTGCATACCTAATCATCGATGAGGACTCTCGAACACAACATGCTTCTTCTAATTCAAATCACTTCACTATGCTTCCATATTGCTGCTACTCACTCCATCAACTCTTCATACTATCTTGTGCTCTCCCTAAGGCTATGCAGGCCTCTCATGTACCTCTACACTCATGCTTGTGAATGGATTTTTCAAGTAACAATGGACCATAGTGGGGGCTGATCTGTCCTACTAGGAATCCGAAGAGGAAGAGACTGTCCTCGATCTCTTGCTTCTGCTTATTCTTCCCTTAAACATATACACATTTTTTGGGGTCCTGATTCCTTTTGCAAGTACTCTCTTTGACTTCTCTTTCCTGATGCAACAAATTTTAGAGTTGAAGATCACTTTTTTCCTCCATCAACAATCTGAATCATGCTCAAGATATTGTGCTTCAACCCTTCAAGTAGTAGCACATCAATTGCATTAATCTTTTCATCACCAAGACCGACCTTTCCTTTACCCAACACATTAGCAGGTGTATTTCCCCCAAGAATGACATGGCCATTGTTGAAATTATGATGTTCTATTCTTTTACAATCACTTAAATCCATAACTTCTTTATGCTGCAAAATAAGTTAAGCAATTGTATATAGAACATAAACCATATAAACCGTATGAAAAATGGAAGGCAACCAAGAACTGAATGAGACACAAAGAGGTTAGGTCAATGACTAAGGAAAAACCCACAAGGGGAAAAACCAACCAGATTCTTCTTCTATTAGAAATCAATTGTTCATAATAGATACAAAGTACAACGAGAGAATGAATAAGTTCACCCAAATATGAAGAATATCTCTGATAGTAGTAGCTAATGCAAACATTGAATCACTTTGGCTCTCCAAGGGATGCTCTTTCTCTTCAAGACTCTCTCTCTCTCTCTCTCTCTCTCTCAATATTCCTCTAGACTCTCCAACTCTCTCTTTCTCAAGTTCAAATTCTCCTTTCATAAGCACAAGTAAGTGTGTCAAGTGAGGATGAGAGACACAAATATATAGGAAGTGAAAGTAGTTCTAATTCATGAGGGATTAACTGCTATTCCTTTAGGAGGAGTTATATATGCCAAAATAGGAGTGTATCTTATGCCATAAAGGAGAGTGTAACTTATGAATTTAGGAGAGAAGTGTAACTTATGCATTAAAGAGGTGTAAGATGAATTTTTTTATGACGAGTCATTAAAGTGTGTAAGAGAGCATAAGAGGTGTGTAATAGAATTAAGCAGAGAGAGGAACGAATCCATTAAGAGAGAGATAGAGTAAACTATGCATTAATTGAGGGGAGTTACATATGACATGATTAAGAGACTTGAATTTATTTTTAATAATAATAATAATATTGATGATCAAGTCGAAATTGAACTATTAGGATTGATTGATGATCAAAAGGGATTTTACATCAACAATGATTGATTACCAAATGATGCAAGGTGATTTAGTATTTTTGGAAAGTCATACTTGAGACTTTCTATTTTCATATTTTCTATATTTAGAAATTCTATTTTTAGACCTTCAGTTTTTAGAAATTCTATTTTTATAAATTCATCCCCGAGCTACAAATTTTCAACACTCCCTCTCAAATAGGGAGGGATTTCTTTTTGCAATTTTTTTCTTTCTTTCTCTGCTCATCTTTGTTAATCTCTGCTCTGTATCATATGGAACAATGATGTATCACTCTAATGAAGAAGAATCATCATAGGGGAGATTCAACCATCACCCTATATTCACTTGGGGGAAATGCCACTTGCTAACATATGATAAGGATCTCACACAACCAAGTCTCATCACTACTGTTGAGGCTACTTTTTGTCTATTATTCCTCACCTTCTTAGCCCCTTTTGGCCTAGTTTTGACACATATATACACCCTTTTTCCTCTCCTAATCCATAATATGGCTAGACTTTCATCAATTATGGTTAAAGGTAAAAGCAGTACAAGTATAGTTGTTTTTACTATTCTATAGCTAGTTTAGGCATTTTTAGTAACATACTTATTTGTTAAATTACCACTATGGGCAGAATGATGGATTTCTTGCAGGACCTATTGATTAGCTCTTTGACTGGGAGGAAGCTTATTTTCCTTCAACCATCTTGCATTTGATATGCCAACATAGAAGCTCCAGCTCAAAGCCCCAACTTAGCAAATTCGATGTTCCTTCCAACACCTCGACAAAGTCAAATATTGAGGAAGGACCAGCTGGCCACTCTACGTATGGTGGAATTCGGTTGACTAAAATTAGGACCCTTTTTCTTATAGCAACATGCTGTTTGTAATAAAGAACTGATAGTGTAAATTTAGGACAGGTTGATGCTGATTTCGTGGATTCCATATCTATGGTTTCCAACGTCCTACCATGTAATGGAAACTGCTACTAATTTTGCAACTTAAGAATTCCTATAAAGGAAGATACTCGTATTTTGATAGAGAGGTTAATGTATTACATTTTTCAGCTGTCAATGTAAACTGTGATTTCGTGTTCTAAAGAAAAATTCAAATTCAAATGTTGATGCGTTCTTTATTGACTGGGGATTGCCGTGGATTTGATGAATCTCTGAACCAAATTGCTGTAGGTGTAAGTTATTACTGTAATCAACACTTTCCCGGGTGTGGCAAGGGCCCACCACAACTGGTTCAACCCAGTAGAACTAGCTAGAGGTAATTCGTAGACACCATTTGATTTAAATTTCTGATTGCAGAGTTAATTATTTTTGAAATCGATTTGTGTCTTGCCTTGATTCACGTTTTCTGTAGCTTCCAAGTATCATTGATTTAAATGTAAGATTGCAGAATTCATTATCTTTGGAAATCGATTTGTGTTTTGGTTTGATTCTGTTGCTGTAGTGCATGAGTATCATTTGATTTAAATGCCAGATGGAAAAGACAGTTGTTTTCGAAAATCGATCTTGAGATTTGGGTGATTCATATTGATGTAGTGACTCAGTATTAAATCCTCAATTGCATAGCTAGCGTTGTAGAAACTAGTCTCAGCATTTGTGGAATGTTTTCGTAGTGGAACAATTGCATATCTCCAGGATTGAATTGGGAATGTCATTGTGGATGTAAACGAGTTTGAATCCTTCCATATGGACTACGTTCCACCCTTCACCTTGAATGCATCATCTTGAATTGAGCTTTGCTCAGAAAACGAGCTTGAGTACATATCCCATTAGCCCCTAGATAAACGAATTGCTGTGTGAAAGGCAGAGCCTGGTTTGTACACATTTAAATTTGATCCTTTTTCTGAGTAGCAAGGCTGAAACATGTGTGGTTAGATCGACTCCAGTAAAAAGAACATAGATTAGATTGCAAAGAGATTTGATGATTAGTGTTTCTATATGTGTTGAATAGTCCAGTGCATTGAGTAACCAGTAGATGTGCATAGCTTAGATTGATGGCCACAGTTCAATTATTATAACAGATAAATGTCATCATCGAGTAAATGATTTTGTTCGGATCCTTTGCAATTGGTTTGAAGAAGCAGAGTTTCTGTTTGCATTTGAGTTCTAGCTTATTATTACTCATTAGAGAGTGATAGGGATAGATTCTTTCGAGATCTCAACCAGCAAGACACTAGGAGACCAGGGGGTTGATTAGGTAAAAAAGAATAGATGATTCATAGAGTAATTCTGAGCGGAAAGTCTTCTCCATTTCCTTGGTATGATTAAATAGATGTCTGCAATTTTTCTTTGTCTTGCATGAGATTAGGGTTTGCAATAGGAAGTCAATTACAAAGACTGATTGGAGCATTTGGGTCAACTTGAATTAGCAAGATTTCTTGGTGTAAGTGTGTATTCCCTTATGGACAGAGTTTTAACCAACATTCCTCTTTGGATTGATGTTTGAAATGGTGTGTTAGGGTTCATAGGTTGGTGTAAGTTTCACAATTCCAATCTACAAGAATAACGGTGACGAAAATATTAAACCCTTGCAACCTGATTCGAAAATAACTATTCGTTGAAGATTGAAACATTCTTGCAAGTTCCAGAGGATGATTATATGATTACTAGTGATAATGCATGTGAGCTGGTCAACTGTGAACTTCAAATATTGAATCCATTTCTATCTTTGTTTTTATGTCTTGATGCAGTATGTGTTGATTGAATTAATAACATTATCTTATTGTAGAAACCAGAGTGTAGAATACTGTAGAAATTGAGTAAATTTGCCAAAAGTGTAGTTGGTAGCTCGAGGAAAGACCACTAAGATTAAAAATGATCTCTAGAGTACAGTGTGCATATTGATAGTTTGAGTCTACTGGCATGAAGTGTTGTCATGATATTTCATTAGGGATACCATTTGTAAGTGCAAGTTTACTGTGTGAGTGTGGAATCAACTTATAGGTTTACTCAGATTAGATAATTTCTTTTAAGTGTGACCTCCAAAGATCAGAATTAGGGTTTTTGAGATTTTCTGCAAAAAAGTGAGTCATTGAATTAAAGTTTCCATTGATTGGTGATTTCAGACTTAATGTTGAGATAGATTGAATCAGGGTTTCCAGTGTTCAAACCAGAATTTGCTGATTGTTTCTATTTTCATAAATTGATTTATTTTTGACAGTGCGTGTTTATAGATATTTTTGTGTGTATAAATTCTTAAATAAAATATCATAAGGAATCATATAAACTTCGACTCTAAAAGCTGAACCTTGAGAGCGTAGTACAACTCGTGTTTTATGAGCCCAAATTGATATACAAATATTGGTGAATTAATTCGACAGTTATTTCACACAACAACTAATTGGGGGGATCCACTTGTCAAAACATGACAAGGATCTCACATATCCAAGGATCATCTATGCTTGAGGGGATCCACTTGTCAACACATGACAAGGATCTCGCACATCCAAGTCTCATTACTGCTTGGGGGGATCCACTTTTCAACACATGACAATGATCTCGCACATCCAAGGCTCATCATTGCTTGGGGGGATCCACTTGTCAACACATGAAAATGATCTCGCACATCCAAGGCTCATTACTGCTTGGTAGGATCCACTTGTTAAAAAATCACAGGTATCTCACACATCCAAGTCTCATCACTTCTTAGGGGGATCCTCTTGTCAACACATGACAATGATATCACACATCCAAGGCTCATCACTGCTTTTGGGGATCCACTTGTCAACACATGACATGGATATCGCACATCCAAGGCTCATCATTTCTTGGGGGGATACATTTGTCAACACATCACAATGATCTCACACATCCATGTATCATTAAATGACAAGTGGTGGAACACTTACATCCTAGAAAAGTCACACAAACAAGTCTCACTACACCTATTGGTTAGATAAGTGGTTCTTCCCACGTCCCAGACTGTGGGTTAGATGAATACTGAGGCCTAATCTTGTGGCACACACTACACAAGAGGTCCCTCATCTTGAGGAGCTTTCTAACATCATTCCCTAATCCCGTGAGCTCTGACAGGGGGAAAGACAACTCAATTTTCTCGATCAGTTATCACTGCTTCTTGGAAGGGTCACGTCCATAAATCCAAGTTGCTCTCTAAAAACAAAGAAATTTCCTTTCGGTAAAGGATTGGTAAGAACATCATCCATCTAATCATCAGTCACAATATTATGGAGCCTTGTTGCTCCTATCTGCACCATACCCCAAATATAGTGATATTTGATCTCAATGTGCTTGGACTTGTCATGGAACATAAGACGAGTCCCACTCTTATTTTCACAATATATTACTGTTATGTTTGGAAATTTCTCAAATATATCTCCAAAGAGATTCCTCATTCATACTGCCTCACAAATAGCCATGCTAGCAGGAATGTACTCAGCTTCAGTTATACTCAGTGAAAAACTTCTGCTTTCTGCTCATCCAAGAGATCTTGGCATATGCCAAGCTAAAGCAACACCTAGAAGTGCTCTTTCTATAAGAAAAGTTACCAACCCAATCAACATCAATATATCCAATAAGTCTTACATTTTTAGCATTATATCTCACTCCAAGATTGATGGTCCCATACAGTTATATCAACACATGCTTTGCAACAATCCAGTGTGCATGTGATCACTTAATCATATATTGGCTTAGATTATTGACTGCAAAACATATGTCAAATTAGTGTTCACTAAGAACACCAATGCCCCAATTAGTTGAAGATGCTTTGAAGTATTTTCCAAATAAATACCTACAAATTCACCACATATCTTTTTGAAATTCATTTCCATTGGAGAATTCACGAACTTACATTATGTCATACCAAATCATTACAGTAGCTTGAAAACATGTTTTCCTTGAGAAAGGAAGATCTCACCAGGTCTCTACCATACTTTAAGACCCAGAAAGTAGTGCTTCAAATGAATATATTTCATTTCAAATTTATAAGCTAACTCCCTCTTACACTCGAGGATAAGTGGTTCACCACCAGTCAAAATTAAATCATAAACATATAATACCAAAATCAAAAGGCATACTTTGGATTGTCTTGAAGTAAATATTTTAATCAACATTACTTCTAGTAAAACCAATCTTCATCAAGAAGCTACCAATGCGGGCATACCAAGCTCTTGGAGCTTGCTTCAAACCATAGAGGGCCTTCTTCAGTTTGAACACATGAGTTTTCTGGTCATGTACTTTAAAGCCTTGTGGTTTCTCCACAAATGATTATTCCTTGAGGAAGCCATATCGAAAATAAATCTTCTCATTCATTTGGTGAGGTGGCCATCCTTGGATAGCATTTAGAGCCACAATAGATCATATGGTTATATTATGGGAAATGGGTTCAAATATTTCATCAAAGTCTATTCCCTCTTTATGAGTGAACCCTCTAGCCACAAATATAGCTTTATGTTTTCAATACTATCATCAATGCCATGTTTAATTTTATAGAACCATTTAAAAGACACAAAAAATTTACCTTGTTGTCTTGGAATCACTTCCCATACATCATTATGAATGATGGACTCATATTATTCAACCTTTGCATTTTTCCACACTTGATCTTTAACTGCTTTTTCAAAAGTGCATGGCTTATCCTGAATAGTGATGCTCATGGCTACCACTTATTCCTAGAACCGACTGTTGGGATGGGGTCCCATAAAGGAGTTTTTTTGTATAATTTTGGGTTAAATTTTGTTGAAAAACATTGCGCGCAAAATTCAAGGGGCTTTGGGTTGGGTCAAAGCTCCTTTATTGTTGTAATGGGTAAAAAGGGAAACCATGAGTCTCAAACCATGGTTTGAGACCATAGTAATAAATATGTATGAGTCGAGTCGAGTAAGATATCTCAGTAGATCGATAGATTTTTATGTTTATGAATGATTTGATTTGAGTTTTGGGTAAGTTTGTTTAGGTAGAAAGGCTCCTTCCAGCTGCGTGCGTGGAGACCTAGTCCTGAGCTGTGTGCATAGACTATGCTGTTGTGTGCGCAGACGGAAAGGGATTGTACTAAGTTGAAGGTCCATTAATAAAGAATAAGTTTTGGTGAATTTTGATGTAATTTCTATTTGTTATGCATGATTATGTTACTTATTTGTTAACCTGTTTATGTTGAATGCGTATTTATCTGAGTTAATTATCTGTGGAAAATCTTTGTATTCGCGCAAGGATTAATTTTGTGTTAAGAGTTTTATTGAAAAAATATCTGTGGAATTGTGCAAGTATGGTTTCTAGTGCTCTGATAAGTTAGATCTGACTAAAGTATAATTTGTTTACGCCTATCTGTTAATGCATGTATGTTAAGGGTTTTATCTGCATTTAGATCTGGTTTCTTGTGAAGTCCCGCGTAGACAACTAAGCATTAAATCTGATAAGTAAGGGTAAAACACACATTAAATTCTCCCTCAGGGTGCGGAAACCTGGTTCTAGCACCCCCACATACTTCTTTAGGTGATACTTTGGTATGCACAAGCAGATAATTGTCGAAAGGGCCAGTAGTTGGAGGCTTTTTTTGGTTTCGTAGAACACTATGAACCTGGGTTAGGACCCCTCAAGCCAAAAAAGGGTTCCGTTTCCAGGACCGAGATCTATTTGAAGGAGATCTGATGTTGTGGCATTCGATGAAGAACGAACTGCAAGATTGGCTCGATAAGAAGGTGCATGAATTTTCAATCCAAGAAAAAAAAAACCCTAAATTATTTGCTGAGGATTTGGAGCAAAGATATATCTATACAGAGGTCCATGAAATTTTCTTTGCTTCCTTTGTGACTGAGTTACACGAGTGGTTATCTCGATTGACTAAATTTCAGACTTGTGTAAGGGACGACGTGATCACCAGGTGGATACCTGAGCTGGTTCAACAATTGGAGAAATCTAGCAATAAAATTACCTGTGCAGTAGATTATTGGATTGATAGCGTTTTGAGTGAGTTTGTGATTGAATTTTCTATTGACACTTTTTTATCGTATTTTGAAGCTGAAAGGAGTTTTTTCAAGGGCCCTAGAGGTACGTTTCTACACTCATTGAAACTATGGATTAAAATTCTTTTATGTGAAAAGGGTACTCTGTGCAACCACATTGAGTGAATGTCCCGAAGAGGCCTGACTACATGCAATAGAAAAACTTACAAAGTAGATCTAGAAGAAGGATTTGTTTATAGCCCTCTAAAAGGTAAATTTAATAGTGACGAGGAGTCTGAAACAAGTAGCTCTAGTGAATATACGCACTCAGAAGAAGAGGGATTGAGAGATCAAAATATTTTTGGGTCATTGGCCTTAGTTCAGATCCCATCCACTCCACTCCCAAATTCATCTTACTCTAACAATTCATCCAATCCACCTCCACCTCTACCACCATAACTCGATATGGCTACTTCCATAAAGCTGTATAATTTCAAGGGTGTTGGAAATGAAGATGTTGACCAATTTTTGTTTGTCGTAAATGTTGTGTGGATAACACAACGGATCAATAATGATAATGTTAAGAAAGCGAAAATGGCTATTGCATTTCAAGAACACACGATGGATTGGTACATGAGATATATGGAAACCAACCCTAATGCAATTATTGATGAGCTTAAAATTACACTGAAGAAGCAGTTCAAAAATTCAAAATCATACTCTCAATGCGTGACCGAATTAAAGGAGATCCACCAAGAAGTGAATGAACATGTGTGGGAGGAAGATTAACGATTAAAGCACACCATCAGGGATGGAGGATTTACTATCGATGACATGCAACACAAAGAATGGTTCATTGCTATGCTTCTCTAACATCTGGGCCAGTATTTAAATTAATAGAATATTGCGACCCAAGATGAAGATGTGGAGATTTCCATGAAGCTAGAAGCCTCGCCTGTACCAGCCGCACAAGTTGGGGCTCAACAAATCCAAAGATAGTTAGCTACATTACACTTAGAAATACAAAATCTATGAAAAGAGAAGGAAAATGATGTGTGCGCAGGAGTATGGTGCACCCAGTGTAAAGCTGAAGAACATCACAGGGATTAGTGTCATGTATATAATAACTATCTGGTAGTTGGAAGACCAAGTCCAATTAAGAATGGGGTAAGGCCTAGTGAGGTACCCAAACTATGGTGTGTGATTTCCTAAGAAAATGGACTGCACATGACAAAATTCTGCCCTAGGCTTGGCAAATATATATATTCCGGAGCTGCAACAACCATACTACAAATTTTGTCGATCTATGGGACACGATGAAAATAACTGTCGCAGCTTTGATCTAAAGATCGAGCAGGCTGGTTTGTATAGATTACAGGCTGAGGGTAGAGGAACAGATTTGCTTGCATCGTCATCTGGGCATGGTGGGTTTCCACGCAGAGGACGAGGAAGAGGAGGATCTGGTCGTGGAAGGGGAGAACTCATTTGTTATAAATGTGGAGACACTAATCATTATTTGCACGACTGCCCGAACCCAACACAACAATCTTGCAGGTATTGTAGGTAGTTTGATCATTTTATTGAATATTGCCTTGTACTGTTTGCAAAAATGCAGGAAAATAAACTGCATACCCCTACGCAGAATGTTCAAATGATGAGAGTAGAACTGCGCACTAAAGACCCTAGCATAAATATTGTTACCAGAAGCAGTGTAGAAACTGGAGAAGATAAAGTAGAAGGTAAGAGACCTGTCACTAATGTTTGGGTCCGGAGATCTCTTGAGAAAAAGGAAGGGTTAATTAATCTACAAAGGGAGAAGGAAACCTTTGTCGCAACGAAGAAGGACTTCGCAGATCCTTGCACATCTTAAGTACCAAGAAAACCTGCCATGGATACTGTCGAAGGGGTTGAGCCTGCAGAGATGAAACCATTTTTGCAGGCCTATATCAAGATTCTGCGCAATAATAAGGCAATTGAGAATCTTCAAGCTTTGATTAATAGATGCGCTGAAAAAAAACAACCCCAGATGGTGCAAAAGGTTGTCAATAAGCTCTACAAGAACAAGAGAAGAACTGGCTGAGAGATGCGCCTGACTGCTCAGATAGGTGAGTTTGAAATGTACTAGGTCATTTGGGATTTGGGCTTTGATGCAAATGTCATACCAAAGGAGACTTGGAAAAAAATTGGAGAGCCTAATCTGGAATGGTACACAATATAGGTGCACATGGAAAATTGACAGAATATTATCCCAATGGGTAGACTTTCTGGGGTCATAGTTGATATTGAAGGAGTTAAGGCACTAAATGATTTTTGAAGTTATTCAAATTTTTGATGATTTAGATCCATACCCTGTGCTGTTGGGTCTATATTGGGCTATTGACATGGATGCTATCATCAACCTCAAGCGCAAAAGTATGGTGTTTGAAACAATGGAACTAGGGTTGTGGTCCCACTGGACCCTGTAGAAGGAGAAATATGCATAGAACCAGTGCATGTAGAAGAGGATGTTGATTGTATCAACAAGATAACTGTGAGAGATGAAGATTGGATCAATCCCACAATAGATTTTTGGCTTAGTTGGTATAGGGATAGTTCATGCCACTCAGACTTAGATGAGGAATTGGAGAATTGGCAGAACAATTTGCATGAAGTCTCTACACTGCGTTGCAACCTTGTCACCAAATCTCTACGGTGCATATCCTATGAGGTGTAGAAATTACCTTATTATGATGGTATTGAAAGTGTCACTTGTTTCCTAGATGAATTCAAAAATACTGTTCCAAATACATAATGGTTCCTTCTGCTTGACTTAGCTCTGTGCTCAACCATAGCGCGCTTTTGGGAAACACACAAGGAAAACTTGTCGAATTGGGAAGAATGTACCCACATGATGTAACCGTGATTTGCACAACCTAATACCTGATTGGAAGGAAACTATGCAGGTAAAGAAAATCCGCACATGCATTTAGCCAGGTGGACTATAGCTTGGGGAGAAGAGCTGCAACCAGGATGGGTGCATACATTCATCCATACTTTAAGTCAGGTTCCTGTGAACTGGTACCTAGAGGTCGAGCTGCGATGAGGTACGACGAAATGGGCTTGTTAGGTCCCTATATTACTAGTGTAGTCCCTTATTGTTGTTAGTGTAGCCCCCTTATTGTTATTGTTGTACCCTTGTAGTCCCCATATTATTATTATTGTGCCCTTACATTATTATTGTTAGGTCGGCTAGGATTATATTGTGACCCCATGGACTCCTATATATAGAAAGGAGGTTTTTTCATTTGAATCATCCAAATATTGTTCATTTATGTAATTTAAAGGAGGTTTCCCCCTCGAAGTGGCTGATCGTTAAGGCGTTGATATCTCTTTTCTTCTATTTTTGGAGTTGGTTTCATAACATTTGGTATCAAAGCTTTGGATTCTAGGGTTTCGGTGCTTCAGACATGTCATCGTCATTAAAGGATTTTTGAGGTCTAAAATGGGCCTCCTAAGGAAATTATAAAATATTAGTGGAAATAATAAAATAAGATTTGATTACATCATAAAATTTTAGAGGGAAAAAAGAAAAAACTACTTTTTCAACTCGTATTTTCAACTTATCTCCCAATTTTTTTACTCAAATTTCGAGCGGGAGTACTTATTGGATGCAAAATTTAATTCCTCATCCAAGGAGTACCCATGTTGCATACTTTTTATGGATTCTGCTACACGAAAAATGAAAAATACATGAAAAAACGTGATTGCAATCACATTTTTTCATGTATTTCTCATTTTTCATGTAGTAGGGTCCATCAAAAGTATGAAACATGGGTACTCCTTGGATGAGGAATTAAAATTTTCATCCAACAAGTACTCCCACTTGAAATTTGAGTAAACACTTTGGGAGATAAGTTGAAAAAGTAGTTTTATTATTTTATTATTTTTTAATCTTTTTTCCCTTTTACTCAAAAAATGGTGAATCATACCCCATGGTTGACATCATCATATTGAATCCTATTGGTTCTTATAAAGTTTATTTTTGTTGTACATTTTTCTTATGAGGCCCATTTTAGACCTCAAAATTACCCTAATGGGAATTTTTGCTATAACTTTTTGTTTACAAAGGTTCAGAAGCAAAAAAGAAAAAAACATTTACGAAGACATCCTGAGGAATGTCGTATAAAAAATTCAGATCTTAGTTCGCAATATTGTCAGAGATATGATTTGTGGAAGTTAGGGTTTTTGCAGGCTCCTGAATTTCATCTCAAAGAGGCGACCTTGGGAAAATCATCATAACTCTCTCTCTGAGAATCTGATTGGAATTCTATAAAAAGTGATCAAAAGTACACAAACTGTAGTTTACTTTATATCAATTTCAGAGATGAAGGAGAAAACAATGATACGTGGCACGTTGTACAAGTTATCTGTATCTGAACCAGTCCATAATTAGGTCGTTGTGGGAGATTAGGCATAAATTTTCCTTGAAGAATCCAAATCAGGTTAGACCTATGGAATTGGAAAGAAGATTCAGAGGTCTACTAAAGGACTAAAGATAACATCTTGGGGATCCGAAATTCCAGAGATACATCAGTTTCAATATCGTGATCCTCAAAAGCAAGAAAAATATGTGTATTTTTTTCTTTCAAATTGCATAAGTCTTTTTTGAAAAATCAGTTTGAAGTGATTCCAAGGGAATATTTAAGCATAGATATCAGTATTTGGTTCTAAAATTGCCCATAAAAATAATTCAAAACCTATTAAGCCCTCATAAGGCTCTACTATGACTCATGAATAGGAAGAAGTGCAACATGATATATACAAATTACAAGACCAAGTGCACCAAATTTCTCTCTTGCAAAGAGCAACAAAAAATGAAATGGAAGTTTTGAAGAAAGGCGTGGAAACTAAGATGGACTGTTTGAAGAAAGGCGTTAAAGCTAATATGGATGGCTTGAAGAAAGGCGTGGAAGCTAAGATGGATGGTTTGAAGAATGGCATGGAAGCTAAGATGGATGACATGGAAGCTAATATAGATGAAAAAATGAAAGACAACATGGAAGACATGAAGAATGATCTAAAAGTAGACATGGAAGGCTTGAAGGAAGGTTTGAAAAATTTGATACAAGAAATGATTCCTAATGGTGAAATATTACAGGAAAATCATGATGATAACAAAATAAATGTTAATCATGATTTCATAAGCTTTAACGTTGGATTGAAGACCCACCACATTCCAAAGATCGATATGAAGAAGTTTGATGGCAAGGATCCCATAACATGGATACTAAAAATGGAGCAATATTTTTATCTCCATAATGTGCACAAAACACAAAATGTACGCATTGCACCTTTACATTTATAACCAAATACATTTGTATGGTATCGATGGCTTTTCTCTCCTAAACAAATTGTCACTTGGTCAATTTTTACAGAGGAAATGATAGCACATTATGAGGATACAAAGAGTAACAAATTCTTTAGCCAATTGATAAATCTCAAACAAAAGGGTTCAATGGCGGAGCACATTGAGGACTTCCAAAAATTGAATATAAGGGTAACTAATATTCTAGAGGAACACAAGATTGATGTCTTCATAAGGAATTTAAAGGATAACATCCAACATGAGGTTCGCCTTTGGGAACTTGATTCATTGGAGAAGGCATTCAGGTTAACAAGAAAAAATGAAAGTAAAATTATGGCGACAAGGAAGCCTACCACTCACATCTATAAAGATGGAAGTGTTGCTTCTCCTAGAATTCCACAACCTACAAGTTTGACACCACAACAATTTTAAGAAAAAAGAGCAAAATGGCTTTGCTAAATTTGTGATAGAAAATACACTAAAGTTCATAAGTGTGCTGATAATAAATGATTTTACATAGATGGTGAACAGGAGGAAGAAAATGAACAAGAAACTTCAAAATAAGAGCATATACACCAGGAACCAACCCTAGAGAAAGAAGAAATGAGTCCGACCATATCCTGTAATGCATTGGTAGTAATTACCACTCCTAAAACTCTTAAGATAGAAGGACATATCAAGAAGAAAAATTTAATAGTTTTGATTGATTCAGGGAGTACCCATAATTTTATTCATTGGAAGGTAGCCAAGGAATTGAATTACTTATTATACCTAGTTCCACAGTGTTAAGTGATGGTTGCAAAGGGAGGGACTATAAATTGCTCTGGAAAATTCCATAATATCAAGCTAACCATGGGGTAATATGTATTTAATAGTCCAATGCTTTCCATTCCAATGGGAGGTGTTGATGTTGTACTGGTAGTACAATGGTTACAATTTTTGGGGACTGTAGATTTTAATTTTCAAGAACTTTTCTTGAAATTTTTTTCGAAAGGAAAGGAAGTTGAATTACGGGGTATCACAGGGAATCCAAGAAACATAATAAGCTATAATGTCATGAAAAAGCTTCTGAATAAATAACAATGAGGTGTAATTGCACAATTATGTTCACTAGAAGTTCCAACATCAAATCATCTATTTCTCCAGATCTCCAAAAATCTTGGACAATCATTCCAAGGTGTTTGAAACTCCCAAAGGACTCCCACCTATTCGTGATCATGATCATTTTATTCCAGGGAGGGTTTTCATCAAACATTAGGCCTTACAGATATCCTTATGTATGAAAGAGTGAAATTGAATGTATGATTGCATAAATGTTAGAGGGTGGTATAATTCAACCTAGGAAAAGTTCTTTATCTTCTCTAGTAGTATTGGTGCACAAGAAGGATGGATCATGGAACATGTGTCCGGACTATATGGAGCTCAATAAGCTCACTATTAAAGTTAAATTTCCCATTCCTGTGATTGATGAATTATTGGATGAATTATATGGATAAATTTATTTTACCAAGTTGGATCTTCGTTCAGGATATCATCAAATTAGAATGAAGACTGAAGATATTCCAAAAACATCATTTCGAACACATGAGGGTCATTATGAATTTTTGGTCATGCCTATTGGCCTTATCAATGCACCTTCTACATTTCAAGGGTTGATGAATTCCATTTTTAAACCCTTCCTTAGAAAATTTGTGCTAGTATTTTTTGATGATATGCTAATCTACAACAAGTCTTGGAAGGATCATGTTCAACATGCTGGCAGGGTGCTCAAACTATTGGAGAAGAAATAATTATATGCAAAAACCTCCAAATGTTTCTTTGGAGTACAAGAGGTGGAACATGTGGGTCATATTGTATCTCAGAAGGGTGTTAAGGTAGACCCTAACAAAATTAAAGCCATTAAGGAATCGAAAGTCCCCACAACCATAAAGCAACTGCGAGGATTTATCGGGTTAACAGGGTATTATCGAAAGTTTGCTAAGAATTATGGGAGAATAGAAACACCTCTAACAACATTATTGAAGAAAGATGAATTTTCATGGACTCCTGAAGCAACTAAGGCCTTTGAACATCTTAAATAGGCAATGTGCCTAGCATAGGTCTTAGTTATGCCAGACTTCACAAAAACCTTTATTGTGGAATGTAATGCCTAAGGAAATTGAATTGTTGCTGTTTTAATGTGGGAAGAAAGACCCATTGCTTTTGAAAGTTGTCCAATCAAAGGAAAGTATTTACAGAAAGCTATTTATGAGAAGGAAATGTTGGAAATGCGACATGCACTAAAGAAATGGCGACCTTACCTAATGGGAAGACACTTCAAGGTAAAAACAAATCATGATAGTATTAAATACTTTTTGGAACAAAGACTATCTTCAAAAGAGCAAGAAAAATGGGTCACAAAGATGTTGGCTTATGAATTTGAAATCATATACAAAAAAGGGAAGCTAAATGTGGTTGCATATGCACTCTCAAGAAAGGATGAGGAGGTGGAAGCATTGCTTTGTTCCATTTATTTTATGCAACTAGATTGGATAACTGAAGTAAGGGAGGAATGGAAGAATGACAAAGAAGTGTAGACAGTCATTCAAAATTTGCAACAAGATGCCAATACATCTGATACATTTAGTTGGAAAAATGATTCCTTATGGTACAAAGACCGCTTATATATTTGTAAGAATTCCCAACTAAAACAAAATATTCTTTTGGAATTGCACAACTCTCCCATAGGAGGACACTCAAGATTTTTAAAAACTTACCACAGTCTGAAGAAAGATTTTTTTGGGATGGCCTTAAATCCGATATTCAAAATTTTGTGGCAGAATGTTTGGTTTTCCAGTAAAACAAAGTTGAGACAATTAAGACCCCGGGTTTTCTACAACCTTTACCCATTCCAAGTCAACGTTGGGAGGAGGTTTCAATAGATTTTATTGCAAGTTTACCTAAGTCTGAAGGAAAGAGTGTCATCATGGTGGTAGTTGATAGACTTACCAAGTATGCACAAATTTGTGCGTTATCTCATCCATTTAAAGCAAGTATAGTTGCTACTACATTTATGGAAACAATTCAAAAACTACATGGAAACCAAAATATTATTGTAAGCAACAAAGATCCCATTTTTACTAGAAATTTTTGGAAGAAATTATTTTCTTTTTTGGGTACTCAACTAGCCCATAACTCATCTTATCATCCTCAATCCGATGGGAAAACTGAGATAGTGAACAAATTTTTGGAAGGATATATTCATTGTTTTGTATTTGAAAAACAAACACAATCGGTCAACTGGTTACCTCTGGCTGAATGGTGGTATAACAATTCCTTCCATACTGTAGAAAAAATGATCCCATTTATGGAACTTTATGGATATCATCCACCATCCATGACATCATCATTAAGAGAAAATTCTAAGGTTCAAGCAGTGGAAGATCACATCGAGCATCAACAAAAAGTTCTCCAACGCTTAAAGGATAACCTAAATTTGGCACAAAATTGAATGAAACAACATGCAGATCAACATCATAGCGAGAGAAGTTTTGATGTAGGAGACTGGGTATTTTTACAGCTACAACCATACAAAAAAATTTTCCTCAAGCAAACTAAGAAGGATAATAAATTATCGCCAAAGTACTATGGTCCTTACAAGGTGTTGCAAAATATTGGTACTATGGCATACAAATTAGAGCTTCCTGCTTCTTCTTGAGTGCACCCAGTTTTCCATGTTTCATGCTTAAAGAAGGTTATAGGTGACAAAATTCTAGTTCAAACAATATTACCAAAACTTGATGAGGAAGGAAAAATCATATTGGAACCTGAAGTAGCCACGGAAATAAGAACTCGACAGCTACGAAATCGATCAATTTCAGAGCACCTCATCAAGTGGAAGAACTTACCCACTAAAGATTCCACATGGGAGGATGATAATTTATACAGAAGCATCCAGAGCTACTCAAGCGTTGAGGACAACACTTTTTTGAAGGAAAGGGGCATGTTAGGTCCCTATATTACTAGTGTAGTCCCTTATTTTTGTTTGTGTAGCCCCCTTATTGTTATTGTTTTACCCCTGTAGTCCCCATAAAACCCCACATTATTATTGTTAGGTCAGCTAGAATTATATTGTGACCCCATGGAATCCTATATATAGAAAGGAGGTTTTTTCATTTGAATCATCCCAGAATTTTTCATTTAGGTAATGTAAAGGAGTTTCCCCCCTCTAAGTGGTTGATTTCTAAGGCGTTGATCTCTCTTTTATTCTATTTTTTGTGCTGGTTTCATAACAGTGCTGCGCTATGGGAAAGCTTTGTTTTAACGTTCAGTTTTAAGAGTGGATCCCATGCATCAATAATTCCTCACACATGATTCAAGATGTGGTATTTGACATGACATAGAAATTAGAAGAATAAGCCCTACCAGCATGAGATGCACAGATGAAGGATATAGTTGAATGATGGAATGTGAATATTGAAGATAATGAGGAAGACCTAAGAAACATCAATATCCTTGAGTCTGAAGGTTAGCGCGTAGTTGCTGGGCCTATGGTTGGAGTTCCAGATGTGACTGAACCCATGAAGATTAGGCAAGTCAACATTGGAACATATGAGAAACCCAAGGTTGCCAAAATAGGGGATTACTGGGATGAAGATACAATAGCTAAGGTTGCAGAGTGGCTCGCTGAATATAATGACTTATTTTCCACAAATTTTCTAGAGTTAAAAGGTATTGTTGCGGATCTTGGTGTGATGAAAATCACTTTCAAACTAGATGCCAGTCCTGTCAAGTAACCCCCATACAGGTTGAATCCTAAATGCAAACAAAAGGTTAAGGAGTTGGAGAAAATGGTTGCTGTAGGGATCATTGAACCAATAGAAGAATCAGATTGGGTAAGCCCCATGGTGTTCCAATAAAATAATACCAAAGGAAAAATCAGGATTTTTGTGGATCTATACAAGTTGAATGATGCCTGTGTACATGACCCTTTTCCAACTCCGTTTTCTGATGAAACATTGGAAAATGTAGGAGGGTAGGAGGCCTACTCATTCACTGATGGGTTTTTTGGATACCACCAGATACGAATCACCCCTGAGGATAGAAGTAATACAACCTTTGCAATGGAATGGGGATCATTCCAATATACAGTAATGCCATTCGGTATGAATAATGCGCCAGAGATATTCTCACACATGGTGGTAGCTGCATGTAAGGAGTATATACATAAGTTCTTAGAAGTGTATTTTGATGACTACACTGTATTTTTCTTTATTGAAGAAACATGTTTCAAATCTGCACTTAATAATGGATACTTGTTGGAAGCATAAGATCACGTTGAATCTGAAGAAGTGCATATTATGTGCCCCTTTTTGGATTTTGTTGGATCATATTGTCTGTCAACAGGTATTGATGGTCGATCCTACTAAGATTTCTATTATTTTCAACTTGGAGGTGCTCGCAAATATGAAGCAGTTACACTCAATTTTTGGGCATACTGGCTGTTACCTAAAATTTATTCAAGGCTATGCATTGATTACTGTGCTGATGGAAAAGTTGTTGAATAATGAAACCTATTTTTGGTGGGATGAGGACTACCATAAGAGTTTAGAGTTGCTTAAGGAGAAAATGGTGATTGCGCCTATATTGGTATTTCCAGACTGGACAAAGGAATTCCATGTACACATGGATGCTTCGTGTATCGTGCTAGGCGCTGTACTCGCACAACCAGGAGATGGAGATATTGATCACCCAATTGCATTTGCGATCAGGAAATTGTCAAGTGACGAGCACAACTACTCGACAACAGAGAGAGAAGGATTAGCTATGGTATACGTGCTACAAAAGTTTCTTCACTATTTGCTGGGAGGACATTTTAAGATGTTTACTGATCATTCTGCTTTGAAGTACCTAGTCACAAGCCTGTGTTGGGGGGGAATATTTTTCGATGGCTCTTATTATTTCATGACTATGATTTGAAGTGATTGTAAATCTAGGGAGATTGAATGTAGGTCCATACCATCTATCGCGCATTGAAAGTGGAGAGGAGCCAACTAGTTTGGAGGACGGATTACCAGGCACACAACTATTTTCCATTAAAGTATTCGATGACCACTTCACAAATATTATCCACTTTCTGACCATTGGTAGTGTGTCTACGAAGTATACAGTTAAGAAGAAGAAAGAACTGGTCTTGCATGCAACAAAATTTACTCTGATTGCTGTACAATTGTATAAGATGGGAGCTAATGAGGTATTAAGGCGCTATGTGCCGGAGTTTGAAAGACAAAGAATCCTAGTAGAAGCACATGCAGGGGTTGCGGGAGGTCACTATGCAGGAAAACCAAATGCGTAGAAAATTTTGAGGGATGGTTTGTGGTGGCCTACGGTGCACAGTGATGCAAAAGAGTATTGTCGCGCTTGTGATGTGTGTCAGAGAATGGGGAAAACCTTGCACATAGATGAAATTCTACTGCAACCACAAGTGAATTTGCAGGCTTTTGATAAATGGGCCATTGACTTTTTAGGACTGATCAACCCTCTCGGAAAGAAGACTGGTGTGCACTATATCATTACTGCGATGAATTATTTGATGAGGTGGGCAGAAGTTAAGCCTGTGAAATATTGCATCACATAGAGAACTGCACAACTCATTTTTGAGAATATATTGACAAGGTTTGGGTGTCCTAAAATATTTATGAGTGACTAGGGTACACACTTTTTGAATGAGACCATTCAAGCCTTGACCATGGCACATCGTATCATCCACAAGAAAATGGCACAATAGAAGCCTTTAATAAGATTTTGGAGAATGCACTCACAAAGGCCTGTAATGCTAATCCGAAAGACTGGGATGTGCGCGTACCTATGGTTCTATGGGCATATAGAACTACATGCAAGAAATTGACCAGAAAATCCCCTTTCAAGCTGGTGTATGGACAAGAAGTTGTCATACCAATGGAGTACACCATCCCTAGTCTTCGCATCACAACAGTAACTGACATGGCTGATCAAGATAGTATGAAAGAGCGAATTTTGTAACTAGTTGCACTGGAGGAGGACAAATTCATTATTGGTTTCCATCAACAGGTGAAAAAGGCGCGTGAAAAAGCTTGGCATGACAGGCACATCAGACAAAATATTTTCAACGACGATGATTTAGTTTTTCTAGATGACAACAAGTTTGTGTGCCACCCAGGAAATTTCAAAAAGCATTGGCCTGGACCTTATGTTATCAAGGAGATTACAGAAGGAGATGCGGTACATCTGGTTACCTTAAGGGGTGAAGTCCTTCTGGGATATGCGAATGGAAGTCGGTTGAAGCCGTACAGGGATGATCCCATCCCTACGCGTGCCAAATGACCATATGGCCGGAGAAGTGTCTTAGTGCCCTGGAAAGTTGTGAGAGGGCACATGAACATAAAGAAGTCTGTCAAATGTTGGAAAAGTATGCCAGTGCGACAAAGGTTGAGGAAGTGCAGGTATCTGTGACAACTGTGCAGGGGCTGCGCTAAGGGGTTGACACCGTCGCAGATGGGCCAAAAACTAACCGTTGGAACAATTAATCTAGATAAGACAACTTTATTACCATTTGGAGGAGCGACTAAATTGAATTTATGGAGGATATTATGCGATATTTGGAGCCGTTTTAGCATTTATGAGGCTACATCAATGGACATCAGGCTGCTTAGGCTGTGCCATCGCTATAAATATGGCAGGAAGGGTCGCATTAGTTTTCTTTTCTTTCCAAGAGATCTGTGTCGATTTCTCTCTTTGCGTTTTCCTGAGTGTATGTATGAGCATCTGGAATCCTTCCTCAATATGCTGCACCAACAAGGGTTAGGAAATTTAATCCCTCCAAGTATGACTACTACAAATCCTACCCCCTCTGCAATGTCCGCTGAAGAAAACCTATGCCAGAATTTCAACTATAGAAAGAAAATAAAGGATGGACCTCAAAGACTAGGAAGTCTCCGCACAAGAAGAATTTGAAGCCTAAGTCAACCCCGATTGAGCGACAAAATAGACCAATGGATGAAGCACCCACAGTAATCATCGAAGAGGATATTGTCGAAGAGATTGATCCAATGTCACGGCTACCGAAGTATATGGAGCTGCGTAATCCATTTGTGAAAATCACGAAGGACTTGGATAAGCTCAAATCTCATATCAATACGCCGTTGCTCCCAAAAAAGGTGCCATTTGAAGGAGACATGTTTGCAAAGGTGCCGTTGCTCAAATTGGAATACTGGGACCTAGATGACCGCGTGAAGTTCCTCTAACTTGCGCCCTTAAAGTATTTTAAGCAGGTAACCTATGATGGGGGAGTCATCAAAGTTGAGTTGAAGAAATGGGAATTGGGGTTGTAGCAGTCCGGGCTACTGAACCTTCTCAACATCCCGCATTTCGGGTGCAACACCATAAATGACATCTTCCTGTGCCAGTTGCTTTCCTTGGTGCACGATAATTGTCTATGGCTAGGAGAGCCCATTCTGATCGATGACATGCTAATTCATCGGATCACCATGTTGCAATACCAAGGGGAGAATCTAGAGGTGGCCTTCGGAGGAAAGGGATTGGATAAAAAGGACGCCGATGAGGTGAAGAAATATTATGGGGTGAACAGGAACACCCGGGGATTTTTTGTAGTAGACATCAATTCCCCGATAGTTAAATTTTCCACCCCGATCCTTGCTTGTAAAATGATCAGGAAGTGTCACAAAACGAAGGTGTCGACATATGCAATTAAGCTAGCCGCGCAGTGCATAAAAGGGGTACAATATAATTGGGAAAAGTACCTATGCACTGAATTTCTGGAAAACATTCAGGAGGCACAAGAGGAGGGCAAGAATTTCTATTATGGTTGCTTGTTGTTGTTGGTCGCACTAATCGGTTGGAGTGTTCCGTCGTAGTCACAATTTCCAGACATTGAACTTGATCTATGTGAAGCTGCCAAGTATGCATCCCTATGGAACACAAAGCTACCATAAAAAATCATAGAAAACAAAACCTTTAGGGTGCTGTTTGATGCCGAAATATTTCAAGCAGTGCATTCCAAGCTAAGACCGTCCCCTACGCTGTACGAGCAGTACAAGCACATTGCGGACTTCAAGGCGACCTTCCATAATGTGCATGTCCGTGCGAAGAGGGACATGGCATGGGTATGGTATGAGCTGCCATACATGGTCATAGAGGATGACCTTGCGAGAACCATGACCAAGTGGCCCCAACTATGGCTCTAAGTAAGCACAACTGGAGGTGCGTCATCCTCAATACCACCAAAGACCCCAACGGAGTTGTGTATGCCCACAAAGCACCCAAATGATGCGCAAAAGGACCAAGATCTGACCATGATGACATAAACATTGGACCTGCGCAGTGATGAGGTGATGGAAGAGAAGGATGGAGACACTGCGATGCCTTGACAGACACATGATGAGGAACCAAAATAGGGCCTTAAACCACCCTCGGGTCACACACAAAACACAAAGCTTCTAAGAAAACCGCAACAGATCCATTGACAATCACAAAAGAGGATTCTTACAAGATCGAATATACAATCCAAATGGTCACTGAAGATGTATGGACCAAGGTCGAAGCTCATTATAAATCCATCCTCGATGATGTACAGTAGGGGCTCCAATAACCAAAAATTCAAGAAAATTCCATACAAGTGAGTGTTGGTCAAGCGAGCATGGGACAAGCGAGCACAAGACAAGCGAGTGAGCTAAGAATTCAACACCCATCTAGCTTCAAAAGTAAAACATTCCAAGTTTTCAATGCCACACTTCAAATTACCAATTCCGAACTGTGCGCGGTCGTTCCTGAAAGATCTGAGGGCAGGATTGATTTAGTTGTGTTCCCCAGCGGTAAGTTGCATTTTATGCACACAATAATCACAAACGAGCTACATTAATGAGAATATAAGGCCTACCAAGATACCTTGATAATGCAAAACCAGGCCACCTCAACACTTAAAGGACAACAAATAGTAGAGGATGTGCGCCGCGCTGCTGAAAGCCAGCGTGCCCAGTTGGAAACCTTGATTGATCAGCTATGTCCAGGTCTCACCGAAATCACAGTACCCACCAATTCAATGACCACTATCAAGTTGGAAAACTTGGTCGCTGCACTCAAGGCTTCAAGATAAAAAATCACCGTATTCATTTCCATACTTGAGCAGAAGATCTTCGATCTGTAGATGAAGCTGCAGCCTGAGACACCACTAGAGGTTCGCGCACAATGCGCCGAGGTCATTCAGGAGTTAACTGCTAGCATCAACGCCACTATGGATGCTTGCAACCAATTGTTAGAGGAGGCCATGGGCATTTGGACCTCCATCCAAGATGACCCTGTCACACAGTAGTTGAAGATGGACATACAGGAAAAATAATAGTAATTTAATGAGATACAGGTCACTGCGACGACCTTGGTGCCTGCCCAGCGGTTGGCCCGCTTAAAGGAAAGCCGAGCTATTCAAAAGAGATCAACACACTGTGCCGAAGAGAGATGTTTCTCAACAACCAGATGCAGCCTTGGGCTGAGGAAGCCTTACATATGTCCCAAAGCATAGATGGTGCCATCAGAAGCTTGCCGCAGACCCAAAGGAGTATCAACCTGGCTGCTGAGGGGCCAACTACAAAAAAATTGGCAGAGGAAGCGAAAAAAGTTGCAACACAGAGCACCGAATTCATTTAGCCACTAAAGATGTCCATCCAGGCGCTGAAGGACAAGATGCAGGAACCAGGACCAAAGTTACTCAGGACGAGTCACTAGATTATGTTGGGGACCCGTTGGGATGGGGTCCCTTAAGGGAGATTTTTTGTATAATTTTGTGTTAAATTTTTTTGAAACGCATTGTGTGCAAAATTCAAGGGGATATGGATTAGGTCAAAGCTCCTTTATCATTGGGTAAAAAGGAGAGCCATGAGTTTCAAACCATGGTTTGAGACCATGGTATGTACACGTCAAAGACTTGTAAATATGTAAGAGTCGAGTTGAGTAAGATATCTCTGTAGATCGATATATGTTTATGTTTATGAATGCTTTGATATGAGTTTTGTGTATGTCTGTCTGGGTATAAAGGATTTGTTTGGTGTGTGCACAAAGGCCTAGTCTTGAGGTGTGTGCACAAACTCTGCTATTGTGTGTGCAGACGAAAAGGGATTGTACTAAGTGAATATACATTAATAAAGAAGAAGTTTTGGAAAATTATGCTGCAATTTATATTTGTTATGCATGATTATGTTTATTATCTGTTAACCTGTTTCTGTTGAATGGGTATTTATCTAAGTTAAATATATGTGGAAAATATCTGTATTCGCACATGGATTATTTTTGTGTTAAGAGTTTTACGGGAAAAACTATATGTGGGATTTCACAAGTGTGGTTTCTGCTCTGATAAGTTAGATCTGACTGAAGTATAATTTGTTTACATCTATCTATTAATGCATATATGTTAAGGGTTTTATCTATGCTTAGATCTAGTTTCCTGTGAAGTCTCGCGCAAACAACTAAGAATAAAATCCGATAAGTAAGGGTAAAACACACTTCAAACACTCCCTCAGGGTGCATAAACCTGGTTCTAACACCCCTACTTCGAGTGAGACTTTGGTCTGCACAGGCAGATCATTGCTGAAAGGGCCGATAGTTGGAGGGTTTTGTTGGCTGTGCATAACACTCTGAACTTGGGTTAGGACCCCTCAAGCCAACACCGACATCGTTTATTGCTTTCTTTGAAGGTTCCTCAGGGAGAAATGTGCCTATAAACATCTTGTAAAGTGTCACAAAACTATAATCATGTTAGATCTTATAATTTTGTGATCCATATTGATAATGAGATTGTCTTTAGGATTAATCACATCATTGAGATTTGGTTGACATTTCGAACCATCTAATGTGGTTCATCCGCAAGACAAAGGTGAACAAATAAATCTTTCCAATTGTTTAAATAAAAGAGATGCATCAGAGTCCAAAGTTAAAGTTTAATTTAATTTAATTTAAATAAAATAAATTTAAAATAAAATAAAATAAATAATTGATCAAATATTCTTCTAAAATACCAATTCATAATGACTAATTCCTAACAAACAACTAGTTCCCCTAATGGCTATTTCTTATTCTATAATTAAATATTAATTTATTCTATTTTAATTTGATATTAATTTAATAATAATAATAATAATAAAATCCTCTTTTCTGCTAATTCCTAACAGCTAATTCATAACGACTAACTCTGGACCCAAATGCATCTTTGCTATTTAAACAATTGGAAAGATTGATTTTTTCACCTTTGTCCTGAGGATGAACCACATTAGATGGTTCGAAACATCAACCAAATCTTAATGATGTGATTAATATGAAATACGATGTCATTAACCATAGTCATCTTTTTCTAGCACATGGAGAAGGATTGAAGGAGTCCATGGGATCCATGGGTTCTTTAGCAAGATCAGTTTCAAGTTTGGGATACTTTTGTGCATCCAAGGAATTATCACGTCTTTTAACATTAGTAGGAGGAGGAGTGTCTATGGCTTTTCAAAGAGCTACATCTTCATCAAATGTTATATCTCTACTAAAATAAATATTTATTTGTCCAGTTAAATATATTCTATAAGATTTAGAATTTCAAAATAAAAAACAATCATACCTTTCTTACTTGAAGCTTCCAGCTTGGTACCCTTTTCCTTTGGCACATGAAAGTATATAGGGCAATAAAATATCCTTAAGTTCCCATTTTGTTTCGAGTTATATCATACTATGCTCTATTTCCAAATTCCAACTTCTTTGTAGCAGTCTTGAGCTCTTGTCCACTTCATGTCCACCCAATTAATGGGATGGATCGACACCTTCGTCAATCTCGACACCAAGGACTTGGTTCTCACATTCATCAAATGTCTCTATTGATCCCAGAATAAGAGCAAAAACAATAGTAGAAAAATAAATAAACATAATTGAAGTACACTTGGTTATGATGCATGTATTTCTTTCTTTTCTAGATGTGAGAGTGGTTCTTTCATTATCCTTGCATGTTGGAGTGGGGTCCCCTGGGGTGCATTTTTGGGATAATTTTGTATAAGTTTTGTTGTACACACTGCGTGCAAAGAGTCAAAGGGGCGTCGGAGCGGGTCAAAGTCCCTTATTCATTGTAATGGGTTTAAAGGGAAAATCATGAGTCTCAAACCATGGTTTGAGACCATGGTATGTGCGCGTATAGATAGTATAAATATGTAAGGATCGAGTCGAGTAAGTATATGGAATGATCGGATATGAAGGTGTGTTAATGTGTTGATCTAAGTCTGGGTTTTTGGGTAGAAAGTCTCCTGCTGGCTATGTGCGCAGAGACCTAAGTCTTGGATGTGTGCAGACTCTACTGGCTTTGTGTGCAGAAGGATTGGATGCACTGATCTGCATATCTCTTAATAAATAATGTCGTTTTGGTGAACTCGGACTCTTATGTGATTGCTGTATTGATTATCTATTATTTTCTTTAAGATCTGAACCTGTTCTGTGTTGCATATTTACTTCTTTTAATGGATAATTTCATCTGTGCGCGAATATCAGTTGATGTTAGAAGAATAAATCCGATTGAAGTATATTTAATGATTGTGCACAAAATATAGTAAAGTATTCTGTGATAATCTGCGAAGGGTTAGATTTGTTGACTATTCATGCCCACATCTATTATATTATTTGCACTAAGTATGATTAGGGCCACTACATCAAAATCTTCCTCAGGGTGCGTAAACCTGGTTCCAACACCCCCCATACTACTTCGGGTGAGACTTTGATCTGCGCGAGTAGATCACTACCGAAAGGGCCAGTAGTTGGAGCGTTTTGTTAGTTTCACGAGAACTCCAAACCTGGGTTAGGACCCCTTAAGCCAACAAATGGTTCTGTTGCCGGGACCAGGATCATTTTGAGGGAGATTTGATGTTTTGGCATCTGAAGCAGAATGAATTAAAATATTGTCTTTATAAGAAGATACTTGAATTTGTGATCCAAGAAAACATAAGCTCTAATTTGTTTGTCGAAGATTGGACACAAAAGTATATCTATACAAATGTCCATGAAGTTTTCTTTGCTTCTTTTGCAACTGTATTGGTGCATTTGACATGAGGGTGTAAAAAATGCACTGATGCTTGGTAGGGGAGGTTGCTTTCCTATAAGAAATGTCACATGGAAAAAATGAGTTGTTAGATTGTTAGTGAAGCATCATAACATGTAGAAAAAATAGTTATAAAACATAGCATATTACAATAGAGGAGGAAACAAGAAACAAAAAATACAAATATGACACAAGCTCAATATTGAGTTTAAAAATAATAATAATACCAACGGAGAATAGATCCCCTTTTATTAGCTGCTAGTGGTAAAAAAGAGGTAGAATTCTAAAACACTCGCAGCGAGTCCTTAGAGCTATGGAGCTCTAATATTCAAAGAAAGGATGGATCTTCCCTTAAGTTGTTTTCAAGATTCTCTCTTCTTCTCGAATGAGTGATCAGATAATGGACAACTAATGCACTTCTCCTTTGAGATTGAGATGTTGGATGTCCAAAAAATGAATCCCTTCACTCCTTTTATTATTGGACAACACACTGCTAGTTTGCTTATTGACAATTTGGCCAACATAACAATGTGTTCTAATTTTTTCTTCTCATGGTGGTATTTTATAGGAAAAATTAAAATCTTCTTCCCTCTCTTGGTACAATTGTGGATAGTGACCCAAGAGTAGAGGTTGATTCTCAAGGTGGCTCTAAGTGGCTGTCCTTCGCGGCCTTGAGTGGAGAATATTCTTCGTGAAGTGTGAAAAGTGGTCCAGGATGGTGACCTTCCACCATACCCAGGACTGCGCAGATTTTTGAGGGACAACTGCGAGATTTGCACTAATATCAAAGAAAAGGCCGCGCGAAGTGCATTGTGCCAGTGCCTTCTGTCCGTGACTTAATAAATTTGCCTTTTGACTTTAGGAAAAGTTAAATTTTCTAGATTCTGTAATGTTTTTCCATCCTATAAATACTTCTGCTTGACATTTCATGATGTCCTTTGCCTGTTCGATTTTCCAGTGATAACAATTCCCCCCTAATGTATGAGGTATAGGAAGAACTGTATAGCTGAAATACATTATAGTTTCTGTTCTATATAACCCGTGTTGAGAGAGAGAGAGAGAGAGAGAGAGAGTGACTTGCGTGAAGCCTAACGTTGGAGACCCTTTTATCTAAGTAAAAGAAGGACCATGTTCTCTCAGAAACTTGCAAGGGATAACATAAATATAATATTTCTACGAGGTGGGCATGTCCCATGCTCGTGATGCTTTGGATAGTTAAAGCTTATTTGACAGATAGAGGTTATGTCTGTGTCACTTATATGGTAGTGATCTGTTTATTTGGTTAATGACAATGATTGCTGATGCCCTCAGGGGCATTTTTTATTTGACAATAGATTGAATGTAGTGCCCACATTCATAATCTTGGTAGGGCATATTTTTAGAATCAATGCTCATTATATGCATGGGTGTATGATTGGGAACTTACCGTGTAAGCATTGCTGTAAGAGATTCTTATGATGTCACGGGTCTTCGACGAATTCTGAAAAAGTGAAATGGTTGTGAAGTACAATACCATCTTGACATGAAAGCTTGTGTTTTAGTCGAATGTCAGGAGGATCGATGACATCAATGGGGAATGATGATTTCCATAGTGCCATCCAAGAATGCCCCTATTGAGGTGAGGAGGCATCCAAGGTACTGCTTCCTTCTTGGAAAATGGTTGTTGAAGTCGAAAAGAAGGAAGCCTCAACCATCCAAGAGAAATAATGATGTAAGGGACTAGGGTCTCTGATATAGAAGGTGGGGGGATGATAGGTTAACATAGGCATGATGGCGAGAAATGGCTGAAAATAGATGATGGGAGTACAGTGGCCCAAGGTCGGAGCTTGTAAATTCAATTTGGTGATATTCATAATGATTTATGGTGAGGAAAGCCCTGGAGTCAGTAGGACGTCCAGGGTGGGTATATGTTTGTTATGAATGTCGTTGTGGCTTTGCGTGAGAGACGTGAAGCTCCGAACAAGGGTGATTAAGGAATACTGCCAGGGGAGAAAAGTGGATGGATGGGTGCAGGGTGTTCTCCTAAATAATATTTGTACACTTTCCAAAAGAATATAAAATGGGTTTGGATGTACAAACATGGAGACGGGTGGCCCAAAAACATGAAAATGATCACTCACTGATGATGTGAGGAAGGTGTTTTTGTTGAGGGAGGGGGCTCCATTGGTTAGTCTCGGTGCGGGGGTTGTGAAGTGGATGGAAAGTATCGTAGATGGGCTATGCTGATGGAGGTATGGTAGGCCAAATGCGAGACATAGTGGTGCGTGTTTGATCTACTTGCAAAAATGGTAGTCCAGGAAAGGGGTTATTGTGACATGGTAAAACTTGACTTGATGCATGATGGATGGATGAGCATGAAGTGCTTCTAGGACTGGGGTGTTACTGCCATTGCGTCATATTCTTTGATGCATTTTCTACTTGAGTGATGGACGTCATGGAGGGGGAGGCTCTATCGACGGACGAGAATGTTTATCATGTGCAAGGTGGGGAGATGATAAACATGGTCAAATTTTTGAAACCTATGGTTGATTCTTATGGAGAAACGATGTCAGGATATGCAAATCTTATCTGGGAATATATGATGCTGGGGGCAGAATGATACCTGCTCTAGAACCTTCAGTGATTGGGGCAAGAGGTGGTTTGTCATGCTATGTAACAACTGAAACAAATAACCCAAGTGAAAGCATCTTTTTCATTTAAATATATTGACAAATGTGCTGAATGAAAAAATGATAAGAGAGGGAACATCTATCATAATTGAGAAAATGATTTTTTCTCGTCTTGTATGGTGAAATTGTGAACAAATCCCGCAATAGCAGTGTGTGATATTCTCTTGATTAGAGAGATTGATCTGTGGGATGGGGTGGCCCTGTGAAGGCTATTTGTAAATTTCTTTAGTTCCTTACATTGATTGAATTGGTGGTCAATTTTATCACATAGCCCGCATGCTGTCCTTAGCTGAACATGGGTCTTACTAGGATGGTGCGTCATTTTTACTCACCCAATGCTTTGGTATTGATAGGGGGTAGGCTTCCTGGGGGCAGTCTGCCTTACATTAGGTTCTCTTGGCTCTAGACTGAATATATCCCTGTGTTGTGTTTCCAATGAACGTATGATGTCTATTAGTAGACACACTCAAGGGATGTGAGTACAGTATTGAGCATGATGGTTGCCTTGACACACTAGAAAAGAATGTATTTCTTGGGTATTCCCTTCTCTCTGGGTTGGTGATGTGATTGGATACCATCTGCGTAGTAATTCTAGGTCTGGGCATTTAGAGACCAAATGGTTACGTGCGTTGCATAACACACAGGTTGGCCTTCTCCGTGGAGGGAGATTGGGGGTGACTCTTTGCCCCCCAACCGGTTGCTTCTCTGCTGACAGGAAGATAATGGATCTACTTGTCACATCCTCTTGCGTTGTCAAGATTTCCATGGATTCCGTATCTGAGTCATCTCCTAGGGAGTGGCACAATATGGCCATGCATAAACTGGTTAATGCTGACCGAAATTGAGGGATATAATGGCAATGACGTAATGGGTTATCGCCAGAGCATATTCGACATGAAAATTGGTCCACGCTTAGGCCGACGTAGTATACTGGGTTAACATGATACCATCTCTGAAATAGATCCAGAGCTGCACAGTCGGTGATGAAATGATCGTGTTCATCACAAAGTGCACAACGTTGGATGTCAGGAGGAGGGACAAACAGAAGTCTCTGAAGTGACTTCCTTGCCTCTTATAGGTATAATATGACCTGAGGTTCTTCTCCATCTGTCTGCATGGGGGGATCCTTCTAGGATGGTTGTTCTAGGGCATGTAAGGCATCCCTATATTGTGAAATTTCTTGGGAAATGATGAGTGTAATGCCCATAATTGTTGCAGATAGCGCATGCGTGGTTGGTACGCAATGCTTTGCCTTGATTTTTGTGACTGGTTCCTTTTTATGGGAACTTGTGGCCACGATATTTCTTTCGGAGCTTAGGAGAGGTTTTAATTCATCCAAATATGGGAAAATATTGGTAAGATGGCCTACAATATCGCACAATGCACAAGGTTGCAGTGCCCTTGGCATGATGGGGTTTTATATATTTCTCCCTTTTTTGTGGGTTTTCTTGGTTACTTTAACCAATATTTCTACGGGAATATCTTTAACTGGTGTCACCTCCTGAGGAGGGATGGGGGTTATTCCTGTAGATGTAATGCCAGGGGATCTCAGCATGGTTGGTGGGACCAGATACCAGATAGGTATCATGAAAGACATGTTTGGAAATGTTACTGTTTCCAAGACTTGTTGTGACATGAAACTAGGTGGAGGGTATAAGAATGGAGTTTGGGAATGGTGTAGGGTAAAAAATACGTGCCCATGGCCTCAGTTTCGTTACTACTAGTTTCTCTCTCCTGGATAGTTTTAGTCACTTGATGATGACATCATGCACACTGGGGCCCCTGTGATATCAGAGAATGATTCTGGTATGACAGGGGGATCTCTTAGGAATGATCCAAGGATAGATGAAATTTTGAACTGGCCAGGGCCATATTCCTGGTACCGTATGAGTGATTCTATAGATGTGTCTACATATGGTAGAACAACATCTACGACTGTCATGGGTCAATTTTCATGGTATGTCAACTGGTCAACGGTGATGATGCAATCCTTGTGGGGGAACATCATAATTTGGAAGACAGAGGATGCTATGGCAGACAAGGCATACATATAACTCTGCCCAAGGAGTATGTTGTAGTCAAGCGAAGCACCCAAGACCTTAATATCTATAAGTATTGTCTTGTCGGCCAAGATAACTAGGAAATTCTGATAGAGATTGACGGGTGCTGAAGGACGTTCGTCGTATGCTTTGAGGGTGATGTCAGATGGATTCAGTTTGGGAGATCCCAACTTCTGCCAAATGATTTTTGACATGATGCATATAGATGCATCCTCGTCAATGATACATATGTGTATAGCGATGTTCTGTACTGACATCGTATCTGGAAGGCGACCAATGAAGGAAGCTTGGGGGTGGCTTTATCTAAGTCAAAATCCATTAGGCATGAATCAGCAGGGTCAATGGTGCCTAATGAGGAAAGTAAGGCTTTCCATTACTTTGGGAAATATTGCATGACCTCTAAAGCTGACATGGTAGTGGGAGATTGTGATAAATTGTCCACAATGCTATAGTTATGGGCTGCTTTGGAGTGGTGTCCCACTCACCTTGTTTGACCTTTAGCCATTTTTGGCAGGGGTTCAATAGGAATTTTGGATATAGTTAACGGTGCGGTAGGTGCACTCGTGCTGGCCGCTGACGAATTGGTGTCTAGAGGGGTATCATAGGTTCGATTCCTTGTTTGAAAGAAAATTTCCTTGCTAGTCATATAGATTTTGTGGTTGTTGTTTCTGGAACCATTTGGGGTTTGTTGTTGCTGTTGGGTACTAACCGCCCCTTGGTGGGGAAAGGGATCCTGCATTACAGTGTTTTGCTGTGTAGGTCCCCCTTGTCTAGAGTTACCCTAAAGATTCTTTAGCTCGGGGAGTTTGGGACAGTGATGAGTGTAATGGCCAAACTCACCACAAATAGCACAAGAATTGTTTACCCAAAGATTATCCCTCTTATTCTTCCCCTGGGAGTTATTTGGCTCCTAGTTTTGATTCCAGTTAGGGTTTCCCCCAGCCTGAGATCGCGGAGGGCATTGTTGGTTATTGCCCCCCTGTCCAGAATATCCCTTTTTTTATTTTTCAGCTTTTTTCTTATTGCGTTAGGAGGATGAATACGATTCTTCTGGTCGTAAGACTGGCGCGGCTGGGCCTGAGAAGGTTGCACAAAGTTCACCGATGCATTATTTTGCAGCGGTGAGTTTTGTGCTGGGAAGGGTGAATATTGGGGACCCTGTCCCTGGTTTGTATATGGTTTCTGGGGAGGAGCTCTTCTGTCAGCGTTCCTAGCTATGTATTGGGTCCCTTGTGAGGGATGGTAATATCCTCCCTACTGATGATGGTACGACGACGCTCTATTGATCATATTCTATGGAGGTGCAGGATGACTCTGATAGTAGCACAATTGCGTAATGTTATGGTTAGGAGAATATGAGTAACTGGGGTACGAGATACTGCTGCCTAGGTGACTTTGGGTCAATGAATCGATCAATCCGTCTGTAGTATTCGATATGCCTGGCAATTCTTTGTAAGTTTGCAAGCGCGGGGAATTAGGCAGGATGTTGTAAATGTATCCTAACTGGGTGTATATCAAATCGAGTTGCTAGGATTTACTAATGGCATCCTCCTTGGAAGTAGGTCCTTGGGTTGCCACATCCTTTGAAATATTTGCTGAGGGTCTTCAAAAGTAGGTCTAGTAAAACTCTATCATCGAGTTTCTCTTTGCACAAAATTCAACGTTGCCGCCATTCATGGAGATGGTCCAAGATATGGACAACTGGTGTTTGCCTAAAATGAGTCAGTAAATCCACTCCTGAATTGTGGTGGATGGATAACTAAAAATACATGAGGAACGCAGTAGCAAGGACTCTAAAGGTTCCATGCAAAGCAAAATGCTTCTCCACATACCATTCCGTGCCTGGTCCGGTTAAGGTGTGTTGAAATAGTCTTAGTCGAATAGTATCATCAATAATACTATTTGATTAACACCATAGGTGGAAAGTCATTACATGATTTCCAGGGTCTTCCTCCTTCTTCCCTTCGAATTTTGGAATGTTCGAAGGGAGCTTCGTGGGCATGGGGGGCCAATTGGGGTTGTGCAATGGGATCATTTGTTAACTTTGATATATCTAGGATATTTAATGAAGCTAGGAAAGGTAACTGAGTATTGAGTGCCATTGTGAACTGTGAAAACACAAGAATCTGGTTGTGTATGGGGGGTGTCTGGGGGATATTACCCTGTGATGTACCCGAATTTGTGTTATGTTGGCTCCTCGAAGGGGTAGTTCTCCTCTGCCCTCTAGGGGTTGTGGGAAGAGTTGTGTGTGGTGACCCTGAGGGGGTTTCCATAGGTGTGGCGTTGGGTGACACTTGGGGGTTTCCAACTAAATATGCCCCGATAAAGGATGAACTAATAAGGGTGGCTGTGTGTCATCTTTGATTCCTGAATGGTGAAAGATCTAGCACTCCTCCCTCTAATGGGGGGGTCCAAAAAACATTTAGATCGATGAGGTCCTGTTGGATCCGTTATGATGTCGAATCGATTTAATTTTGGAAATATTTTTTATTTTTTTTGAGAGGAGAGAGATTATTATCAAAGAAAAATGCATTCACATACATAAAACAAAGCGAAAAATAAAAGGTAAATTTCTCCTTTAGATTAATACTATGTGATAAAGCAGTAAAAAAATATGGTTTTGGTTGTTTCGCGTATGATACTCAAAAATCCTAGAAGACCTAATCATCCTCACAATCTCAAATTTAACTGGGCCTTGCGAAGATATCTTTTGATGGGTACTGGGGCTAACGTCCCAAAACAACTGGTGATGCCTTCCAGCAGCTGAAGAATCGACCAAGGTAATGGAAAGAGGATCTAGTGCTGCTTGCACCATCACCTATAGGGAAATATGCCCTAGATTTGGCCACTAAAGTACCGTCATCCCACGTGAGCATTCGAGTCTTGAGCTTCTTGGTATTTAGATACCAGTACCGAGCACTAGATGGGTCAGGTACCCCCAAATAGTACTGCATGCATTGGTCCTAAGCTTAACCCCCTCTGAATCGGGTCTCTGTAGCGCTCGAGAATTCTGTTCCATGGGAAGATAGACGGATTTGAAGCTCCCTAAATAGTCAAATTCTATGTTTCAAGAATGTAAAATGACCATGACAGCTTATTGGATGCGTACCCCCAATGGTCCTAACTTGAACTATTAATTCTTTTGTGGCCCCTGTGGGGAGATTTTAATGAGTTAAATTAATAGTTAGTTTTAAGGAGTTTTACTTTGCTTAATGTGTGCCTTGGTGAAGTGACAGTAAGAAGAGGACCAAGGTCCTAACTTACTGAAGCTGCGTGTGTGTAATGAAGTGTATAATCACAATGTTATAGGATGTGGACATGCGAAGATCCTTTCTACTCCTTCCTAATTACACTATGTTTGATTGTTCCTTTCAGAAAATAAACAATACATGGATAATGGGCCGCTTACAATTTTTCATATTTAGACTAAATGTTGCACTATAGGGAGATGGAAAACTATCAAAGAAAGTGTTTATATGCATACCCAAGATCACCAAGAGGTGCAAGGGTGGCAGAGATTACTTGCCTTCTTTGATACTTTGATCCTAGTCCCGAATCCTAGTGAAAAATTTAAACTAAACTTAATGCAAAAATTTAAAAAAATGAAAACTAGCTAAAGATGCATGGATATGGGCCACATACTTCTTGCTAATTAATCCTATGTGTTTGGTGTCTATTATCAGTAACTAGTTCATTCAGATAGCATGTGTGGATTTAAAAACCACTTACTTGCCCTCTAATTAAACTATGTGAATTTGTGATAATAAACTAAAATTAGAACTATGTAATAGCTAAGCTAAAGTTCAACCAAAAAACATGTTCTAATAGTCAAGAAACACCATAACACAGTGTTGATAGATTTATTATGGGCTACCAATCACTTTACAATTGCAAAAAATGAAGAAAATCAGTGAAAAAATGGCTCACTGGTTTTCGCGCGGGTTATTTTTACATAGTCGCGTGGACTTGTGTGTCTGTCTGGGCTGACCGTGCATGGTTTTGCTGTGCATGGAAATTTTTCCTTCTTTGAACTGAATCTCTTCACAGAGGGTGAATGAGAGAAGCTGAAGAAGAGGAGAAATGGTCCTGCAGCAATCATGAGCAGAAGACAAGTTCTGCAAAACAACAACCACTTAGCTTAAGAGGAAAAAGAAGTGGAGTTGCCAATCCTGTATTGGTGCATTTGACACGAGGGTGTACGAAATGCACTGGTGCTTGGTAAGGGAGGCTGATTTCATATAAGCAATGTCACAGGGAAAAAATGAGTTGTTAGATGCTTAGTGAAGCCTCATAATATGTAGAAAAACTAGTTATAAAACATAGCATACTACAACATAGGAGGAAAAAAGAAACAAAAAATATAAATATAACAAAAGCTCAATATTGGGTTTAAAAAAAAGAATAATACCAACAGAGAATGAATCCCCTTTTATTAGTTGTTGGTGGTAAAAAATAGGTAGAACACTAAAACACTCGTAGTGAGTCCTTATAGCTATGGAGCTCTAATACTCAAAGTAAGGAGGGATCTTCCCTTAAGCTATTTTCAAGCCTCTCTCTTCTCCTCTAATGAGTGATCGGATAATAGAAAACTGATGCACTTCTCCTTTGGGATTGAGATTTTGGATGGCCAACAAATGAATCCCTTCACTCCTTTTCTGCTTGGAAAACACATTGCTGGTTTGCTCATGGGAAATTTAGCCAGCATAACAATGTGTTCTAATTTGTTCTTCTCATGGTGGTATTTTATAGGCAAAATTCAAATCTTCTTCCCTCTCTTAGTACAATTGTGGATAATGACCCGAGAGTGGACGTTGATTCCATTGTGTGCTCACTTGAGGTCTCAAGGTGGCTTTAGGCGGTTGTCCTTGGCAGCCTTGAGTGGAGAATATTCTTCCTGAAGTGCGCAAAGTGGTCCCAGATGGTGACCTTCTGGCATACCCAGGACCACATGACTTTTTGAGGGATATCTGTGGAGATTTGCACTACTATCAAAGAAAAGGCCATGCAAAGTGCTTTGTGCCAGTGCCTTCTGTGCACGACTTAATAAATTTTCCTTTTGACCTTAGGAAAAGTTAAATTTCCAGTTTCTGTAATGTTTTTCCATCCTGTAAATCCTTAAACTTGAAATTTCATGATTTCCTTTTCTGTCTGATTTTCCAGTGATAACAATGACCAAGTTTCATGAGTGGTTGTCTCCACTTACTGAATTTCAGACCTGCGAAAAGGACAACGCAATCACTCAGTGGACCCCAAAGTTGGTACAACAGATAGAAAAGGCTAGCAACAAGATCACACACGTGGTAGATCATTGGATTGATCATGTTCTGGGAGGATTTGTGACTGAATTTTCTATTGATAAATTTGTATCTGATTCTTAAGCTAAACAAAGTTTTTTCAAGGGTCCTAGAGGTAAGTTCCTACGCTCTCTGAAGCTGTGGATTAAAATTCTATTGTGTGAGCAGGGCACTCTGTGCAATCATATTGAGTGGATGTCCTGAAGATGCCTGACTACCCACAGTAGAAGAAATTAAAGAGTAGATCTAGAAGAAGGGTTTATTTACCGTCCTTTCAAAGGTAAATCTGATAGTGATGAAGAATCAGAAACTAGTAGCTCTGGTGAATCTATGCACTCTAAAGAAGAACTCTCTGCATGATCAGAATAGTCTTGGGTCATTGGCCATAGCTCAGATCCCATCCATTCCACTTCCAAACTCATCTCACTCTAAGCTATCCACTCCACCTCCACCTCCACCTCCACCTCCATGTCCACCACCAGGCACAGAGATGGCCACCTCCATGAAGTAGCCTACTTTCCGTGGTATCGGGAATGAAGATACATACCAATTCTGGTTTGCCACTGACGCTATGTGGACAATGCAATAGGTTAATAATGATGATGTTAAGAAAGCACAACTCACCAATTATTTTCAAGATCATGCACTGGATTGGTAAATCAGATATGTAGCGACGAATCCTAATGAAACTATTGATAATCTGAAGGCCGCATTAAAAGACCAATTCAAGGGGCCGAAATCGTTTGCACAATGTGTCACTTATTTGAAGGAGATTCACCAAGAATTGAATGAATTTGTATGGGATTCAGACCAAAGGTTGAAGCGCACTATCATATATGGAGAATTTACTATTGATGATACCCAACACAAAGAGTGGTTTATTTCCATGCTGCTACCACATCTGCGTCAACCCTCAAGTCAACAAAATATTTCCACATAGGCCGAAGCCGTAGAAGTTGCAATGAAGCTAGAAGCTTCAATGGTACCAGCTGCGCAGATTGAGACCCAGCAGATCCAAAGCTAGTTGGAGGCGATGCACTTAGAAATACAGAGTCTGCGCAAGGATAAGGGAAAGGAGGTATGCATAGATGTATTGTGTATACGCTGCAAAGTTTCCAGACATCACAAAGATATATACCCTTTATTCAATGACTATCTTCAAGTTGGAGGACGAATCCTGCTTAAGAGCACGACTGGTCGAAGTGGGACTCCTACATTATGGTGTGAAATTTGTCAATATGAATGTGACAGACTACTGTCGGAGGATTGGTAAATATATGCCTGAGTTTAAGCAACCTTTTTGCAATTTTTTTTTCTTCGCTTGGACATGACAAGAAACATTGTCACAACTTCGATTTGATGATTGATCGAGTTGAACTATATAGAATGCATGTTGGACCAACCTCACCAACATCAACGTCTGGGCATAGTGGATTTCAAACAAGAGGATGAAGAAGAGGAGGAGGAGTTGGTCGAGGAAGGGGGCAACTCATCTGCTACAATTATGGAGACGCAGGTCATTATGCACACGACTCTCTAAATCCTACACGATAGTCCTGTAGGTACTGTAGAAAATTTGATAATGTTATTGAGGATTTTATTGTTTTGATTGTAAATATGCATGAAAAGAAAACACAGACTCCTAATCAAAACAATTAGATGGTAAGAGCGAACCTGCGTGAAGAAGAACCAAGTGTGAATGTTGTCACTAGGAGTGGTACAACCACTGGTAAGACAAAGGAAAGAAGCCTAAAATTGATCTCTAGATCCAAAAAGTACCTGAAAAGAAGGAAGGATTCAACTTACAGTGAGAAAAAGAAACCTTTGTAGAAGCAAAAAATGGTTTCGCAAAAGTGAGCGCATCAACATCAAGCAAACCTATAGACATTGTTGGAGTAGATGAAGAGATAAATCCCTTCCTACATGCTTGTATCAAAATATTGCACAATAATAAGGTATTAGAGAACCTCCAAGAATTGATCGACAACTGCGCAGAGAAAGAACAAACCTGTATGGGGAAAAAGGTTGTTAATGAGATCTATAAGAATAAAATAATAATTGGATGGGAGATGCGCTTGACTACTCAGATTGGTGCATATGAGATGGATTAGGTAATTCTAGATATAGGATCTGATGTGAATGTATTACCAAAGAAGAATTGGCAGCGAATGGGAGAACCTAAGTTGGAATGGTCTACTATCCAATCGCGCATGGAATATCAACAAAATATTATTCCATTAGAAAGACTCTCGCAGGTTGTAGTAGATACCGAAGGAGTAAAGGTTCTCGCAGACTTTGAAGTCATACAGATTATGGATGATACTGATCCCTATCCTGTGCTATTGGGTTTATATTGGGCTATTGACATGGATGGCATCATCAATCTTAAGCAAAGAAGTATGGTATTTGAGAATAATGGAACCAGAATTGTGGTTCCCCTAGATCCTACAGAAGGTGAAATATATATAGAGCCGGTGCACGTAGATGATGACGTCGATCATATCTATAAGTTGACTGCGCGAGAAAACTATTGGATCAACCTGATAGCCGATGGAAGACTCAACTGTGAGAAAGATAGTTCCTATTTCTCAGATTCATATGAAGAACTGAAGAACAACATAACCGACTACATGGAGTATCTGTGCTGTGCTTCAATCGAGTGACAAAATATCTTTGGTGCATATCCTCAGAGGTACAAGAATTTACTTATTATGATGGTCTCACTAATGTTAACATGCCTTTAGGAGAACTTGAAAAATTTGTTCCAGAGGCACAAATATTCCATGCAATTGATATAGCATTGCGTTCAACCCCAACACACTGGTGGGAGACTGTTACATAGTATTTTTTCACCGTCCCTGCAATCCCCATCCTGAACATTGGAGGACCATTTCAGTGATCCCTGTGTACTGTCATATATTTCCATAAATTTCATTGCATCCCTTGGCATGTCAAGAACATAATCTCTGTTGATCATTCCTCAAGCAGACCTTCACAAACGTATCATTTTGGGTCAGTGCTAGTAGGAATTTATGGCCTCGCGCCCATGAATAAACTAACACAGAGCCTCCTGCCCATTGGCGTTCTATCTCAAAAAGGCACCTGCGCCGAGTTGCTTTTGGAAATTAAAAAAAAATAGAAACGAAGCTTCTATGCTTTAAAAACTTCATGAGAAGAGTCATGATGGTTTGTTCGACTAGATCAAGTCGAGTTTCTCCCTTTGGCCTATTAATTCCTACAAATGTGCAACTCCCCAAAGGGATAGACCTCTCCTCCACCTTATGTGGATCCCAAACCTCCTCCTCCTCTCCTATAAATTTTTCTTTCTCAGATTTATTCAACTAGTTGAACAATCATAGTTATAGCTGGTGTGTTGGATAAAGTAGAGAAGAATCCATTGTTGAGAAAGAGTTTAAGCCCATTGCCTCATTGAGCTGAACGATGAATGAATTCTTGAGACGTGCTCGACTAAACCCGTCAAAGGAGATCTACAACGTTAAGGCATAGGTTGTAAAATTATTTTTCATATATCAATAATGCATGACTGGTTTCTGGTTCCAACTTTGTTTCCATTTATATTAGAAGTGTTTAACTCTCCTTGACTAGTTGAATAGTTGTAGATGAATGTACATGCTCGTATGCTGTCACCATTTATTTGATATTTTTTCAGGTGCATGAACGTCGTCACCCATGGAGTGCAAGGAGTGAATACTAAGGTAGAAGGATCGCTGCTGCGTGCCATGAAAAAAGCATTGGACCGAGGTAGGATATCTGTCCCAGTCCATATTTCATTTACAAACTAGGAATTTAGGAATTTAGCGTGTTTCCTTGTTGCTAGACCACCCTAGGGCTAGAGGGATCACCTCTATCCGTAGAGGGGATTTTCCTCCACAAAAATTTTGCGACCATACTGGGGATCAGTGTGTCTGTCGTCTCCCATTGTTCATTTTGAAGTCTTGCTTGTCTGTCCAACTTTGGTCGTATTGCCATTTCTCTGCTTTGTTTTTCTTATTTAACTGTTTCAAGCCACTCCACTTATTCTCAGAGTGATAAGCCTGGATTTTCCTCAGCTGCCTTTTATATTTTCCTTGGTTTCCTTACTCGGCACTACTGTTTTCCTGACAGTCATGCCGATTGGCGCGGGTTACCTTTGGCACAGGTGTGATTTTCCCTGTTCAGTGCAGATTACTGCTGAACAGTCGTGCCAATTCCTATAGGTTTGAGTTTATGTGTCTTTCTTGAGTTTCTAGTGCATCTTACCCTTTGGATTGGTTTTTCTCCCTGGATTAATCCACTTGGATTGGTTCTTGACTTCCCTGTCTTGTTCATTTCGGTTGATTGTCTCTCATTGGATCTATGGCTTTTTCATCCTAGGGTTTCTAGGTGTCTTCAATGGTTTGTTTGGTCACATTGTCGTTGAGTCTCTGAGTTGTATATGAGTCAATTTATTCATTTGTATTTTCATCCTATTGCCTAATTTCTTGGTCTCTTCTTTCGATTCTACGTGTTGTAGGATTGTCAAACTATCATCCACGTGTCCGTTTGACCCTTCCTCCCATCACCCTGAGCATGGATCACATTGCTCATTGAGTCGACTTGAAAGTCATTTTTCTATGTGAAGGAATGCCTGTCTGTTTTTGAGTGTGTTTTACATTCACTTAGAATTGGTTTCTTTGTGTTTTGATCATTTCGTTCGGATTTTCTCAAAGCTAGTGTTGGCTTTGTCCTTTTAGTGTATCATTACTTTATTGCTTCTCACTCATACAAAAGAAAAAAAATTGCATTCTTTCTCTTTGTTTGAAAATGAAAAGTACCCTTTTGCATTAGTAGGTTTCTTCTTCATTAGAAAGTGAAAAACAAGAGAAGGGATTTTTTTCGTTTTTTGGTTTGGATATGCTAGTAGCATAAAGGAAAGTGTCATTCATGCATTCGATTGATTGTTGCTTCACTGCGAACCTCTATCCCTCTCTTAGCTAGTTGTTCATCGAATTGAAATGGTATTTTTTCTCTCATATAGTTGTGCATTAGAGATTTGAGGTTACATCGGTAAGGCCTTGAAACTGAAACATAATTTCAAGATAAACTTTAAAATAAACTCAATCAATATAAGGAAACATTTAAACTTAATGCGCACACTTAGAGGTCTAGGCTAGTGACGTGTTCCGACATCGTTAAACCTAGTAGATGTCGCTCGCAATATTGCATTAGACAACACTAGTACGGACCTGTGCTCCCCATACCGTCATTTATATAAAGGGAGACCCCTATAGGTTTCAATCCTTTATCCATAGGAAGCCTAGTCTGTCGCCCTGTAACCGTGATACACCAAACACAACTTTTGGGGAGACAACCTGCACGTACGTTAAGTCCTTGATCATTTCTCTTTCATTTGATCACCAAGGTGTATATTGCAGTTCACAGGAGCTTGCTACACTCTCTTTCTTAGAGTTCCAGAGTAGTCATTTTGATCTTTCCGTGACTCTATAAAATTTGAAAAGATCATCGAGCACTTGTCCTTTCGAGCTCGTCCACACTGAAAGTGACTAGAGTCACCTTTTGTCCTTTTCTCGACTCTTAAAATATGAAAAGGTAGACTTTTGTTTCAGTGTCATAAAATTAATTACCCATGATCACATGCCCATTAAGTTATTTTCTCGGCCGGTTCATGAGTAATTCCTTAGTGATTGTTCTTAAAGCCTCGAATTGATTGTCTTTTTTCTCTCTTGCTTCTTAAGACAAAGTCACGGTGGCGGAACCACCAGTTTCATCGTCCTCTTCATTACCTCATAGTGAAGAGCCTCCCCCCAGGGTTTCTTCGGGGACACCTCAGTCTGTTGGGACTCAGAACCTTGAGGGTGCTACCCTCCCAAGTGTTCAACCTCTCACCACTTGGTCTCTCGCTGAGGAGCTGTTTGACATCAACTAGCAGCCCCCGAATGCTTTTTTATTTTTGAGAGGAGATCCTCCTCAATGCTTGGATTTTCTCGTGACACCTCCATCTGGTGATTTTCCCTCTACCGCTCGCCAGTTGTTCCCTGAAAGGTCTCCATCTGATATGGATGCCTCGAGTCCTATTAGTAGTGAAGAGAATTTTTTTTCTACAGGAGAATATCCATTCCCTCCAGAGAATTTTCCTTATGCCACGACTCAACCTTCATCTCTCCTAGCTGGTTATCATTATTTGGGTCAGATAATTTTTGGTGCTGCATCTTTGTATCAGAATCCGCTATGGTCAAGTACGACGACTCCTTCTATGGGGTCGTTTGTGTCGGGTCCATCCTCTTCGATTCCCATTTTTTCGACGGTGGTTACTTCTGTCCCAACCCAACCCACTGTTTATGTGGCTTCCTCCAAACCATCCGCTAGTGTGATTCCATCATTGCCATTATATTTTGTTGTTCGTGGGATGCATCCCAATGATTCCACGGTGTCTGTTGGGCCCATTTTGAGTGGATCACAACCTCACGTATCGGGAGGCCATCAACCTATTGGTAATGCGCCTACATCTTCTAATCCTATTCCTGGAGGTTTGACATAAGACCAGTATATCATGGCTATTCAACATCAGAATTACTTCTCCCAGGGTTCTCAATAGATTCCGACTCAGACCAATCCACCGTAGTACTATGATGAGTTTGGAAATCACATCTATTACTATGGGCCTGTTGCATAAGGTCCATTGTATGTCCAGACACCACAAACGCCGGTTCACCCCAACCAGTTCACGTACCAATAGGGACAACCCTATGGTCCACAAGGAAAACCCTCTCAAGGACAACCTTCGGTCCAAAAGGGTCAACCTTACAGTCCTACTGGTCAACCTCATGTTTAGCAAGGAGTGCGTTATGTTCCTTAGGGGAAAACCTATACACCTCAGGGAAAACCTTTTGTACAAAAAAACCAGCCTTACGTTTAGTAAGGCCCATCTCTTGTACAATAAGGCCTACCCTTTGTCAGTTAGCCGGGTTAACCTAGTCTTCAAGGAAAGCCTGGCTTATCTCAACCATCAGGTCAAACTGGTTTTCAGGGACAACTTGGTCCACCTCCTTCATGCTAACCTGGTTTTCAGGGGCAACCTGTTCAATCGCAATACCCAGGCCAACTTGCACCCCAGGGGCATCCTGTGCAGCCTTAGGGTCAGCCTTTCATTCCTCAAGGCCACCCAATGGTCTCCCAAGGTCAACCTTCGATGGTACAAGGTCCACCCCAAGGAACTGCTTACATCCCGCAACAAAATCCATATGTTTCTCAAGCAGGACCTCAATGGTTCACTCAAAATCAGTACCCTGGTCCTCAATCGGTTTATGGGAAAAATTATCAAAATGATAACCCCTATGGAAAAATCCTCCAGGATAGAATATATGGGCTCAAAATTTCTCCCGACCCACTTGGAACCCCAAAAATGGTCTCTATCAAAGGCTTGCAATTCCTTTCAATCTACAATTGCCATTCCTTGCTACGTTGGAACTGCCTGATGTGTCAAAGTTAACGAATGATCCCATTATTCATAACCCATATTGGCCTCCAGTTCATTAGGGGAATTTTGAGGTCTAAAATGGGCCTCCTAAGGAAAATATAAAATAATAGTAGAAATAATAAAATAAGATTTGATTACATCATCAAATTTTAGAGGGAAAAAAGAAAAAAACTACTTTTTCAACTTGTATTTTCAACTCATCTCCCAAAGTTTTTACTCAAATTTCAAGTAAGAGTACTCATTGGATGCAAAATTTAATTCCTCATCCAAGGAGTACCCATGTTGCATACTTTTGATGGACCCTGCTACACAAAAAATGATAAATACATGAAAAAACGTGATTGCAATCACGTTTTTCATGTATTTCTCATTTTTCATGTGGCAGGATCCATCAAAAGTATTCAACATGGGTACTACTTGGATGAGGAATTAAAATTTTCATCCAATGAGTCCTCCCACTCAAAATTCAAGTAAAACATTTGGGAGATAAGTTGAAAATACGAGTTGAAAAAGTAGTTTTATTATTTTATTATTATTATTATTTTTAATCTTCTTACCCTTTTACTTAAAAAATGGTGAATCATCCCCCATGGTTGACATCATCATCTTGAATCCTATTGGTTCTTATAAAGTTTATTTTTGTTGTAAATTTTTCTTAGGAGGCCCATTTTAGACCTCAAAATTCCCCTAATGTCCCACCAAGATTTCATGATGAATGGTGCTACACCCATATCTATTGCTAGCAGATTGAAATATTATAATGAACTACGTCAGGCGGCGGGGAAAGAGATCACAAATGGTCCTCCTCCCCCACCTTCTTCTAGGCCTCTTCATATTGAAAGGCCCAGTTCTCAACCCTTTGTACGACCACCTTCTAAAGGCGTACTCCGTAAGTCCTCCTATAACCCGAACACCCATGCTGCTCAACATTACAGTATTGTTGAGTATTTGGCTCAGGCATCATCTGCTATGTCTGCGTTGGAGGTACTTTAGAGATGTCCATCACAACGGAAGGATTTGATATCTGCTATTGGAGGGTTTGACCCCACCGATTCTAGCCTTATCACTTTTGATCTGGAAAATTTCACTCTGCGTCTCCCTCACCGGCTTGCTTTGATTATCCAAGTTGGGATTAATGGTAAGAATATCCATTGAACAGTCATGGACGAAGGTGCATCTACTTGCATCATGTATATTGCATGATGGAAAGACATTGGTTCTCCGACCCTAAACCAATCTCCAATGCTTTAGAAGCCTTCGACGGAAGGGAATATCGCCCTCTCGGTGTTCTCACCAGCTTGCCTATAACGTTGGAAGGAAAAATAGTTAATGTTGAGGTTGAAGTCATTGATGCCAAACTCAACTTTAATCTCCTCCTTGGTCGCAGTTGGAATCATGCCATGCTATGCGTACCATCCACTCTCTTTCGTGTTCTTTGGTTTCCGCACAAAGGGAATATCATCAATGTTGATCAATTATCCTTTTTCACTTCCACCTCCTTCGCGAGTAACATTCCATACGTAGACTATATTCCTATGCCTTATGAAAGTGTGGGGACGAGACTTTTGAAATATCTTGCCCTTATGGGTCTCTTTTCTCTTCCTCCACCCAACACTACTCAGGTCAATATGATCTCCATGTTTTCTGATCCGTGGATCATCCCTTCACCCGAGTAGATTGATTCGTTTGGTGACACGATGTCGTTAATCCCAATAGAAATTGATTATTGGGAAGTTATTTTGGCTTTGGCTCCTCCTCCTTCTGATCATACTCCTTTGAGTGTGTCTCTCGACACGTATTCTCAATCCCCTTGGCTCGGTTCTTCAGATTATCTTGATCCTTTGAATGAGACGTTTCCAACTGATGAAGCCATCGTGGAAACCATGTCTCTTGGGGATCCTCCCTGGGATGATTGTCATCATTGTTCCTCCTTTCTACCTGGCCTTGGGGTCATGTCCACTTGTCTTGAGAAGTTTGGTTCCAAATATCCTTCCCATCCGATTCAAACTCCTATCTTGACACAAGAAGTTTTTGCGGAAGGTAACATGGGGAATATTACTCAAATGATGCCTATTGACATCTCCGTTAAACCAGGGGTTATCGAGGACATCCATATTGGGGTGACTTGTTCTCCTGATGATATCGAAGTCTATACTAGTATCTTCCATGAGTTTCGAGATTTTTTCGCTTGGTGCTACGAGGAAATGCCCGACATCGATCCGAGTATAGTTGTGCACAAGATCCCTACTTATCCTGATGCGAACTTGTTTGCCAACACCTTCGGGGTTTCGTGAGGATCATCGTTTATCTACAGACTTCCACCTTTCGGTCTCAGTTGACAAAACATGCTTGTCAATGTATCTGTCATCATTCAAAAACTTATCGCATAATCAGAGATAATTTATACTGCGTCAGAGCTGATTCTGTCGTCCATCAGTGTTTGACCCTAGAGGAAGCTGAAAAATTCCTCAATGACTGCCATTCTGGCGCATGTAGCGGTCACATGTCTGGGTATGCTACTGCTCAAAAAATCCTTTGTGTTGGGTATTTTTGGCCTACCATTTTTAAAGATTGTATCCTCGCTGTCTATAAATGTCACGAGTGCCAAATCTACCAACGCAAGATGCACGCGCCACCCGTTCACCTTCATCCTGTCATTACCGTTGGTCCCTTTGCGAAGTGGGGTATCTATTTTATGACATGTTACCCTCGCTCGGCCGGGGGGCATGGTTATATTATCGTAGTTGTAGACTACTTCACTAAATGGGCCGAAGCAATGCCTACACTCAAAGCTGACGGTAAGACGACTGCACAATTTCTTTTCAATCATGTGATTACCAGGTTTGGTGTCCCTCAAGCCATTGTCACCGACCATGGCTCCCATTTTCTCCATTATATGATGGTTGAGTTGACTGCTAAGTTGGGTTTGCATCACAACAACTCAACGACGTACTACCCCAGGCCAATGGCTAGGTTGAAGCCATGAACAAAGTTTTAATCACCATGCTTCAACGTACGGTTGGGATGCACAAGTCCAATTGGCATCTCATGTTATTTTCAACTCTCTGGGCTTACTGAACCTCGGTGAAGGATGCAATCATATTTACCCCATTTTAGCTCGTTTATGACCTTGAAACTACAATTCCGATTGAATGTGAAATTCCTTCCTTCAAGATAGCTGTTGAATTACTACCTAATACTTCGCCAGAGGAAGAACGTCTTCTATATTTGGAGAGGCTTGATGAAACTCGCCGCTTTGCTTCCCTAGTCATAGAAGCACAGAAAAAGTGGGTCAAAGCCCATTTTGACCAGACGGTTTCCCCTCGTACTTTCATAGAAGGAGTCTTAGTCCTCTTGTATGACCAATCTCATGATAAGTTGGGGGAAGGTAAATTTGAACCCATGTGGCATGGGCCCTACATCATCAAGCGCGTTTTGAAGAATGGGGCCTATGAGCTGTTTGACTATGAAGGCTATCCCTTGGATCAGCCTAGAAATGGGCTATATCTAAAAAAATATAATGCATGAGTCTCTCGTGCATCCTTCTATACATAAGTGTGTTTTTTCATTTTTGCACATTTTTTCTCTTGGTGTGCTTTGTGAGAAGTTTTTCCTGCTTATTATGTCTTTTCTTACTGTGCAAATGTCTATCCCTCCTTATGTTGGTTTCGCTGATGGTGCCTCCCACAGTACCCAGAATATATCCTCTGTGTCTTGGGTGATTTATGATCCTATTGGTGAGTTGATAGACCTTCAAGGTATTTTCCTAGGACGTACAACCAACTATATCACTGAATACAATGTAGTCATCGAACTCTTATCTGAAGCTATTGCCCTCGACATTCATGAATTAATTATGAACCTAGATTCTCAGCTTGTTGTTCTCCAGCTCAATGGGCATTATTGTGTTAGAAACTCTCATATTTTAAGGATGTATTTGCATTTTCATTTGTTAGAAAGGAATTTTGATTATATCACATATCAACATATTCCTAGAAGAATGAATAGGTTAATTGATGCAGTAGCCGATATTGTATTAGATATACATTTGCAAAATTTGTAAAAGAATCATCATCACATAGTAATATTTAGACAAGAATATATATATATATATATGTATATATATATATATATCGATTGTTCGCATCCACGTGTTCATCATAGTTCAAAAAATATATGTGTTTTGGTTACATCTCGAGACATCATGTCTCTCAAAAATATTCAAAAATGAAACCTAGGCATCTAATCCGCATGGTGCTCATGATAGCACATTACTCACCTCAGTCTTCTTTGGATGCGGTTAGACACACTTGCAGTGTGCCTCTGATAAGCATGAGGAATGTTCTCGAATCTCACATAATCTGGGATCCCACTTGTGAGTCCCTCCAAGTTGTGCACGATCTCTTCTTCCTCGCTTCCCTCACCATGAGGGGCCGCTTCGAAATCACGTGGGACCCTCCATGCTATGGGGGACATCCTTGCAGGTCTCTCTGGGTCAACATTTGCAACACACGGATAAATTTCAGAACACATATAAAACAAAAAAATCATAATACTCATAAAAATAAAAAAATGAGCTTTTACCCAAATCCTCGTCCCAGTCATCTCCTTCTGGGAGTGAAAGGTCTGGATCATCCCTGAAATCAGTACCGGTGTACAACCAGTCCTCTAAAATAACGAGCTGTTGGTGTAGCTAGTCAAAGAATTCTTGCCTCCATGACATGTGTTGACCACCTCCTGATCGAGGCATAAACTCCACCTATCGGACCATCCGTGGCTCTCGTGTTGGTGGTATCGGTACTACCACCTCCTAGCACTAGAATATCGACAACCGTTCTCGGATGAATGGTATCAAGATGGACCCATATAAAAAATGTTTCATCTTACCATTCTTAAATTTGGTTAACTGACGTTTTAAGTTGATTGTCATTGCTTCCGCCTGATTGAAGATGGTTGGATCCATGCAATCCATGAAAAGTTGAAGCAGTGTCTTTGTAGCTTTGTGGGGAGCCTAAGATCTGGTGGCTCAAGTTATATTATGTAGTACTACCCTTAATGCCAATTCAGGTACTATCTGAATGTCTACTTTGCTGCTTGTGATTCCTTTCTTTGCTCTTGGAGAGACTCTGTTTATCAACATGCCCATGTTCACTCCAAGACGCCGGGTACTTGTCAGGATCGGCTACTCTCCCCTCCGCGACAATCCAGTAATGAAATAAATGTTAGGGAATTCTATCTCCAACTCTTGGTCATGAATCATAAATCTTTCTCAATCAGTGTCCCACACACTAATAAGATACTACAATAGTTCCATTTGAGCTCTTAAAAATGGTTTCAGGAAGAATTTCAAGAGCCCACAGTTTCTCAGGGCATCCATACATGCATTATTTCCCATAGCCTATTCATCCTCTTCCCTGTGCTCTCGTTCTTTCCACTCTATGGCCATTTTAGCTATTGATTTCTATGCAAAAAGCATAATTGAGGCTCCCATTAGCCATCAAATTGAAGCTTGAGCCATTTAAACCAAGAAGTTTGAAGGAAATTTTGACATTTTTCGGCCGCGACATTTGGCGCTGCTGTTTTACAAACAGTGGTGCCGATTGGCGCCTCCCCGTTCAAATTTTGTGGGGTTGGGCGTGACTCCGTGCCCGGAACTCACGTTGACCACCGCGACCAAAAATTTACAAAACCTCCCCTAAAATGCATTAAATCATGAAATATGAGAATGAAAAATGGCTTACAATGCTAGAGAAGATTAGAGCTCATACCTAGAGAAAAAATATTCGTAAATGACCTCCTGGATTGCCTGTTGTCAGCTCCGCAAGTTCGCAGTAAAATATGGTAAAAATGCTCTTAAGAAGGTGGAAAGGTAAAAGTAAATTGTTTTTACTATTTGCATAGTTTAATAACCTTTTCTAAACCCTAATTAGGTTTTTGGGAACTTTTTTTGATTATTTTATTATTTTTTCTCGAAAAATGGGTTTTACTTTTGTTTCTTGTGGAGTGCCAGGTCCTAAAAAACGATGACGATGAGGAAACAAGTTGTATTTTATTACTTTTTCGGACTCGGTAAGAACTCGAAAAAGTCACCCCTTGGAGTCATCTTTCAGCTCTTTTCTGACTCTAAAAAATTGAAAATATTGATGAGACTCTTGTTGTTTTAAACTCGTTAAAGGCTACAAAACGTCATCTACCCAGTATAAGTTTACCCATTTTTTGGGCTGGGACAAATTATTTATGAAAACGAAATACCTTAGTCGAACATGGCTAAGAGGTTCTCTAAGATATTGTTTTCTAGCTTTTCAGATATGTGAGACTACCTACGAAAAGGGACCTGTTGGAGTTTTCTTTTCCGCTTCTTTTCAAATTCTCTAAACATGAAAAGGCGCCAAGTTCTTCCTTTTTCAGACTCGTTAAAACTAAATGACAACAGAAATCGTCACCATGAAGCTACCGAGTTCCTCCTTCCTAGGGCTCATAAAATGTACTAGGATGGATTTGTCCGAAGGAAAAACTTACATGGAAAGCATATGCTATCCCCTTCAAGCTTGTTTTCAAAAATAATTGGGGTACTCACTAGAAATGGTGGGGGAAAATGGAACCAGTTCTCAGTCATGTCCATAGTATGTCGCTCTTGAACATGACACTTGTCTGCAGTTCATGTCGGGTTGGGTACATCCCACATTCGCCAGTTTTACTCCATGGGTTTGGGTTATCCGTTTTGATGTCTCATATGCTCTTTGCCTTGTCAGCATGACCTTAGATCCCTTGATGTCAAATACTGCTAAATTCTGGAGTCGTGTCACCAATATGTTCAAGAGAATTTCCTTTTGTAGTTTTTGACCCCTGATCCTCTGTTCAGTCCTAATTCACTATCATCTTATTCCTCTATCTCGTGTCGATGATGTGGGAAAAATCATGACCATCATTTGATTGGTTACTTCCTGTCGACTTCAGCTCATTATCCAGGAAGCTGATCTAGAGAATTCCTTTTGGTACCTTAGAGCTTACATGCCTGAATAGAAAGTTCTTCGCATTCGACGACTAGTTCTCATCATTGGCCTTTGATCGAGTGGTTTCGTGGGTGTTCTAATCCAGCTCATTGTTCACATTCCGTGGATTGTACTAGCAATACCTTGATAACCATTGCCATTATTGGTGGTCTCTCTCATGCTTGTTAAAAACTTTCATTTCATCATTGGCTGGTAATCAGGTGATTTTCTTGCATGTTTGAATTCAACTCATTCATTCGCATGCTTGAATTTGTACTTATTCGGGTCGAGACGGAGCGCAAGACCCTGGGTTTTGTCTGATGAAATCTAGGTTGTGGGAATTTTTGGTTTATCATGACTATATGCATGAATCTTATGATTGGATGGATGTGACCATACCTAAGTCTATTTGATGATCCTTCTCACTGGATGGCTGCATCCATACCTTGAATCTTATTACATGTTTTCTATTATGGATGGTTGCGCCCATACCATATATTCATGTATGACATATATCAGTTGTATTTGATCTTGCAAATCTTCCGACGACGATGCTTTGGTTTGGACATGTTCTCGTAAAGCATTTCACTGCTCCCTCTCTCTCGGACTTCATGATTTAGGGGGCATCTGTTACACAGTATTTTTTCACCATCCCTATAATCCCCATCCTGAACATTGGAGGACTATTTCAGTGACCCCTGTGTACTGTCATACATTTCCATAAATGTCAGTGCATCCCTTGGCATGTAGGAACATAATCTATTTTGATCATTCCTCAAGTAGACCTTCAAAAACCTATGATTTTGGGTCGGCGCTGGTAGGAAATTATGGCCTCGTGCCCATGAATAAATTAATACTGAGCCTCGCGCCCATTGGCGCTTTGTCTTAGAAGGGAACCAACACCAAGCTGCTTTTGGAAAGTTTTTTAAAATAGAAACGAAACTTCTATGCTTTAACAACTTCATGAGCGGAGTCATGATGGTTTGTTTGACTGGATCAAGTGGAGTTTCTCCCTTTTTCATATTAATTCCTACAAATGTGAAAATCCCCAAAGGTTTAAACCTCTCCTCCACCTTATGTGGATCCCAAACCTCCTTCTCCTCTCCTATAGATTTTTCTTCTTCACATTGATTCAGCTAGCTGAACAGTCATAGTTATAGCTGGTGTGTTGGAGAAAGCAGAGAATAATCCATTGTGGAGAGAGAGTTTAAGTCCTTTGCCTCATTGAGATGAACGATGAACGAATGCTTGAGACGTGCCCGATTGAACCCATCAAAGGAGATCTACAACGTCAAGGCATAGGTTGTAAACTTCTTTTTCATATATCAATAATGCATGACTGGTTTCTGGTTCCAAATTTGTTTCCATTTATATTCGAAGTGTTTAACTCTCTTTGACTAGTTGAATACTTGTAGATGAATTTACATGCTTGTATGCTGTCATTGTTTGTTTGATCTTTGTTCAGGTGCATGAACGTCATCACCCATGGAGCGCAAGGCGTGAAGACAAAGATCGAAGGATCTCTACTGCGTGCCACGACAAAAGCATTGGACCGAGGTAGGATATCTGTCCTAGTCCATATTTAATTTACAAAATAAGAATTTAGGAATTTAGCGTGTTCACTTGTTTCTAGAACCACCCTAGGGTTAGAGGGATCATCTCTGTCCGCAGAGGGGATTTTCCTACACAACAGAGACACACAAGGGAAACTTGGGTAACTGGGAAGAATGCACCTGTATTATGAGACTGCAATTTGAGCGTCCAAATACCATAATGGAAGAGACATATTCCGGAAAAGGTGATCCACACAAACATTTGGCTAAATGGACCAAGCATGGGGCGCAGAGCCGAGGCCATAATGGGTGCATATGTTCATCCACACTTTGGGAAAGGTACCTACAGACTGGTACCTTGAAACTGAGCTGCAACGAGGAACCAATGAATGGATTGTGCTGACAGAAAGTTTTATTTTGACATTTAGTTTTTAAAGTGGTTTCGAATGCTTGGGTAAAGAAATACAAGATATTCAGGAAATCATATTTGACACCACAAAACCCAAGGTGGAACGTGCCTTGCCAGCATGGCATGGAAAGATGACGAACATTGTGAATTGTCAAAATTTGTAAGTTGAAGATAATGAGGAATATGCAAGGAACATTATGATCCTTGAATCTGAAGGACATCACGCAGTTTCTGGGCCTTTGATTGAATCACTAGATGTAGCTAAGCCTCTAAAGATTCCGAAATTTTACATTGGCTTAGAAGAAAAACTGAAATTAGCAAAGATCAGAGATTACTGTGATGATGATATAATGGGAAAGGATTCGAGTTGTTGACTGAATATTAGGACTTGTTTCCTACAAAATTTTCTAAGCTGAAGGGGATAATAGGAGATATTAGGGTGATTAATATTAACTTGAAACCAGATGCACGACCTGTGAAGCAATGCCCGTATAGGCTGAATCCCAAATATAAGTAGAAAGTCAAAGAGGAATTGGAGAAAATGGTTGCTGTAGGAATTATGGAACTAGTGGAGGAATCAAATTGGGTGAGTCCCATGGTGGTGCAGGATAAGAAAATCAAAACAAAAATAAGGATTTGTGTGGATTTGCATGATTCTTGCGTGCATGACCCGTTCTCGACGCCATTTTCTGATGAGATCCTGGACAATGTAGGAGGAAAAGAAGCTTACTCATTTACAGATGGTTTCTCAAGATATCACTAGATCAGAATCACACCGGAAGAGAGAAGCAAGATGAACTTTGTGATAGAATGGGGATCCTTTTAGTATACAGTCATGCCATTTGGTCTGAAGAATGCACCAGCTATCTTCTCGCGCATAGTAGTAGCTACGTTCAAATAATACATCCACAAGTTCTTAGAAGTATACTTTGATGACTTGACTGTCTTTGGGTTGTTGAAGAAGCATGTATCAAGTCTGTGCCTAATGATAGATACTTGTTAAAAGTATCAAATATATCTCAATATGAAAAAGTGTATATTCTATGTGCCATTCGGGATCTTGCTAGGTCATATTTTATGTCAGCAAGGATTGATGGTGGATCCAACAAATATTGCTATTATCGTTAACCTAGAATTTCCTACAAATGTAAAACAACTGCGCTCAATTTTGGGGCATATAGGGTATTACCGGAAGTTCATCCAAGGTTACACACTGATCATTGTGCCCATGGATAAATTTCTCAAAAAGGATGTGTCATTTTGTTGGGACGAAGAATGCCAAAAGAGTTTTGAATTGCTTAAGGAGAAGATGGTCACTGCGCCCATATTAGTCTTTCCAGACTGGCCGAAGGTATTCCATGTACACGTTGATTCCTCCTGCATTGCGTTGGGAGCTATTTTACCACAGCCAGGAGCCGAGGACATTAACCACCCTATTGAATTTGCAAGTAGGAAGTTATAAAGCGTGGAGCGTAATTACTCGACCATGAAGAGGGAAAGATTTTCTATGGTCTGTGCGCTGCAGAAATTACACCACTATCTGTTGGGAGGCCACTTTAAGATGTTTACTGACCATTACTTTGAAGTACATGGAAAATAGGCTTGTGTTGGGGGGGAATATTTATATATGGTTGTTGCTATTTCAGGAATATGACTTTGAAGTAATTTTGAAACCTGGGAGATTGAATGCTAGGCTAGATCATTTGTCGTGCATTCAAAGTGGAGAAGAGCCTACTAGCTTGGAAGATGGTTTACCTGATGCACAAATATTTTCTATAAAGTTAGTTGATGATCATTTTGTAGATATTATTCATTTCCCAATCACTGCTAGTAGTCCCACAGAGTATACGCTGCAACAAAAGAAATAGTTGGTTGCGCGCACAACTGACTTTACTCTAATTACTGGTCAGCTGTAAAAGATGGGTGCAAATGAAGTCCTATGAAGGTATGTGTTGGAATTTGAAAGATGAGATATCATAGCTAAGGCTCATGGAGGGGTTATAGGAGGATACTATGCAGGGAAAGCCACTACGCAAAATATCCCACGATTTGGTTTATGGTGGTTCACGGTTCATAGTGGCGCACATGCATATTTCCATGCTTGTGATGTATGCCAAAGGATATGGAAATTGTCACGCATATATGAGATGTCGTTGCACCCACAAATGGCGTTGCAATATTTTGACAAATGGGCCATCGATTTTGTTGGACCCATTGACCCACCAAGAAAGAAGACATGTGTGCGTTACATAATCATTGCGACAAATTATGTGACCAAATGGGATGAAGCTAACCCTATGAAGGATTGTAGAGCAAACATAACTGCACACTTCATTTTTGAGAACATCTTGACTCATTTTGGGTGCCCTAAGATTTTGATGAGCGACCAGGGTAATAAATTTATGAATGAAATTATTGAAGCTTTGACAGAAGAATTCGAGATTCATCATTAGAAGATTAGTCCATATTACCCACAGGATAATGGTGGGTGGAAAATTTTAATAAGATATTGAAGACTGTGCTTACTAATATCTGCAATGATAATTGAAATGATTGGGATGTGCACATACCTATGGTTATTTGGGAATATAGAACCACATGCAAGAAGCTGACTGAAAAGAAATTGTTCAGGACGGTGTATGGGTAGGAATTTGTTATGCCAATGGAGTAAATTTTTTGAAGTTTGTCCATTATAGAATTCACTAATATGGAAGAATGATTGTTGTAGCTGGTCACGCTAGAAGAGGAATGATTCATTGAAGGTTTCCATCAACATGTGTAAAAGGCGCGTGAAAAGGCTTGGCATGATAGGCACATTAGACATAAAGTATTGGTTTTGTTGTATGACAACAAGTTTGTGCGCCACCCAGAGAGGTTCAAAATGCATTGGCTCAAACCATATGTTGTTAAGAAAGTTACAGACGGAGGTGTGGTATGCCTGGCCACATTAAGCGGAGAAAACCTTCCCGGGTATGTCAATGGAAGTCGATTGAAACCATATAGGGATGATCCTCTCCCTACACGCACCAAATGACTATATGGCCGGAAATATGGCTTTTCACAGCAAGGATGACAGATGTACAGACAGGTGCGAAAAGCACATAGTAGCTATGCGCGGATATTGATTGGGTCGCATAGGTGTCCGAATATAGCTATTGGAACGGTAATTCTAGACAAGACAACATTCTTACCATTTGGAGGAGCGGCTAAATTTCATTTATGAAGAGATTATGCCAGATTTGGATTCGTTTTAGCATTTATGGGGCTACATTAATGCACAAAAGACCATTTAAGATATTCCTACGCTATAAATATGACCGAAGGGGTTGCATTAGTTCCATTTTATTTCTATGCTCTTTTTGTGAATTGTGCTCTCTGCTCTCTCAAGGTTTTCCAAAGCTTATGTCTGGCCTTGATCCACTCTTTGAGGAGGAGTTGTGCTACCAAGGTTTGATTCCATCAAGTATGACTGCCACCAAGAATACCCCCTCTACGACGAAAGCAGGAGAGACCCCTGCGTAGGCTACTGAGACCCCTATGATGACCCAAAATAATAAGGGATAGTCCTCAGGGTCTCAAATGTTGCCCCATCAGAAGACCCCAAAGTCACACTCAACTGCTACAGAGCACCAAAAGAAGGCTATGGCATACCTGCCTGAAACTATAATGGTGGAGGACGTTGTAGAAGTTGTTGACCCCATCTCATAGTTTCCTACGTATGTCGTGCCACACAAAGCCTATGTGAAGGTCCCACAGGATCTTGATAAGGTGAGGTCATATATCAATATGTCGCTGCTGCCCGAGAGTGTACTTGTGGAAGGCGATATGTTCGCCAAAGTTCCACTATTAAAGATGGAGGATTAGGACCTGGCGGACCAGGAGAAATTCACAGAGCTCACGCCCACTATGTAATTAGAACCAATCACCTATGAGAGTGGGGTGATAAGGGTTGAGCCAAAGCCTTGGGCGCTAGGCTTGAAAAAATATAGCTTGCTGAACTTGTTACATATTCTGCACTTTGGGCACAACCCCATTAATGACATTTGTGTGCGCTAGCTACTTGCCCTAGTGCATGATGGATATTTGTGGGTTAGAGAGCGCATCCCAATTGACACCGATTTGATACATCTTATCACCAACCTGCCCAGTCAGGGGACAAAACCTGTGTGGCCTTTGGAGTAAAAGGCCACGAAAATAAAGTTGCAGACAAACTCAAGAAAGGCTATAAGGTATCACGCAACACTCATGGATTCCTTGTCAGCGAAATCAGTGGCCCCATAGTATAATTTGGCACGATCATCCTCTCCTGCAAGATGATGAGGAAGTGTCGGCCAAAGGAAGTCCCAACCCATGTAATTTCTTTAGCGGGGCAGTTCGAGAAGGGTGTACAATATGGCTGGGCTCAGTACCTGTGCATAGAGTTCTTGGAGAATGTGCGTGAGGCGCAGGAGGAGGGGAAACATTTTTAATATGCTTGACTATTACTCTTGATTGTGATCATTGGATGGAAGACACCTCAAGATACACAATTCCCTGATATAGAACTATACATGTGAAAATTCACATGCTACACAACCTTTTGGAGTTCAAAGATCCTAGCCAAAGTCACGTAAAATAAGATTTTCTGGGTGTTGTTTGACTCTGCACTCTTCTTAGCCATTTAGTCCAAGCCAAGGTTATCACCAACCTTGTATGAGAAATATAGGTTGATTGGTGACTTCAAAAAAATATTCTATAATATGCATATCTGTGCAAAGGGTGCTGTGGAAGGTGTTTGGTGTGACCTACCATACTTAGTCACAGAGGATGACCTGTTGCGCGTCACGACAGAATAGTTACCTGCCTGGTTAGATCCGCGCACCACTAGGGGTGCCTCTTCATCAGTATTGAAGACTCCAACTAAGCCGTGAACCACCAAAGAAACACAAGAGAAAGGGAAGGATGGTGAAGTAGAAAATGAGCCTAATACAATGGGTGAAATAATGGATTTGGAGAAGGATGCAGCAAAAAAAGATGGTGAAGGCATGGAGGGACCTAAGACGCAGACCGCTAAGGGCACTAAGCACGTTTCTCAGGCTGTAGGAGGTCCATGCAAGTAAATGAAGGGGTCCAAATTGGCAGGCACAGAGGACCTCATGCTCATGGAGGATGATTTAATTGAGATAGAAAAGACAGTCATGTCGGTCACAGAGGATATCTGGTCTAACATGGAAACACAAAATAAATCTGTGCTTAAGGGAGTACAATCGGGTATCCAGGAGCTCAAAATGCAAGTGAGTGCAATACAAGTGAGCGTGTAGCAAGCGAGTTAGCTATAAGCGAGCATGACAACTTCCAGCCAAGGGTAGACGAGTGCACATCCCATAAGCACGATGCTGCCATCTCTTGGGGATAGCCGTCCGCTTCCTATCCTTGCTCTAGCCATTATAGTGGAGCCACCTACTTTGTGCGCTTCCCTGAGAGCCAGCAGTGAGATCAACATTGACCTAGAGGTGCTACCAGGCGAAAATTTCCATGCAATCCACAACATGATAGTGGATTAATTGCAGTACCAGGAGGCTCATGCCTTCCATGCTTCAAAGGACACTACAAGGAAAAGACCCTCTAACAGATGTTTTTGAGGAATCCCTTATAAAAATAGCCCAAACATCCATTTTTAGCAGAGGATAATAGAGGAGGTTTGCGGGTGGAGGTTTTTGCAGATGTTTTTTTTTCCGGTGCATTTCTCATCCTACACCTGCACCGATGCATTCCACTAGAAAAGAATAGGTACGTACTAAAAATTGACACACTGGGACACAGAACTCTCCGTACAAACCTGCCCGGTGCATCTAATTACTGTAGCGCATCGGTGCCCTACACATATTCAACCCCAGTGCGTCCTAAAAACCTATGCCAAAACTGAAATAGCCCAGTGCGGTTGGAAGAAACTGCCTGGTGTGCCTCAGAAACCCGCACACCGGAACAGGGTTAAATAAAAAAAAAATTATGGCCAGAAGTCCACATTTTTCACTTTTTAGTGCTCCAGAGCTCTCAAGCACCGGTGCAACTTTACCTTGTTTGAGGCGCCTTACCATCGGTGCTCCCATTGCACACACTGCTACTGTCCATTGCCCACCATCTCCATTTCGAATTTTGCAAAATTGTGGGTAAATTTAGTTTTGCAAATTCTACAGAAAATATGCCTCCTCGACACCCAAATATACATGTATTTTACTTGATTTTCCATAATTAAACCTTTTAGTGGATTAGTTTTGTAAAATAGCTTAAAATTCACCTTCTTTAAAATAAAAAAATATTCCCGCGTGGTTCACTCGAGCCGTTCAACTCGCACCGATTTGTAGTGCTGCTTGTAAATTTACAAGCTGCAGCGTGACCGGTGCTAAAGGTATCCGCATCGGTTCCGGGGTTGTATCGAAACGATGCACCGTGCATTTTTTAAATTTACAGAAATTGCGGTGCGGTCGGTTACCCGACCGCATCGTTGACCTTCTCCAAGTGCGAGAGGGCAGTGTGTTAACTGCAATATGTGCCCCGAAGCGGATATTTTTTTCAGTGCACTGCCCTCCCGAACTTGGACATAGTCAATGGTGCGGTCATGTAAATGACCACACCGTTGATTATGTAGTGATGTTAGGAGGGTTGTGCGCTCCCTAAACTATATGCCCAGGGCACATAGTTTGGTTAGTGCACCGCCCTCTTAATACTGGTACATAGTCAACGGTGCGGTCGATGCAGTGCACTGACGAAACTATCTGCCCCAGGGTGAGTAGTTTGGTCAGTGCATCGACCTCCCGAATTTGTTCATAGTCAATGGTGCGATCGGTTAAACGACAACACCGTTAACCACAAGATGATGTTTGGCTGTGCGTTGACGGAATTATCCGCCCCAGGATGGATAGTTTAGTCAACACATCGCTTGAGAAAATACTAGTCATGATGTGCAGTGCACTGAAAATTTCCTGGCGCATCGCAACCGGTTTTCGATAAAAATATTTGCACCGGTACCGGTGCATGCCTGTTTTTTTGGGTGCATCGACTTTTTTTTTTCTTTCAAAAAATTATATATATATATATATATTTATAAATACATGTCTCATTTAATAAAAAAATTGTATTTACTATGTCAATCATTCAGTGACGTTAAATGAGAGAAGAGAGGGAACATCAGCAACATATGGCAGACCAGTATAATGTGGTTTGCCTATGGGAGGCACGAGAGAGGGAGAGAGATATGTACCCTCACCCTATTACAACAACTACCCAGGCGCTCCTAAGGGAGGTAGGTCTCCTCAAGTTCTATGAGGAGGCTACATCCTTGATGGGCCATGGTGGGTTATTGCGACAACTTATCTTTAGGTGGAATGCCCATCGACAAGCTTTCTGGGTTGTCCTAACTAGTGGTACGTGTCCACTGAGGAAGAAATCTATTTTATTACTAGCCTATCAAGGAAAGGGAAAAATTTTGCCTCGTTCCCAGAGGTCCCAGTCGGCTATGCAGCAGGCAGTCAATTGGTGTACTCCCAGAGATACATTAGCACCGATATACTGTCTCTTGCAGATTTTCAAGTCTCCGGTGATCAGTTACAGATTTATTCATTTGGTGGAGAGGAGGTGAAGTGCCTCTTACTACTGATTTCAACCATTATACACCATACCAGTGACGGGAAACACATTAGTTTCCCAATTTTATTTTATGTATATTCTTTATTACAGGCGCCACGACTTGTGAGGTGGTTTGCCATTTTTTTGCGGCATTTTTGGGCAGCTTTAGATAAATTTCGTGCTTAGGAACAAGGGAGGGTGAAATTCCCTTTTGCTTCAGAGATATTTTGTTTATTTTTTGAGAGGTTTCCAGAGACGAGGCCTACTTTTTTTTGGCAGCCTCGTAGGCCGATGCTACATGTACGGATGCAGATGTGGGGACAGATGATGCCCAAGAGGGGTGAGTCAGACTTTTCTGCAAGGATATCGCATGATGCACTAGAGTTTCTAGCCAGTGTTTATGATCATGCCTTCATTCTGGTCCCCTGTCCGTATGTTGGTTTGGATTGGCGAGGGTGTGCCAAAATCCTCTTCACACATGATGAGCCACTAGATGATAGAGATAATATTAGTGTTTTCTTTAATTTTATTCTAACATGTTCTTTAACTTGTTTTTATTAAACTGTTTAATGGAATTGCCTAATTATTGTTGTGTACTTATATATATTTTGAGTACATTGGGTCATTTGATGGCGATGAGATGCCACTGCCACCGAATTATCCAGGTGTAGACCCTGATGACGATTAGGATATGGCAGATGCCGAGGATCAGGCCGGTGCAGACATACCTGGTTCTCATGTTGTGTAGGTACCGGCTGGTGTGAGGCGTAGGCCTGACACTACATTTAGGATGGAGTTGGGTGACCAACTCTGTGGACTGCTTATGGAGGGAGTCAGGTCGGCCACTATGAGAGAGATACAGGCTGATGCTAGGCTGATATAGATGTGGAGAGGCATGCCACATGACATCTTGACCTTGACGCAACATTTAGTGGGAGCTACCAGCTTAGTGATGCAGTCGAGGAGGGCCCTTCAACGTAGGCGTGGTCGAGATGCAATACATTGAAAGTCGAGCAATGATGCATCATTTGATGAACACGATCAGGGGAGTGATCATCGTTCACCTTGTGCCGCAGATGAGTAGCCTGTAGCATCGACCAACAATCATGATCATGATCAGGCTGGACCATCCACGTTGAGTCAACCTTCTCAGCCTGCAACATCTAGAATTCATGATCATGAGTAGGTTGGACCATCCACGTCGATTCATCATGATCAGCATCCTGCAACATCCAATAGTACTCATGATCATGAGCAGGCTGGACCATTCATGTCGAGTCATCATGAGCAGCCGATAGTTGATCCTGATCAGCATGAGGCACCACCAGATTAGAAAGCACGTGATGATCGACATCTAGATGAGCTTATAGAGGTTGCACCATTGACTGAGCAGGCCTCAACTAGTACTACTATTGATGATGTACCACTAGCTGATATTTGACATTTATATTACAGTTGTATATTTTTGACATTATATATATGGTCCATGTATTTTATGTTCATGTTGTAGTTGTAATTAATTTACATGTTTGTGATCATCATGATGTGTATATTGTTAGGTCATGTTAGATATGTTCATTTAAAGTGCAACTTGTAGATAGATGTGTATGTCATAGCAGTTATTTGACATGAGATGTATATTTGATGTTTGTGTTGTGATGATGTTTTAAAATGCTTGTGTTTTGTTAGATGATCATGATCATGATGATTAGATGATGTTAGCGAATTTTAATGTGTTTTTTAGTCGAATATGATGTTTGTATGATGGTTATCATGATCGTGATGTTTATTTTTAATATTAAATCATGATATTTATTAAATACTATGTCGTGAATGTAATTGAAATTTTAATTTTAATTGTATGTAAAATTGTAAAATTGTAATTGTATTTGTAATTGTAATTGTAATTGTATGTAAAATTCTAAAATTGTAATTGTAATTGTAATTTTAATTTTAATTATATGTAAAATATTTGTAAAATTTTAATTGTATTAATGTGAAATGATTGTAATTGTAAAATTGTAATTGTAATTGTATGTAAAATTCTAAAATTGTAATTGTAATTTTAATTGTAATTGTATGTAAAATTCTAAAATTGTAATTGTAAATATTGTAATTTTAATTTTAATTGTAATTGTATGTGAAATTGTAATTGTAATTGTATGTAAATATTTGTGAAATTTTAATTGTATTAATGTGAAATGATTGTAATTGTAACTGTAGTTGTAATTGTATATATGTAAAATTGTAAAATTGTAATTGTAATTGTAAATTTTATGTAAAATTCTAAAATTGTAATTGTAATTGTATGTAAAATTCTAAAATTGTAATTGTATGTGAAATTGTAAAATTGTAATTGTAATTCTAAATGTAAAATTTTGTAAAATTTTAATTGTATTAATGTGAAATGATTTTATTAAAATTTGTAAATTTGTAAAATTGTAAATAATTGTAAAATCATAAATCTAGAATAATATGAATTTTTGTAACATAATAAAGTTTAGAAAATAATGCAAATAAATTCATGTACTTCAGAATTATCATTATTTTACTATCATCTTACATAAAAAAGAAAAAAAAAACTTTATACAGCACACCATTTTTTTCGAGATCAACATAATTGCAAATTATCAAGTGAAATGATTTTAACATTAACACAATGAAAATTACCAATTCATTCAAAATAAATATTATAATGTTTCAAAAAAAATAGTCTTAGTTATAAGGTAATTAAGACCTCTTCTTTACAAAAACCTGTCTTAAAAAGTATAAATGATGAAATAACACATGTACCATATCACTCTCGGTTCTCATGATCACCCTCATTATCTTCCAGCTCGCTTGGCATGATAACATTATTGTTCTCAAAAATATGTTTTGATCTAGGGTCATGTCTCAATATGAACCACCCATCCCTATCCAACACATATGGGTAAAAAAACATCTGGTTGCAGTGTTTGGGGAAAACGTAGGGCTCCTTAGCTTCATCCCACATCTTTCTAGAGTTGATACATATCAGCCTACTATCACGATATTCCTTTACATTATTCCGATCAAAGGTGTCCCACTACTTACACCTAAAAATAACACATTGGAAAGAAGATAAATCCACTTCAATGATCTCTTGTATATTTCCTACGTAACCTAACGTCCCTCGTACTAGGTTTGATCACGGTGGCTGGATCGACTAGATTGATCAAACTCAACTTCCACCCCACAGTATTGTGTCATGTGTCCATCATCGACATTTTCTGTGCGAAAATGGTGTCCATATGCCCACATAGATGGGAACAAATGCACCTATACAAAAGTTAAAAAATCATAGTGTCATGTATCTTATAATAACCCAACAGTTAAAATATGAAATATAGATGTAATTACATTTGAAAGATGCATTATTAAGTTTCAAATGTACATAATTAAATAGATTATTACCGATTGGGTGCACCCAATCCCTACGTTTAGCACATCCTCTTTAGCATGCAGGTAATGACCTGTTGCACCGTATTTCTCTCTGACTTGGTCAGAAACACAACTGTTGGGGAACATTTTTGGCATATTTTCTTTTAAATGATCGGGATAAGGCACATTTCTACCATTCAAATATCTGAAATATTTCCTGTCACTATCCCATTTCATCCTCTTTTATTCGTACAATGCGATCCACGGTTGTGTCGCTTCGGAATTGTAAAGAATGAATTTATTGATTTCTTCAATTTCTGAATTCATTGATGAAATCAAACTGAAATATAGTACATATGAGACCAAAATATACATTATATAAAAGTTCAACATGAATATTTACTCTGTGTAAATTTGAAAAATTATAAGTCACTTACTCTTTATCAAGCACCTTTTTCCATTCGTTTGGAGCATCTCCCCTTCTCTTTTGTCTTCATCCCTTTCATCGTCCCAAATCACCGCACCTGGTCTGTTTTCGATTTGCTTGATGTACTCACTGGTATAATATAAAGACTCATACGATATGTACCCCTCTACCATAGACCCTTTGGGTTTTTCCCTTTGTCGAATAAAACCTTTCAATTTATTCATGTACCTCTCTAAGAAGAACATCCAATGACAAGAAACCACTCCAAATAATTCGACCTCATCTATTAGATGGATTAGAAGATGAACCTGCAAGTCCATGAAACTCGTCGACAATTCCTTCTCAAGCATACAAACAATATCAACTATCTCTTGATGCCAGTGTGGAATGCTAGCCACATGAATCTCCTTCGACGTGATCCAACATAAAAATGCAGATAATTTAGATATGGCATGTCCTAGGTCTTGGGGGAATTCATGTTTCACACACCCATGCACGAACAAAGGATAATGACACTAAAAAGTTATAAGAACATGCAATAATATACAAAATTAGTTATGTTTTATGATCCCTGCATGGGATAAAATTCATTAATATAAAAAATAATAAAATCATGCTTTTGACAGTATACGCACTCTTAGAAGATTCAAATGGTCATGCGATTTCAACCCCAACAAATGGTCATCCACGGTGAAGCAACGTCGTAGTGAAGACCCATATGAGGATGGCACCCTCACACCCATTATAACTTCCTTTGCCAAAGAAAGATCATATTTTTTTAAAATCCAAGGGACATCAAATTATTTGAAATACCATGAATTAGAGGGACCAACGCCTACCTCTGATCCTATACTTTCTAATCGTCTTGGCCAATGTTTCCTTTTTGTTTTTGAAGTAATAAGATCTTTCCTAATAGCCAATGTGTCACTTTGTTTCGATGATATGTGCCTCCATAAAGAAGATGAAACATATTTAAATATATGCATGGGATCTAATAAGTGGGTAATATTAAGATGCTCCCAATATGGGAGGTTATAAAAGATAGATTTCATTTTCATCTCAATAGGAAATTTCTCAACATAGGTGTCGAAGAATTTTGGATCATCAAACATAGGCTCCCCATTTGAATCAAACATTTCTATGAAATCCTTCTCCTTCTCTCTCTCATATTCTCTAAGCCATTCAACTGGTGTCATTATTGGAGGCCTTTTTGTTCTCTCTTGATTACCATTGAAAGCGGATGCTGCTCTTCTGTAAGGGTGTTATTTTGGGAGGAATACCCTGGGCAGTCATACACTGGCTTTCATAGGTCATTGGACCATCTAGATTTCAGAGAAGGTCCACAACATTTACATCCAAAATACCTGTTACAAGACCTGCGAGATTATTGTATACAATTTATATGCATGGCATGTTAAAGAATATCATGAATATCAGAAAAATTACAATGAATTAAATAACTAATATGTGAAAGAATATTGTTACGTATATAAACAAATAAAAAAAATGTAATTTACCAGAGAAAACTCCTAAGCCTAGATAATCATGTGTCGTGTAAGCGCATATGCCATACAACGTAAAACTCCTATCTAGTGCGATGGGTCTTGATTCATTGTATACATTTATCCCATCCCATAATTCCTTCAATTAGTCTACCAATAGTTGTAAGTAGACATCCATATTCTTCACTTGTCTTCTACCAGGGACTATGAGAGCCAACATAAGATGATCATTCTTCATGGAAAACCATAGGGGGATATTGTTATTGATCACTAATAGAGGCCAAATAGAATTGTTGGTGTTCTAGATGGAATATGGGTTGACGCCATCCATGGCTATGCTGAGTTGTAGACTTCGTACTTTATCCTTGAATTTTTCGGGCCATGTATTCTCTATATTCTTCATGGCTATTGAATCTGTTGGGATTTGCATAATTCCCAACTCACTTTTGTGTAAGGCATGCCATCCCTGCAACATAGCTAATTCATTGCAACGAAAGAGCCTTTGAATCCTTGGGATTATAGGCATGTGCCTTAATATCTTAAAAGGAGGAACACATGATTTATCGTTCTTCTTAGATTTATCATACCTGTCCTGCCCACATTTCGGACATATATCTTTGTCTGCATATTATCCTCTATATATAATACAATCATTTGGCCATGCATGATATGATATTTACTCAACACCCAACATTTTCAACAATTTCTTTACCTCTTCGCAGCCACCGGGCAAGACATTATCACTGGGAAGAACCTGTAGTTGGTGATCATGGAAAATATTAAATGTACAATAATTCCCATATAATTATTAACGTTCATAAAATTGACCATTTTTAATGTTCATTGTGTGATTATATTTCTCAAAATATAAAGGAGGACTTTATGGTAATTATAACTTACCTCAAAATTTCTGAGAAACATACATTTGACAAGACAAAATTTGCTTTCAAGTTGTACAGTAACATCACTGTCCCCAAATGGGTAGAATTTGACTTACTGCCAGGTCCAAAGAGAGAGGTGGTGGAAGAAAATTTAAGGCTTTCGATAAATGTGTCAGCGATATGAACATCATCCCCTAGTTGATCATCGTTCTGGAATGCATCTAACAACATTGTCTCCATGGCAGTCGTATCCCTTAAGTAATCATCCATACCAACCTCTATTTTATTGCCTCCATTGCCAGCTTGTGAAGAACTACTATTGCTGTAGTCATTCCTAATTGGTGAATCTGGATGTAGTGGGAATTGAATAGGTGGTTAATTCAACAATTCTTGGTATCATTCCTCTCCGATTTTTCTCTTAATTCAACCTTCTCTCGATTTGACATTGTCGTGGGGTGCAACGGAAGACGGTAGGTAGGTCGCTCATGATCACTAGAATCCTAATAATTTCAAAAAATATATTTGAACATGATTAGTACAAATTATATGATATCAATTAGTAAGAAAGTTGAAAATGCATGATCTATTGGTTTGACGTTGAAAAAATTACATTAATATACCAAATAATTATTATTACCATCATTGTCCCAAGATTTTGGCTAGAAGATGCAATATTGTTATAATTGGCAGGGTGGAGCGACTGTCCATTTTCATCTACCAAATGCGCCTTGCGGTATGCTGCTCCTGGTAAGAGCTTCTGACGTTTTGGAGCTATTTGAATATTTTGTGCATCTGAAATCGATTATGAATTATCTGCATCAACCTGCAAATTTGTATACATTAATTATAAATTTTATTATGTTGATTGACATGGATAAAAAACATAAATTCAGTTACATAATGAAAATATAAATAAAATATGAAGTAAATATTACGTCTTGAGATGGATAGGGAGAACTCCGCGATGGAATTTGAGAAATATTATGGAATGAGTTGGATTTTGAAGAATTGTTCATTCGATATAATTATGATATTCTCTTCTTGCATTTAAGCAAAAGCAACAATAAATTTTGGTGTACACACCTAAAAGTAATTTCGGTGCCTTAATAATGGAATTATTGTTATCGGTGCTAGTGTACATGTTAGTATGAATCCTTTGTCGAAGTGTACGAAAAAGGACCACTTTAGCTACGCATAACTAATAGCCCTAACAACAAAAGTGGCTGCCAATATCTTCAGATCCGCGATTAGTTAGACAAGAAAATAGCTGCAAAACACCAGATCTATGTATGGAAAGACATTAAGCAGTAAAATAAAGGGTTTTCTCCATGCATCCAACAGATAAGACAAGAACACAATTTTTTGAAAGAATTTTTATATTACAGGGCACCTGGGAGGAAAACAAGAAGGTGTATCCAGCTCTCCTTAATGGGATGGGTTCTTTGTAGTCCTCAGCACTTCAGATATAAGCTTTCTCTCTCTTGTAGGTGTAGAAAACCCAATGCAAAAATGAAGCTCAATGGGAGCAAATGATGAAAAATGAGACCAAGTGTATAGATCCAGAGTGATCTAATAGGCAACAAAAGGTGAAGAATGATGGGGAAAACCCTCCTATTTATAACAAAATATTGGGTCATTCTAGATCTTGGTGCATAATTAAAATAATGTTAACCAAATCTAGATCCACCTTTTATGGAATATTTTATTATATTTGTTGGAGGGAAAAGGTATTTGACTTGGGTCAAATCCCTTGATTTGTCAAAAATAAATAAATAAATGATTTATTTATCTTTTTAAGGAAGCGGTTAGAGGATAATCAAATAAATAATGATTTATTTAATTATTTAAGGAAATGGTTGAAAGATAATTAAATAAATAATGATTTATTTAATTATTTATGGGTGATTTGGTCATATTTAACAAGGAATATCATCTAAAAAAGGTTTAAATGATTATTCCTAGAAAAAAATAAGATAAATAAAGGTTTATCTAATTAATTTCTTTGATTTTGGGTTAAACATGACTGGGAATAATAATTAAATTATGGTTTAATTAATTATTCCATGAGGAAAATCAAACAAATATGGGTTTGTTTAATATTTCCTTTTAGGGTTTCCTGTTTTAACATAGTGAAAGCGGTTTTACTTAGGGTAAAACTAGTCTTACATGGTGTACTTGGGTCCATCTAATGATAATAAGTTAGATGACCAAAAAATGGTGTAACAGATTTCCCCCCAGCGTGCGAGTGTCAGGAGCAAATCGTATGACCGAAGTACGTTGTAAGAACACAATCACTAGACAACAAAAGGGATGTCAGAGAGAGAAATGTAAGGTAGATAGTGTGCTGAAGGACTAGACCCGGAGGAGACGAGACTCGCAGGTGCAACAAGTCTCTTTTTATGAGAGGGTACCTGTCCTGAAGGCGGCGGGGGAGGCATACCTATGCCCGCCGAGACAAAGTACAAAAGAATAGTGTGTCCAGTAAACAAGGGACCGAACCATAGAGTACAGCTGGCATAATCGTGAGCCAGATAAAAAATACAAGGAGGAATCCCACATACATGTTGTGCCTGGGATAACAGCCAGGACTTGTACAATAATATCTGAGTACATGAGATACGAATACAACCCAAATGCCCCCTGTAAATGGGGAAGGGCTCACAAAATCTGACTGATACATGCAAGTCAAAGAGGCGCTGCAAGTGGCGATGGCCAACATCATCAAATATCTGGAGCTGCATCGAAGGCTGCAAAGAAGAGGTCATCCGGGCATGTGGGGGGCTACCTGCAGGGCCACCCCCTCATGAGGGTTGAAACATCTCACAGACACCCGGGAATCATCAAGAGCTGCTGCGGGATCACTGGACCATCAAGTATACGAATCTCGATCATGCTGAAAAGAGCTGGAGAAACAATCAAGCCAAAGGGAAAGGAGGCATCCCTTTGCCTGATCCAAGGCACCGAACAAGAGTGGAAGCTGGAACCAAGGTACACCGCCCTCTAGACCTGGCTTCTGGAATGAAAGAGTTGATGTCGACAGAAGGAGGTCCGCCATAGTTGAGGCAATGAGAGACCCTCAACTAAGGCACGAGAGAAAAGAGTAGAGCGACGGACAGACTGACACTAATGATGATAGTGAAGTGGAAAGGACTGAGTAGCTAATGGACGACTTCCCTTGCTAGAGAATAAAGGGCATGAATGACATGGCAGCGACTGACACAACATCATCAGGGATGGGGGACAGTGGAACTGAGGGTCATAATGTGCGACACAAGAGAGAGACCAAGCAATGACGGATGGAGGGCTATAATGGGGTACAAAGGGACTCGGTATAGACTCCATGGAGGGAATGATGACTCAACTTGGATGCTCTAAACAAGGGCGACTCGATGGTGCTGCCACACAGTAAAGGCCCCAATGGGGGACCGTGGAAACATGAGTACATGATGGGAACTCATGACGAAAATCGACACGAACAAGGACAAGTAAGGGGGCAAGATGGTGCCCCAAGTACAAGTGTCGTAAGTGAGGAAATTCGATTTTGAGGAGGGGTGAAGTGACCCTTCTTGGACAAAAGGTGTCCTGGTGGAGTGTCAGATCTCAAAAAACTAACAGATACCCATTTGAGGGTTCAGTGAGAGCTTTCCAATGGTGTAGACAGTTCATCAAACGGGGCTACGGTGTGGTCGCAGCAGTCGAAAGAAGAAACATGGGTTCTCTTTTAATAAGGCAGTTTTCCCTCCAAAATCACTCATTTGCTATTGTTGCTGTGGTGAATGTAGAGAGGAGAGAAGGCCCTAAATCTTGCGGCGAACGTAGCGGACAAACTGACCGTTGGAATCGCGATCCGTCAGTTGCAGGTAAGAGGTCTAACTTTTCTCTTGCATTTTGATGGATTACATTGTCAGTTTAGGGCCCAGAAATCCAGGAACAACCCCTCCTTCATCTCTACGGCCGGGTTGCACTTTTTGGGGCAAAAAGTGCGACCTAGGACGCAGGTATCAGGGCAAAAAGTGCGACCTGGTCCAGAAAAGAGCAGAAAACTGCGACCTGGGAGATGAGGGGGTTTTGGTGCTATTTTATGGCTGGAAGTTGGGTTTTGGTGGTTGGTTATGGTTTTCCCGATCTGTACGCTGACAAAAATGATGTTTTTGTGCAGGTATGGCAGAGTTACAGGTCAACTGGAGAGAGAGAGATCTGGGGACACTACGGACAGAGATCCATGCGGATCAGGGCGTCCGCCGTGTATTGGCCAGATTTTGGGTTCTCAAGTTCTTGGAGAACCCTTTGATGAGAGCAGGGGAACCGTTACTGGCCCGGATTATCAGTTACTGGGATCCAGATCAGGAGATCTTTGTAGTGCAGGGGCACAGGATCGAGCTGACGGTCTAGGACGTGTACTTCCTGACTGGTCTCCCGCCACTGGGGATGGTGGGAAACACACAGCCAGTGTTGCCGCGGGGGCGGCATATCATGGAGTTCGTGGAACGCCATTGTCGACCGGGTCTCCAAGTCAAGGGGACTCGAATACTGATCGGGGATCTAGAGAGGCTAGAAACCCGTGCAGTGGCCGCAGCTGTGCTGCGAATCCTGGGCAGCCAGGCGTTCCATCACATCATTGGGGGGCAGATGATGTTAGTGGAAGGTGTATTGGGTGGGACCTACTATGGGTGGGCCCAGATGCTGTTGGTGTCGCTAAAGCGACAATTGTCACTATGCAGGCGGCAGGTGAACCATGACTGCTCATATGGGACTTTGTTGTGCGCCTTCTTCTTTGAGAAGATCCCGACCTTGAGGCCTCGTGTACAGCTTCCAGATGGGGGCCCGAGAGAGCCCAGGATGCGCCGTTGGGGATGGCTACTGTGCAGAGGAGGAGGAGGGGCGGTCGGGCGAGTGTTTCGACCGGAGTTTTTTGCCCATTGGGATCAGATGCCATTGTACATAGACGACTATCCCTATAGTGGGATGAGCTACTGTGGAGATCCGGATCTGCCACTTCCGCCTGGTCGAGTCTGGGGCCCGATGGTAAGTGACAGATTGCTATTCTTGTGTGGGCATGTTAAAGTTTTTGAATAGTAATTGATGGTACTGATTCATGTACTTTTGGTATGCAGATATAGCACCGGTAAAACTGGCCGGATATATGGGAAGACCCATAGCGGCCGGAGCCACTCTGGCCTGCGTGGGTCGAGAGAGTGCGCGTGCAATGAGGATGCGCCCCGCCCCCGTTAGAGGACATCCACCGTAGATGGAAGAAGTTGTCGATCGAGTATCGCAGCGTGGGTGGTACCTACCCTGGGTGTGACCGCTCAGGAGCCATGTGTTGGTCTACCCTCGGAGTGGTGAGGTGTCATGCGGCGCATGGCGATGGCCGGTCAGGCTATGCATGATCTACATGCTGCAGGGGCAGAGCCATTGGCCCGGGAGCCTCCAGATAGTGATTAGGGGTGGGGCATGTGGTGCCCCCTATGATGTATGTAGGGGCAGGTGGTGCCCCCAGTTTTGGGTTTTTGTTTGTAACATGCTATGGGCATGTCGTATGTATCAGAGTAGATGGACTCTAAACATATGTTTTGCAACACATATTATGGATATGCATCGTCTTTTGATGGTTGATTTAATGTTATTGTCTTGAATGAAATGTGTGTGATAAGTGCCAATCTAGAACATGGTTTGCAATACTATCTACATAGTGATTCTGTTCTCGAGGTACATGGTTGAAAGTTATGGTTTCAAATGCACGTATCAAGATTTTCACTCGTAAATAGCGTCTAAACAGCACAGGGTTATGCACATGATAAACACCATTTAGTTGCATTACAAGAAGTAGGGAATCCAAACGAACGTGCAGATGGAGGATGCGATGAAAGAGGGCATCGGCTAAGAGACCACGCATTGCATCATATTCGGCCTGATTGTTGGTGGCAGAACCAATGCATACCCCGTTAGAAAGAACAAGGGCATGCAAGGGGGTGAAGATGGCCCAACCTGCCGAGGCTAGATTCTTGGAGTAACGACTTGCACCATCGGCGTAACCGATAAAGGGTGTGGACGGGGGGTCCTGCAGAATGGTGTGACAAGACAACAAATGAGGGGAGGAAAGGTAAGGACGGCAGCGTGAGTGTACAGAAGTCATCGGGCGGCAACCGCAGGGGGGAGTGCAAGGGGCAGGATGACCAAGACTCATACAAGGTGGTATATGAGGGCTATCGGAAGCATGGTGAGGACTCGGGCTGCGGAGGTCAACAGAGACACTGGTGGAGTGATCTCGTGTATGAGGAGGAAAAGGGTGGTCAAGGGACACAACAGGGGAGGATGCAGATGGGCTAGGCTCCGAGTGTCTCGCCGAGGAGGATAGGTAAAGAATGGTTACAGTAGACTCCGTCATCTGAACATCAGGGGGGGGAATGTCGATGGGAGCGGGGGGATCCTCAGGCTGACCTGAAGCGTACTGCACGAGGATAGGAGAGGCGGATTGATTTTGTTTAACCTCATACTCTCGGATTACCTCTAAAGAGGCGTGGTAGTGCGTCAGGTGAGGACAATGGTGGGAGTAATGGCCATGAACGCCGCACAAAGCACAGGGCTTGTTGGTGCGGAGAGTCTTGGGGTTCTTGGTTACGGACGGAGAAGGAATGGGGGCTTCAGGGACCGTAGACTCGGGGAACGCGACTTTAACCATGGGCTGAATACGGGGCAACTCAGGACAAGCATGGGTGGCATGACCGGTGACATCACATAAAGCGCAAGGCTTTGCGGGCGGTGGAGGGGCCGGGTCAGTCGTGGTAGTCTTGTCTTTGGGTGCCCCCTTGCGGGCTTTGCCTTTCTTCCCAGGTTCCGTCACGACAGGAGAAGGGTCCCGTGGAGGTGCTGGGGGCACAGAGGCAACGGAGGAAGCTAGGGGGACCGGTTGAACCAGTGTCAAAGCCATATAGGGCTTGGGGTGACCAGGAGGGGTGGCGGCTGGGGGATCAAGGTACCAGACCGGTATGCCCAAGGTCAAGTTAGGGAGAGAGAGAGTGGCCATGATGGGGACAGAATATACTCCGGGAGGGGGAGCTAGGAAAGGGATCTGCCCAGCAGGGAAATGACCAGGAGGGACGGCTTCGAGATGGTTGAGGCCAGGAGGAACCGATCCGGGAGGATAAAGAGGTTCAGGGATACCAGCTGTAGGGGGAGGGCCAGGAGGAGGAGGTCCGGCTGGCTGGCTAGGAGCGGGTTGCGGAGGGCGAGGGGGAGGTTGCTGACTAGCCGAGGCAGGCCGCTTGCGGGCAGCCTGAGACGATTGCATCATGCAAACATTCGAGGAGCTGGGATCAGTGATGGGAGGAGGAGGAAGGTTAGGGAAAGTTCCAAGCAGGGAGGAATCTTTGTAAACGCTGGGGGAGACACTGGTCAAGGAATCAACGGTTTGCTTGTTGGCTACAGAAGAGATAGTCGTCTCAGGGGAGGTCTGAGATTTTGGCTCATGATATGTCAACTGGTCGATGGTGACTATCTTTCCATTATGGGGGAAAGACATCTTGCGAAAGACCGCGGATGGGACAACAGACATAGCATAGGTGTAGCTTCGCCCCAATAGAATGTTGTAATCTAGCGGGGCATCGATGACTTCGACGTCAACGCAAACAGTCTTACCGGCGAGGGTGATAGGACAATTACGAAACAGGCCAATGGGCTGGGAGGCATGACCGTCCCACGCTCGAAGGGTGATCATGGAAGGGGCCAGCTCAGGAGATCCGAGTTGCTTCCAAACCGAAGCGGACATCACGCATGTGGATGCCCCCTCATCAATTATACACCGGGACACGTTGGCGTTCCGGATTTTGACTAGGATTTGGAAGGCGACGGAGGGAGGGAGGGGAGGATGGTCCGATTGAGTGGCGTCGAAAACAATCATTTGGTCATCAGCAGGATCTACAGCACCCACGGCAGATAATAGAGCCTTCTTTTGGGAAGGGCACGACTGGAGGAGTTCTAGTGTGGAAATGGCGGCAGGAGACTGCGCCAGATCATCTACTATGCTATACGAATGAGCAGGACCAGGAGCAGCATTTCGACGTAATGGTCCCTTAGGAATCTTGGGATGGACCTCAACTTTGGGTTGAGGAATATGTAAGGGACCACCGGATGTCGAAAGAGGCTCTGTAGAACCTGAAGAGGGAGGCTCGGGGGCAGACTGAGCAGGAGGCTTGGGGTACTGACGAGACCGAGTTTGAAGGTGAAGATCGACGGATGGGGTAGGATCGGAGTGCATCAGAAGGATCTGGTAATCAGAGGAACCAGAAATGGAAGGGGGGCACATCGTCGTCGGTGTCGGGTAGCCACGAATCCTTGCTGAGGGAAAGGGCTTCCGCAAACACAGCTGGCTGGGTAGTGGCCACATTAGGTGGAGCATGAGGGGAGGCGTGCTGTCCGCGCAATGTGGCTTGAGACTCCCACATCCGCCGCATCTCGGGTAAGAGGGGACAATCGTGGGTGTAATGACCATAAACACCGCAACATGAACAGGGCTTGTTGGTGCGAAGCGGCCTGTCCGGCTTGGGCTGACTGCCCGGTTGCTGGTTGCCGGTGCTAGGGTCCACACCGGAATTGGGTCCTCGGGTACCAGGGGCAGATTGGTTTTGGTTGCCTCTCCGCCTTCTTTGAGAAGAAGGGGGATTAGTCGCACCCTGCTGTGCAAATACTTGCCCGGGAGGGGGCTGTAGGTGCTGGTGCTGGGGTTGAGGAGGCAAGGGAGGAGGAAGCGCATATGCTGGAGGAGCTGGCGCACCAGGCTGCGGATAAGGGTAATGGGTGGGTTGGGCAACATTGGGGTAAGCAGGAGGTTGGGAAAAAGGAGGAGGCATGCCGTATCCTGGATACATGCTACCGGGAGGGGGAAGAGTGCCGGAGGAGCTGGCCCCTCCCTGAGGGAGACCATAGCCCATAGGAGGTTGAGCGTATGGATGGGAAAGGGCTCCAACGATACCGTCGGCGGAATGAGATGCCCCCGGGGCATTAGCGCCACCGGGCCTGGGGATGTCAGGAAGAACGGTATAAACATAACCAGATTGAGCGTAGATCAGGTCATATTTCAAAGCTATTTGGAGGGCGGCTTCTTCAGTTTGAGGAAAATGAGAGGCGACATCTTTGCCGATGGGAGCGGGAAGGGTGCGCAGGAACCAGTCCATGTAAACCCGATCTTCGAAGGGAGGGGCTCGACATAAGCTCCATCTTCGTCGCCATTCCTAAACATGGGCGGAAAGGCGTGTTGAAGAGGCTTGCTTAAAGGAAGTCAAGAGCTCCGTGCCACTATCGTATCGGAGAGGGAACTGGAAGTACGACAAAAAGGCTTGGGCAAGAGTCTCAAAGGTGGTATGGGTAGAGGTGGCTTGTTCAACATACCATTTAGAAGCTTCGCCGATAAGCGTGCGTTGGAACAAACGAAGACGGATGGAGTCATCGGTAATGGAATTGGAGGAACACCACATGTGGAAAGATCGGACATGGTTGGTTGGATCTTCTCCATTAAGGCCCTCAAACTTAGGGATGTCTAAGGGGAGCTTGGTTGGCATAGCGGGCCAGTTAGCATTGTGGTGAATGGGGTCATTGATCAACTGATGGAAATCGGGGAGGCTGAGGCCTGCAATGTACGGCAGCACAGGGGTGGCCGGGGTAGTTCCTGTGGCGGTTCCGCTAGTAGTAGGGCCGGCATTGGGGCCGGGAGAACCGCTAGTGTTAGGCTCTGGACCAGACATAGTGAAGGTGAAAGGGGGAGAACCAGGAGGGGAAGGAGGACCCGATGAGTCAGGAGAGGAGTCGGAGTGCGGACTCGAAGGTGGACTGGCTCGACGACGGTGGTGCGGAGCAGGTCGATCAACCGGAAACTGAGGGTGAAGGCCAAGAAGTCTCCGGGAAAGGCGCCTTGGGGGTGCAATGATGACAGGAAGAAGGAAACCGACAAGGGCAGAAAGGGACAGAATCAAGTAAGGTCAAGGGCAGATAAGGTGCAGTGACAATTGATTTTAGAGTCTTTGCCAGGCGGTGTTAACCAGGCGCTTCTTCACTTAGGGTCAGTGTGTGGTGTGCGTTAATTTTAATTTTTAAACCCTTTCCGTTGTTGAGAGCAAGAAAAGTGTGCTGCGTAGCTGAAAATAAACCTACAGAGAACAGAATATAACACTGAAATAACAGAAAAATAACAGCTACGTATGCATCTATCTAACCCAAGAAGGTGGGTCTCTCACAACTATGCTGAAAAGAAAGGGAAAAACTATGTAAAACACACATAAAGGGAGCTCAACAGATCTAGGGTCAAAAGGGACAGGGATCTGGAGGATAAAGCTGCAGGCAAGAGGTGCAGATCACAGCCAAGAGACAGAGGCAAGGTGGCTGGAAAAAGGAAGGAAATCAGCAAAAAACCGGAGGGGCAAGGCGGAGGCCTTCAAAGGAGGTCCAAACAAAATGACAGGAGGTGATTTGAAAGGAAGAAAGGCTGATTTCAAAGGATCTGAAAGGGAGGTAACAGATCTGGAAAAAGGAGGCTGAAGCTCTGAAAAACAGACGGCTGAAACAACTTAAAACTCTTCCACAAAAAGTGGAGGGTACTAAAGCCCTAAGGGGCTAGGTTCCCACTTAGATGAGTAAAAAAAGATCAGAACTTGGTCAAAACAGGCTGAGACAGAGGCTGGAGGACCCTGACAGAAGCTGCAGAAAAACCCAGAAAAATTGCAGAAAAATTGCTGAAAAAAGGGCAGGTCGTAGTTTCTGACCTGATTTCAGTGCAGGTCGCAGGAAACAGGCTAAAAAGTGTGACCTGGAGGTCCAGGTCGCAGGTTTAGGGCCAAAAAGTGCGACCCCTAGTTCCGGTTGTCTCGGCGGCAGATTTTCAGAAAAGTTGTCGTCTCAGTTGCGGCTGGTGTCGCTTACCTGCGCAATAGGGCCAGAAACACACGGAAGTTAGAAATTTTAATGTTTTAAGGTTTTATGTGAGAAAAAAAACATAAAAATAGGAAAAATAAACAGCTGAAAAGAAACCCTAGGGTCTGAAGTAGCTGGATATGCAGGAATATGAAAAACGACAGCGGTCGTAATTTAAATCCCCAGCGGAGTCGCCATTTGTTAGTATGAATCCTTTGTCGAAGTGTACGAAAAAGGACCACTTTATCTACGCATAACTAATAGCCCTAACAACAAAAGTGGCTGCCAATATCTTCAGATCTGCGGTTAGTTAGACAAGAAAATAGCTGCAAAACACCAGATCTATGTATGGAAAGACATTAAGCAGTAAAATAAAGGGTTTTCTCTATGCATCCAACAAACAAGACAAGAACACGATTTTGAAAGAATTTTTATATTACAGGGCACCTGGGAGGAAAACAAGAAGGTGTATCCAGCTCTCCTCAATGGGATGGGTTCTTTGTAGTCCTCAGCACTTCAGATCTAAGCTTTCTCTCTCTTGTAGGTGTAGAAAACCCAATGCAAAAATGAAGCTCAATGGGAGCAAATGATGGAAAATGAGACCAAGTGTATAGATCCAGAGTGATCTAGTAGGCAACAAAAGGTGAAGAATGGTAGAGAAAACCCTCCTATTTATAACAAAATATTGGGTCATTCTAGATCTTGGTGCATGGGTTAACCAGATCTAGATCCACTTTTTATGGAATATTTTATTATATTTGTTGGAGGGAAAAGGTATTCGACTTGGGTCAAATCCCTTAATTTGTCAAAAATAAATAAATAAATGATTTATTTATCTTTTTAAGGCAGCGGTTAGAAGATAATCAAATAAATAATGATTTATTTAATTATTTAAGGAAGTGGTTGAAAGATAATTAAATAAATAATGATTTATTTAATTATTTATGGGTGATTTGGTCATATTTAACAAGGAATATCATCTAAAAAAGGTTTAAATGATGTTCTAGAAAATAATAAGATAAATAAAGGTTTATCTAATTAATTTCTTTGATTTTGGGTTGTAACATGACTGGGAATAATAATTAAATTATGGTTTAATTAATTATTCCATGAGGAAAATCAAACAAATATGGGTTTGTTTAATATTTCCTTTTAGCATTTCGTGTTTTAACATAGGTGAAAGCAACATTTACTTAGGGGGTAAACCGGGTCGTATGGTGTACTTGGGTCCATCTAATGATAATAGGTTAGATGACCAAAAAATGGTAACAAAGATGTATAACCGCACCTATAAGGCATATCGCGCATCGCTATGGTGTTATTAATTGACACACTCGTAAATAATAACCACAAATAAAAATAGCACAACTTTGTTTTTTTTAAGTGAAAAAAGTGGTAAATTGAAAAATGGGGGACAAAATATTTTCGAAAATCTAATTTCGTAAAACAATTCTTTAAATAGTAAACACTTTTCATAATTTCATTATTTTTGCAAAATTTTTCAGGGAGAGATTTGCACGAGACATTCTTGGAGGAGAAAGAGAGCATGAGAGCACTGTGGAGCAGCGAAATACTTTCGAACAAAACTATTCAGACAATCAAATTCCAAACCCTCTGGTGATTCAAACCCTTGTAGTATAGAATTTCAAACGAGGTGATTCAATTTTATTGTTTTTTTTACATTTTATACAGTATTTTTTACGCAGTAAATACATTTTTTAAATTTACTGTTCATTTTCAGAAAAAAAAGAAAAAAGAAAAAGAAAAAAGAACCATTTTTCAAACGAGGTGATTAAATTTTATTGTTTTTATTACATTTTCTGCAGTATTTTTTACGCAGTAAATAAATTTTTTAAATTTACTATTCATTTTCATAAAAGAAAAGAAGAAGAAGAAGAAGAAGAAGAAGACCATTTTTCGCTAAACCCTTGATTTTTTTTGTTTTTGCCCCTGGTTCTTCATGTTTCTGTGATTTAAAAATTAGGGCTTTTCATTTTAGATTTATAGGGTTTGTATTGCTATATATATAGGCCTATGACATCTAACCCACAGGACGTAGTCGGATCCCAATCCATGTCGACCCTTACGTGAATTTCTAAAAAATTGAGATTTTTTAATTAGTGCACCCTGTGTGAACTAGCACACCGGTGCATTGTCTTATCATAGCGTACTGCACACGTACTATTTGATAAAAAAAAATTAAAAACAGATTTTTTTTTTTTTTTTTTTTTTTTTTAAATTCGTGCACCATATGTAAAATAGGGCACTAGTGCGCTTTTTAATTATAGCGCACTGCACACGTACTTTTTGGAAAAACAATTTTTTATTTTATGTGTTAATCAGTGCACCGTTTAACATATAACACACCAAGTCTCCTTGTTGATAGAGAGCACCATACGGTGGTCCACTTTTTTCGCGGTTCGTTTATAAGAATAGGCCGCACCGCCCCCTCCACGACACCGTATGCTACAAAAAATAACACTAGAGGATTTTTATTAATTTATCTGTGTTAATAAGTGTGCTGGTTAACATATAACGCACCAGTGCTCCTTTTTGACATAGAGCACCGTACGATGTTTTATACTGTTTTGGTGGTGCGTTTATAAGAACACAACGCACCAACATCGATGTGTACAACATTAACGACACACTGGTTTATTGATATTTTTTTTCTACCTAAAAAGTTAATGATTTATTTATAAAATATATTAATGAATGATATCGTACAAGTTTCATATTGATAAAGAAATAGCTGACAATAGATCAAGTAACAAAATACTAATAGCACATCAAGAAAAGAAAAAAGGCAAGTTCTTTGTAAATTATTTACAAAAAATATTATTTTTGAACTATATGTAAGTTTAACTAATATGTATTATTTACTGTGTATCACGCAGAGCCACAAAACTATGAAGCTCGATAAGATTATTTTTGATCTAGGACCAGAAGAACATAAAATCTTGATGGAAAAATTGCAAAAAGGATGAATCGGGTGAATGAAAAAATATTATCGATATAATATGAGTTTCTTTTTTTTATTTTTCATTAATAATATATGTAAAATTATTAGATAACATGTTTCAAACAATATATTAATTCACATATGTTTAATGTTCTACAAGAACCAACAACTAAGAAAATAAATGTTGTTCTAAGAAAAGAAAAAAAATAGAACATGCAAATGAAAACAAATTTCTCCTTAGCTCATCTGGAGTGGTGCTGGAGGTTAAGGAAAGGGGGAAAAACTTTTACAAAAGTTTGAGGGATCTAGTGGAACGAATGTATAGACGTTCTTTCCACTTACAATATAAAAATCAATCCAATGATTCCAAGAACCAAATTTTATCTAAACTATAGGAAGAGTTTCCAGAGAATTGGTCAATGAGACATGTCAGAGTTTTAATAGCAAAAACGTACAACAACAAAAAAGAATGAATGAAAAAGTAATATTCCTTTAAATAATTTTCTAGAATTATATGTATATATTACTAGAAAGCAATCATTTATAAATATCACTTTTGTTATATTTACTTTTCCTATATCAATATAAAAATTAAATAGTTTATTGTCAGAAATAGTTTATAAATCTCAAAATATGAACGAGCTAATATCAAAAATATACCAGTGGGAATGTCTAAAAAGGTGTACAAGGAGATTGTCAGATAAATGGATATAATTGCATCGCACGAGGAGCCATCTCAACAACAACACGCTTCAAATGTAATATGTAATCATTTAATTTTTCGATTAGGTACAATAAATAAACAATTTAGCATTAAATATTATTTTTCAAGTATTTTCTTGCAGAAAAGAAAAGAAAATGGAACCCATTCAGCACATAAAACAGGATGACAAGGAAGAAAAGGGTTGATATCTAAGTTTGTGATTAATTGTTACTTCCTTATAACAACTTAACTAGATTTCATTTTTGTATATTTTAAGTTGTTTTACAACAATCATCATTGAATGTATTCAAAAAGGTGCTAACATACAAAGAAGAACCATCAGGCGAATTGATTGACATTGGGTTAAATATGGGTTGTCAGTATATGTTGGCATATCAGAAATTAATTGTGGAATTTGTAAGCATCTATCGACCTTGTTTTATATAGCTCCGTCTATAATTAATAGAACAAAAAAATATTTTATATTAAATATATGATTTGTTATGGGGTATAAAACTTACAGGAAACAAAGTATGGAATTGCGCCAACACATGAAATCTTGAAAGATGACATGAAATTTGGTTTTGAAAGAATGTGTATAATTCATGAGTCAATTTTTGCTATGGTACATTATTTCTTTTCGATTTACATTGATGTATATTATTTAACATTTCAATTTTTAGTATTCTCACCAATGTATTTACACTCATTATAGTTTATTTTTATGTTTGTAGATGGAAGGTGAAGAAGAAGAAAACAATCAACATCGTGAACAAAACTTTCCTCAAAATAACCCAAGTCATGGAAGTAGTTTGAGCAGTGACATCAGTTCAAGCAAAGAATGATGATCATTATGTCTGGATATCAAAGCAAGTTGTTACCGTGAAATGTAACACCACTGATTAAATATATGGATGATTAAATATTATAATCAGGAGATGTGAAATCTAATGATATGATATAACAAATTAATCCAAACATCACATTCAAATGCACTAATAAAAATTTAAATGATATGAATAATGTTATAAGATATGTGTCGTCTTTTCATGAATAATGAATTTAAAAAAATCACAATAATTATGATATGATATAACAAATTAATCCAAACATCACATTCAAATGCACTAATAAAAATTTAATTGATATGAATACTGTTATAAGATATGTGTCGACTTTTGATGAATAATTAATTTTAAAAAATCACAATAATTGCACTGTCAAAGGTCGATGTTTCTAAAAAATACAAAATGAACATTGGTGTGTGTCAGTTACTATACACCAGTGCATTTGTATGATAAAGCGCACCGGTGCATTTTTATGACCTATGGACACCACACAAATACCAATACCAATTATAACTCTCGGTGCGTTTGTGAGAAACTACACACCGGTGCGTTTATGTGAGACTACTCACCGGTGCATTTGTATGACCTATGGGCACCGCACAAATACCAATACGAATTAGAACAATCGGTGTGTTTGTGTGATACTGCGCACCGGTGCATTTCTATAATACTATGAACTGGTGCGTTGATATGATCTATGGCCACCACACAAATCCCAATACCGATTTGAACGGCCCAGTGTGTTGTATCGCCTACAGTGTGCCAGATGTGGCTTTAGACCTTTACAACCTGGTGCATGCACCTTCGACTGCCCCGGGTCAACCATTTGGATTACACGCACCAAAAAATTTCTAAACGTCTTGGGGCGTCCTTTATTTGTTTTTCATCCTGGTGCTTGGTAGGTTTGCAGGAATGATGCATTTACTCTAAAACGAACTGGTGCGTTGACACCTCAATACACTGTAAAATTTGAAGTAAAATTCCGACTACACATTTTATGATGCTTTATTCCGACATAAACGTCGAAAAAGTGACAGCTTGTAAAAGGCGGACAACCGTGGTTTGTCACGTCGTCGCAGCCTCCGACACACGCAAAGTGTCGCACTATCGACACTTCTTCCGTCATTCCGAACAAGCGTCACTCTTCCGACGTCTCACAAACCATCGCGCCTCCAACGTTTGTAAACTGTCGTACTTCCGATGAAATGTGGTTCGACGTTTGGAACGTCGCTCTTCCGACGCCTAAAAGCCGTCGTAATTCCGACCCAACGTGGTCCGACGTTTTGGACGTCGCTCTTCCGACGTCTGTAAGATGTCGCAATGCCGACGATATGTGGTCCGACGTTTGGAACGTCGCTCTTCCGACGTTTGTAATCAGTCGCAATTCCGACGATATGTGGTCCGACGTTTGGAACGTCGCTCTTCCGACTTTTGTAATCAGTCGCAATTCCGACGATATGTGGTCCGACGTTTGGAACGTCGCTCTTCCGACGTTTGTAATCTGTCGCAATTCCGACGAAATGTGGTCCGACGTTTTCATACTGTCTCTCTTCCGACGTTTCTAGGTTGTCGCAGTTCCGACGTCTACAAGGCGTCGGTAGATCGACGGAGGGTTCAATTTAAAAAAAAAAAAATTGAAACTTTAAAAGACGAGAAACGTTGTTTTGAATATATTATATGAAGTAAAACAGTCCATGAAGTCATTACATTTTCACATCTGAAGATTGGAACCCAAATATCCATCCAGAAAAGTGGAAGTCCCACCCCAGACAATGATAGAAAAATACCCCATGTCACATACATGGACTTGATATAAAACCCAGTAACGGTCCACATGGAGATTATCGACAAATCTGAGAAAGCATCCAAATATGCCCAAGGCATCTATAAGAAAGTGAAATAGCAGTATGTAGAATAGTAAAACAACAGATAGAGTACCGACATCCATTGTTCCAAATACAAATTAAAGTACCCAAAATCCTCGAACAGAGAAAAACGCTAATCATGTGAGGAGTGTGATATGTCCAAAATATAAAAAGACCATCAGACCATATCAATAAACCAGCAACATAGACCAGCATCGCTAGTTTTGAAGGCGGAGTGATAAACATTAATCATTTTTTTTTCACAAGAGAAAAAATGTTGTTTTGAATATATTATATGAAGTAAAACAGTCCATGAAGTCATTACATTTTCACATCCGAAGATTGGAACCCAAATATCCATCCAGAAAAGTGGAAGTCCCACCCCAGACAATGATAGAAAAATACCCCATGTCACATACAGGGACATGATATAAAACCCAGTAACGGTCCACATGGAGATTATAGACAATCTGAGAAAGCATCCAAATATGCCCGAGGCATCTATAAGAAAGTGAAATAGCAGTATGTAGAATAGTAAAGCAACAGATAGAGTACCGACGTCCATTGTTCCAAATACAAATTAAAGTACCCAAAATCCTGAAACAGAGAAAAACGCTAATCATGTGAGGAGTGTGATATGTCCAAAATATAAAAAGACCATCAGACCATATCAATAAACCAGCAACATAGACCGACATCGCTAGTTTTGAAGGCAGAGTGATAAACATTAATCATTTTTTTTTCACAAGAGAAAAAACGTTGTTTTGAATATATTATATGAAGTAAAACAGTCCATGAAGTCATTACATTTTCACATCTGAAGATTGGAACCCAAATATCCATCCAGAAAGTGGAAGTCCCACCCCAGACAATGATAGAAAAATACCCCATGTCACATACAGGGACATGATATAAAACCCAGTAACGGTCCACATGGAGATTATCGACAATCCGAGAAAGCATCCAAATATGCCCGAGGCATCTATAAGAAAGTGAAATAGCAGTATGTAGAATAGTAAAGCAACAGATAGAGTACCGACGTCCATTGTTCCAAATACAAATTAAAGTACCCAAAATCCTTGAACAGAGAAAAACGCTAATCATGTAAGGAGTGTGATATGTCCAAAATATAAAAAGACCATCAGACCATATCAATAAACCAGCAACATAGACCAGCATCGCTAGTTTTGAAGGCATAGTGATAAACCATTAATCATTTTTTTTTCACAAGAGAAAAAAACGATGTTTTGAATATATCGTATGAAGTAAAACAGATCCCATGAAGTCATTACATTTTCACATCTTACGATTGGAACCCAAATATCCATCCAGTAAAAGTGGAAGTCCCACCCCGGACAATGATAGAAAAATACCCCCATGTCACATACAACGACTTGATATAAAACCCGATAACGGTCCACATGGAGATTATTGACAACCCTGAGAAAGCATCCAAATATGCCCAAGGCATCTATAAGAAAGTGAAATAGCGAGTATGTAGAATAGTAAAGCAACAGGATAGAGTACGTCACCGCGTCCATTGTTCCAAATACAAATTAAAGTACCCAAAAATCCTCGAAACGCGAGAAAAAAACGCTAATCATGTGAGGAGTGTGATATGCCCAAAATATAAAAAGACCATCGGACCATATCAATAAACCAGATAACATAGACCCGAGCATCGCCTAGTTTTGAAGGAAGAATGATAAACATTAATCATTTTTTTATTCGAGAAGAGAAAAAACGCTATTTTGAATATGTTATATGAAGTAAAACGAGTCCATGAAGTCATTACATTTTCACATCCGAAGATTGGAACCCAAATATCCATCCAGAAAAGTGGAAGTCCCACCCCGGGACAATGATAGAAAAATACCCCATGTCACATATAGGGACATGATATAAAAATCCGAGTAACGGTCCACATGGAGATTATCGACAATGCGAGAAAGCATTCAAATATGCCCGAGGCATCTATAAGAAAGTGAAATAGTAGTATGTAGAACAGGTAAAGCAACAGATAGAAGTACAGGGGACGTCCCATTGTTCCCAAATACAAAATTAAAGTACCCAAAATCCTTGAACGGATCAAGAAAAAATGCTAATCATGTGAGAATTATAAGTAAAGTTAATCTATTAACATTGCGAATAAAAAATACATCGAAGTCAAAAAACATTACCCGGCCATACTCATGAGCAAATTTGTCATCAAAAAATCAAAAAATTAAGAAGACCGCCTCATACGAGGGAAACCCGATCTTGAACGTTTAATTTACGGAATTCAAAAATATTACAAAGGTCCAGACATAGTAAAAAATAAACTAAAAAGCGACCCAATTAAGTGGGCCTGCTAAGCAAGAAAAAAACAAATTAACCAAACTACTCCTCCGGTGGTTCCTCCACGATTCGGCACCATTCTTCACAAGGTCCCGGGATCGCTAGGTGCTACCTCCACATGCATGCCACGAGCTCCCCTCCCGAAGGCCCGAATGCTGGGCCGGCTTTTTCCCGAGCCTGGACCACTCGGACGGTGCATTCTTCCTAAGTTTGGGACCCTCCTACGCCGGAAGACCACGGTGACTAAAGGCTGTGATTCGGGGGGCGGTTGAGAGAGCAATTAAAGGAAAATTGCGCAATGTGCACGTCGTGGGAGAAGGTGAACTAGCGGTGGGGAAGCCGGAGCGGGGGAATCGACACGGTGTGCCGGATCTTACAAGCCGACCCCACCCACTCCTAGTATTTGGATATCGACCTAAGTAACAATCATTGGACGGCCGTACGTCGACTCTATTGAGGGGCCGGAGGGAGCGCGCGGGGGTTGACCTCTAGTGCTACCCCTACCGCAACGCATCCTATGACGCACGTGAGGCATGGGTGCAGTCTCGGCCCTGCGATGGGCACAAGAGGAGACAAAGAAGCGAGACTCCAGTGTAACAAAGGAAGACAGACAGAGAGACGAATCGAGAGAAATGCAAATATGCGACAAGGTCTCAGTCAGGTTCAGTGGCCACTTCTCCTTATCGTCACGGTTAGCGAGCGGTGTAATCCGACAAACCGGCTTGTCCGAAAACCATGGCTAAACGCCATTTTTGTCGACCCGTCCGCAATGCAATCATAGGACGCCCGTCATAATTAATCTCTGATCATTAATAATGAGAGCCGAAGGCCGGATCAGAATTGGAGCGTGCGGAATCGCTAAGAGGAGTGGAGGTCCGATCTTGAACGGTTGTTAAAAATTAATTAATGCGGATTTGATGTGAAAACTTAATTGAACAACGTTAAATGTTAATCCGATTGATATGAAATCGCCATATCCATGTCCCATCACCTTAAACGCCATCGAATGCACCCGCGGTCGGGGAGCGAGGGGACAAGTTTTTTATTGAGGACATGTGGCGTAAATTGATTGGAGCGGATCTTTGTTTGGGCCGCTCGCGCGGTGCGGGAAATCCGGACCCGTAAAATATTAGGGCGAATTTGATAAGAAATTCGCGTCTACAAAATTAGCCGACGTCGATGAGCTATTTTTGGAACGCGAATTTGGTTTGAATTATGGTTTATCGCCGTTTGAAGTCCGTGGGCTCGACTTAAGAACAATTTTGTTTGATCCCATCTTATAAAATTTGTGTTTGTTTTTCTTTGATAATACATATATTTATAATAAATCATGGGAATACCACACTAAACATGTGGAAAAAGTTATATAAATAATTATTGAGAACAATAATTTTTATGTAAAAATATCCAAGGCGAGGTACGTAGCAGAGAACCGGGAATTCGGAAACTTGTTCAAATATAAAAAATCCCGCTTAATAAAGAGACAAAATTGTTGTGCTTTCGGAACCTCGACCGAGGATTGGACATGAGTTAACAAACAAAATATCAAGCCCTCTACCAAAACCACGAGCGGAATCACAAAAGCGGGTTTGCCCATATCGCACGGATTTTGCGTAGTAGGGCGGTATTTCCTATTCGTGAGCGATTCCATAGGGAATGTGACACGTGGCGAAGTGACCCCCCGAGAAAACCACCGTTTAACCCGTGCCATCGCACGTTAAAGCCTCGACGTTGGAAGCTCGAGCGAAATTGCCAAGAAGTTGTTGATTTGGAGAAGGGCCATCGGACGGTGGTCGCACGTTGAACTTGCCCGGGAGGTTAACTAAGGTGTGCGGAGGATAGCCGGAGTACGATACGAGTGTTTGATTGGTTATTGATATATAGGTGGGCGCTGAGTATAATGAAATTGTTTAATTAAACGATTGAGCGGATAATTAGCATAAGTCCGGAGCGTGATTGTTGTAAGGTTCGGGTGGTGAAATATAGAGCCGAAAGTTCATTACAAGTTATTTATTTAAAAAGAAACGTGGAGTAAAAATACAAAGTGTTGAAAGTTAAACATTGGTTATAAGGATTGGAGATAATATAAAGTCGAGAATATAAATTAAAGTCCAACCATTGTGGATAGTATTTATTTATCAAATTCTACGAATTTGATAAATAAACTCGAAGAAAGAAAGAAGTCAATTAAGACCTCGGGAGCTGGAGGAAAAGAACGGGGGTACACCAAGGGAAAATGCGACGAGAGCGATTGTAGACACACCAAATCTCCTTGGGGGTCTAATTTCAGTTTTGTTGCGTCACACGATGATCTCTCTTCTCCGCGGCATTTACTTGTATTGAAGATCACTATTCTAGGAATAAGGAGTTATTTTCTCCAAAAATAACCCTAGCTAGCATTGACAATGCATCAAGGATATCTTTCTATGCTTCATAAGCACATTTGTTCTACTTCTAAATCATGTCTTGGAAGTGGTTGTTGTCTTTGGAAATTATTCACGATTGGTTTCATACCAAAGTCTTTTTCACATTTTCAGAGATCCAATACATGAAAAAGATAATGGTTTAAAACAACATAAATATTTGAAATTTTGCAAGAATTGTCTAGCACACTTTGAATATGAATTTTGAAGTCAAGTGCATGATGTCAGTATAGGATCAAGTGTCATTTTGAATACCAAATGTTTCACAAGAAACTTCTCAACATGCTACCCCATATCAGAGTAAGGATTAAATGACAATATTGCATCAACTATTTCCATAATAAAAAGTGCACCTCGGCTATAAGACTAAACAACTACAAATGTTGTAGATCTAACAAGACCACACAATCAAATGTATTCCACAAGGCCAATACCGTATGAAAAATGAAAAGGAGTTTGCAACCAAAAATACCTTGAGGCAACTAATTCAATTAGATACACCAAACCATCAGGCAAAAAAGGAAAACCAACCTACTCAAAAGGCAAGCGTTTACCTCCTTTGACAAAATTTTGAGTTCGAAACAAGGGCCTTTATTGTCTTGTCAATGCCCCTAGTAATTTGAATGGGCTTTGCACCTGCCGCAACAACCTAAACAAAAAGGTTTCATTTCAAATTATTTTCCACAAATTTAAGATACAACCATTGTCAGTTTTGTATTTCCTAACAAGCTCATAAATTTTGACAAAAAGAACCAAAATTTTTTTAATACTCGATAGCAATTTTTTCACTCAAAAACTATCTTAGACTCAATAAGCCCAACCCAAAACTAAAAAAACCAAACACCATAAGACCCTACAAAAATGAATATATGATCTTAATCCAGATATTATCGACAAAAAGTTACCTTTACACCCTCACTTATTAAACCCTGTAACTGTTGAATTTTAACTTCATGCTACTGTGACGGAAAGGATGGATGTAGTGACGAACATTTTTTTTTGGAGGTTGCTTTGCATGCCATCCAAAAATTTAATTCAACATTTAAAATTCCTACAAGTTTTTTTTTGTAGACGGCCGCAGCCATATTTACGTATCGGATTGTATTAAACACAACAACCGACATTAACGCAATTCACCAACCGAAATTAAACAAACAAAAATTTACTCGACGAGTTTTGTAAATTCAAAAGGAGGACACGTGGAGCATTAATATTGGATCACATGAAATTGAAGGGAATACGAAAACCTCGAAAAACCAGACACCCAAATTTTTTATAGGGCACATTGGATTGAGAATTCGAGTTAAAATTAGCGAACGTCGCATCCCATTTTGGAACGCGAATTTGGTTTGAAAATTCAATCTATTCGGACTTTTGAAGTCAGAACGGAAAGGGTTCTTTAATTTTTTTGATAGTTTAATATATACATATGTTTTAAACATATGTTATATATATATCATATGCGAAATGAAAGGTGGGCCATAGAATTTAGTTTTAATTTTATTTTTTTAAAAAGAGGGTTTATTATAATATGTTTTATATGTTACGGCATATAAAAAAATAAAATGGTCGAAAAAAAGCTTGGTAGTTTTTTTTATAGACGAGACGTAAATTTTTTATTACACAACGGTGTGTAAAAAGTAGAAATACCGAGTGTAACTTTTTTAGTGTGTATGCACAACAGGTGCGAAAGGGAAAAACACAACAGAGTGCTTTAGAGACAGAGTATGTTTGTTTTGAACGAGACGGTGAGTTGGTTTTATGCACTTGCGTTTTGTAGCAGTCATAATTTTTGTAATCCTTCTCGGTGAGGAAGTAGTGTAATAGTTTTTTTTTGAGTTATTGAAGGGAATTTGAAGTTTGTTTTCAAAGTATTGAAACTACGTCTCTGTCAAAGAAATTTTTATTTTCTCGTGTTAGAGGAAGGGAGATTTATTCTCCATTCATTGTTCCGGAATTTTTCAATATTGCAACATGTGAAAGAACAACGGATGTTGTGGTTCCATCCCCTGCCTAAATCATTTGTCTTTAGCGTAGCTTGCCTTACCAACTTGGGCCCCAATATTTTTCAGTCGGGTCCTCTAATTCAACCAATAAAAAGTCCAAAACCATAGCATTGAGATACATTTCATTACACTCATCAATAACAATAAAAATTTGACTCCACCCTATAACCCTTTCCCTTTTATTGTTGTGAAAAGATTTATGCATTACTCTAATGTGGCTAGTCCATAGGCCAAGTAGACCAGCCCGGGTAACAAATATGTTTCCTTTCACCTTTGAGTTTTCAAATTATGCCTACCAAAATCTAAGACATTTAAGGCTGGGAACTAATACAACGTTAAAAAAGAAAACCGAGCACACATCTACAAATTACCTCCTTAGCTACTGTCACTACCATCATTAACTATTTTTTGGAGAACCATGCTTGCTCTCCAAGACAATATTTTTCCCTTCGCCCCCAAGGGTGACTCCAACAAGATCGGCAAGTTTGTTCACACCGCTTTCGCAAGACAAATTGACAATGCTTTCGATGAAGTGTGCAATTGAATGCCGGACCATATGCAAAAACAATCCTCCATGAAAAATTAAAATAACACATTACAAATCGAATATAAGTGGACAAGGAAAGATCCACCGAGTGTGAAGTTTCACGTGCAAGTGACCTTCCTTTAAACATAATTTTTTTCTCGACACTCGCAATTTTTTTTGTCATCGAGCCACCTTGTTGAAGTACAACTCCTTTTCCATAGCTCTTGTATTAACTACCTTCTCTCTGTCGCGTAATCTCGAGTCCCTCTTCTCGCTGAGCGATTAAAGGAAATGGGTGAAAAAACCGAAAGAGAAGACAATTGTATGCACATAATTATCAAACATTGCACCCAACTTCTTCCCCCTTTCCATTGTTACCCAATGAGGTAGATGTGGCAATTGTTGTCATACCGCCCAAAGTAGAGGCCATCTTCTCTTATGCCGAATATAGAATTACAAGATCTTCATATTAGTATGAACCTTAAAAAAACATGACTCCCATTTCTAAAAACCACTTTTAAGTTGTAACGGAAAAACTAAACAACTATCGCAACTTTTCTGGCAACTACGGAGCATTAAGAGAGAAAAAAACCAAAGAGAAATACAACCACAATCCTCATTTTAATGAGACCGGGACTATATATTTGCATTAAGATAATAGAAAGAAATCACGACTATATTAAGGCCAGGCTACAAAACAATCTTTAACCAGGTGTCTCTCACGGCCTTTAGGTTGCCATGCTAGAGGTTGCATATTTTTAATTTAAATTCTTGACCTCTCGTGCCCATCTATGAATGCATCCAATGGGATATCTACATCAAATTCTCCTTTATATCCCCAAAAACAAATTCCCTACTACAAGAGCACCAATATTGATGGATCACCCCACACCATCCCACCCACTAGAAAACGGTGAAAAAGGGAAACCCGAGAAACCTTTCGAAATATCTCAAGATGACTATATGGGTGGTTCTTATGAATCAACCAACCATTCAGAACATGCTCATCAATCCAAACCATAAGTATTATGTGACAATATTCAACGCGAGCGCCGAATCGGATTTCTAAAGCTATGTTAGAGAAACCCTAAACTCTCACCGAAAATAGGTGAAATGTGGCACCACTAAGAGATTGACATGTGCCAATTGGTACAAGTGGTAGACAATTGGCATGCTCAAACAACGAGGGTGAGTGCAGGAATGACATGAGGGAGAAAAAATATCGGAAAAGCCCCCAAATACTGAGAACTAGAAAGCTCATCACCAACTCCGAGATTGACAACTTTACCGATGTAACCTATGAAATCGTAAATGGAGAAATCATAGTAACAATAAAGTAACCTATGTAACAATAAATTTGGATTCATCCTGAGTGGTAATGGGAGAAATCATAGTGAACAACAGGAAACATGCATAGTTGCTTACAATCAAATAGATGAAAAAAACACATACAAAAAAAACCTATATAATAATCATGAACAAGCTTAATATTGAATTATGAGCTGTAAAGGAACTTAAAAAAATGTGACATTATGAACCTGGTCAAGCGCACAAGCAAATATATCCCGGACATGACCCCTGGTTGACAAGTTGTATTGCTCATGATGCAAGAGGATTTGTACCCTGATCGCCAGAGTCAATCAAAATCCATCATTATCTATACAATAAATACAAGTAATTGATGTAGTATTTTTTTACTCTAAGATGCATTCTAATGATAATGTTAGAACATATGTTGAAAATGTCAAAACATACCCGAATAAGCTCCTCTTCGTTTCAAGAACAATTTATTGGAGTCGCATGAACTTGGGAACAAGCCTCCCACGATACGAAAGAGTAGCAACTAAGTCAACAATGACTTTTTTGTTGCTACGTTGGATCAAGGGGAGGTTTTCTCCAAGATTAAATCACTCCAATAAATTATTCTCTACTAAACGGGGGCCAACCACGTGAAGGTGGAAGCTCTTATGGCCCCCTCTCACATCACTCTCAATTCCCCAATACCCAATCTATATTTCATTTTTTTACTTTCATGAGCATAAAAAAAAATATTCAATAACTAATAAAAAAAATAATTCAACAAAAAAAGTACGCAAGGAAACATTGCAATTAATGCTTGACATAAAAAATAGTATGATAAATGAGTTTTTTTATATAACGCAAAAAACGTTCGAAGTATGGTAACGTTTGTCTTATAATAATACAATATTTTACATTGTCAAATTTTCTTTTTCTTCTTCCTATTTTTTAAAGCTCCTAATTACATCATCAATATCATCGTGCTCGCTGTCTCGTTTCGTGCTCTTTCAACAGCACTCGCTGACCTAGTTGCGTATTCACGATGTACGGGCTCATCCGATGGCGGGGCATCACCTACAAAAAAACAGAGATAATATTAAATTTTAATTTTTCAGCTTTTTAAATATCATTGAACTATTTCGGTAATATTAATAAAAAAAATTGCAATGAGATTATTTACAGGTGCACCGACTTGTCGCCGCTGACCTAGTTGCGTTGTCACGATGATACCGGGTCTCATCCAAAGTGACGGGCGCATCACCTACAAAAACGAGATAATATTAAATTTTAATTATCGCTTTTTAAATATCATTGAACTAGTTCGGTAATATTAATAAAAAAAATTGCAATGAGATTATTTACCCTGGGTGCACCGAGCTTGTCGCCGTTGGGATTGTTGCCCCTGTCTTCCTCTCACGGTGGTAAGATCCTCAAGGGAAACATTCTATGTCATTTAGACAAACAAAAACGTTATAAGGACAACCATAAAAGGTATAATTAGAAAAAAATTATAAGTGGAAATTAATTACCGTCACGACCCTCAACGATAGCGACATTGCCGCCTCGGTCCCCACTACAACGATCGAGTTGCACGAGAGGATCATCTACATCCTGGGCTCTAAAAGCCGGGTTATTTGCCTCGTCGGTGAGTGTTGCTCCCCCGATTTAAACAAAGTTGTTAGACATTTAATTTATGGACGAAAAACAAAAAATATTGAAAGGTTAATGTTTTACCTTATCGGGCATTCTAGATCTTGGGACCTCGCCCCAAGCTTGCGACGTTCAACTAAAGCTTGATAGCCAAAACGAAATCGATATTTTTATCTTCCTCTGTAGTTTCGTTTCAAAGTCATCACCCTACATTACATATGATTGTCTATTTTTAATCATATACGATAGGATTACAAAAACGTTGGAAGGCGATACAATTAATTATAAGATGTTTAGCTACTTAATTACAATTCTTATGACTAATTTCAAGTAGCCACCCTGCGGCGAGGCTTCGTGATGGCCCTTTTTCTCAATCCTAGATTTGGTTTCCTTTGAGGTGTCGGACAACCTAGCATCAAAAGATTGAAGTCGGATATGACGTAGCACACTTTTATTTTTAGACATAACGAAAATTAAAGCTATTGAATTAAAGTTGTAATTTACCTTGCGGAGTCTAGTTGGCATTTTTCCTTCTTTCTTTGCCCTTTTCTCTTTTCCGTCATGGATGAGTGCTCTCCACTCACTCTCTAAAAATACGAGAGGACGCTCGTATCTAGGGTTAAATTGCAATTGCGTCCCCTATAGGTGTCCCCTGGGTATATTTCAAATATTTGTCGGCTACCGAGCCACCGACTTTATCATCAGAATGTGCTAACCCCAAAAAGGGCTTTCTAGATAATATAGAAGTTCTTTTTCAAGTTGGAATTCGGGGAATTCCACCCCACGTACGTATGGTTGGGCCAAAAAATTACCAACGCATGGCTCTCCAAAATCCTCGTAGAACTCATTGTTTCCTACTACGTAATAAAACCAAAAAAGAAGAAGATATTATCATTAATTTAAAAATAAAAATCATGATAAATATGTTTTAGATAAAGTACATGAAATAGTTAAAATATTAAAATTTACACCGAGTTGTACATGCTTTATAGAGACACCCTCATCATTCACCAACAACGTGCCATTAATGGTCCTGTGGAGTCGACACGTGTAGCTCTAGGAAACACAATAATGTAGTTGGCCATATCGGCCTCATCATTGCCAACACGTTCGGCGTGTTGGTGGTGTCCGCTCGGGCGAGGGTGTGTTTCTTGGCTAGCACCTAAAGGAGTAGAAGGTGTACGAGAGGGTTGTTACGGCTCTCTTGCCCTTGTGTCCCACTACCACCAACACCTAGGGTTCAAACGAAAATGCAAAGAGAAAAATGCTACATACAAAAAGAACTTTTTTTGTTAGTTTAGTCAATGTAAAAAATTAAAAAATCAAACTATCACAATTCATCTCATATGAGAACAAAAAAAATATCCTTTTGACTTTTTTATTATTACTCGATATCTTTCTAGTCGCCTCATAAGATGTTGTATCCTCTCTTTCGTTTCGAGTGTTTGAGGCGCGTCTATCAAAGTATTAAATTTCGACCTTGCATCTCGTGCCTTTTTTTTGCAACAAGAACATTGCTGAGATATGGATGAAGAAAGATCTTCCTCAAAGAGGGAATCATCAAGCGTACCATGGCTAGGTATCTGCATATTTTTGAACAAAATTAATATTATTTCAATTATGTAAATAACTAAAATACCCGAAGATAGAGCAATGTCGGCACCTTACATGTTCTTCCGCCGGCCTCTTTTGGCGATCGTCCCATCTCTGGGGGTTGTTCTTGCACTTTGCTCGATCGGTCTACCACATTGCAATAAAATTATAAATGTAAAAACTTGAAAACAATATCTAACTTGAAAACACAAAATGAAAAACTGAAATTATCTCTAATAAGACACGAAGACAGAGTTAGAGTTTCAAATATGCCTTGCATTGAATTCGATTCTGAAACATGTCATTGCACATTAAGGCACCCAAACATTCAATCCACGAATGATATATTTAAGTAGGCTTCTCCTATTACGGGAAAACACCATACCTATAATGCATTCACTTACATGTATAAAGGGAAAGGAGAAAACATGTTTTCATGACAACGGTGACAAAGGCATCTTGGGGAAAGGTATCCTCACTTTTTATTTATGTTGTTCACCCACACCACTCTCGTGTTTTCACTAATCTCTGTTTTGTCATTTTTGGATTCAAATTAAGTTAAGGCCTTAAGTATTTTTTTTGACCTTTCGGTGTAGTTTTTATAAGTGGCATGTATGGATTTTCCATTAATTCGCACTTTTTTCTCTTCATGTGCATGTTTCCCACGGAAATCAAATGCATGATTTAGTCCCATACATTTAACAAGTTGTTGGATCAACTCCATAGGAAATATCATGTTTCCTATTCAATCAAAATTTATCTCGGTTAGGGGTAGGTAGGAAGGTTTTCCCTTTGTATTAATAGGGCACTTATAGCTTGCATTTTTATTATATCTTTCAAATTTAGTGTCGTTTCAATTAGGGCATGATTTTTTGCAACTTTCAAGGTGAGAATGAACAAAGAAATTTTTTTGTGATGGATGACCGTATATGAATCCATGGCCGAGGAGAAAAGGCACTAATATACTTCTTCAAATATATATAGTTCTCATTCACCTCATACGGAGATGGTCCCTCGATTTTGAGCCAAATGTTGCAGCAAAAAGTTCCCCCCTCCATAATTTGATATTCAATGGAAATTTCTTAAATTGATGATGGGGCATGATTATGGAACATTGGCACATACATATGTAATGGAATTCCAAGATCATGATATATTTTTGCATATGTTTATGGAAATGTTCCACCAAGTCCCCCTGGAGGTGGGAGCGAGGGGGGCGAGGGAGCGCGGGAGGCGGCCTATGCAAAAAGCTCCCCTACCAATTTTCAGGAAACGTGGGGGGACGTCGGGGTCATAAAAATTATAAAATTTAATATTTAAAAATGTAACTATATTTTTGCAAGGAATGTATATACTGAGTCATCATACACTTGCATCATGAAAGATAAATCATAAATGATAAAATTACAAATCGATGAATGAGGAATCATATAATTGAAACAAATTTAAAAAGTTAAAAGTTAAAACATACATCATACAATCATGCATGTAAGTTTGTAAGTTTGTAACTATATAATCATTAATGTAACTACTAAAAATGTACAATGAAAATAAAGTTTAAGATATCATATGACATATTATATCAAGATTCAAAATAGAGTTTAAACTGAAGTTTACAACTCAAGTCCGAAACATAAAACTTAAACGCAAATAAGTTATGTCCGAAACATAACACATAAAACATAACATATGAATATCAAATGATATCATCATAATGATAAATGAGCATAAATGCTCAAGTTAATGCCCCACTAGTCTCTCGCATCCAACTTTTTGCACGAATATATAAAGATCAACCATGTCACCATCTCAATCGAGAATCACTTGGATTCTCAAATATGCTAAGTGGCACATCAACTTTTAACACGAAACCATAAAACTAAAAGGGCGGTGAGGGGACGTGAGGGGGCGTGAAGGGGGGGTGTGAGGGGGCGGCGAGGGGCGTGGAAAGGGGTGTGCGGGGGGCGTGAGCGGGTGTGAGGGGAAACATCCCCTAGAAGTCCCCAAGACCCGGAGCGCGAGGGCGAGGAATCTAGACCCCTGGGTGAGGGCGAGACCCCGTGTAACACCTGGTTTATGGAGGTGGTGGAGCAAAAAAAGAGCTCAAATAGAGCTGAAATTTTTTTCACATAAAAAGAAGCGTGGGCTTGACTAATGGTTCCATTTTAAAAAATGATATCTAGACGAGAGAATAAGTGTAGCATGCAAACATGCATTGAAAATCCATACGAGTTTGCATTGTATTACTTATGATGGATTCAAATTTGGGTTTCAAAATGCCAGGTTATGGCATGATTTTGTCGAGAAACCCTTAGTTGGATTCTCATGTTGGTTTTAATTTATATTTTAAGTTTGTTTTGAAATCTTTGGGTGATAGTAACTCATGAACTAGGTTACCAATGTGTAACAATCATATTTTTAAGAATAAATTTGTGATTTTTTTAATATTATTATTATTATCTATTAGCTACGAGTATTGACACCTAATGCCTGGAATTTTGACATCTTGATAGCATGGATAGTTTCGAAAATGTTTCTAGTAATGTTAACATAATAACTATCATTACGTGTCTTCACTTTGTCACCATAATAGACCCGTGATATGGACTCATCAAACAACTTCATATGCTATGTCCCAACAAGTTCAAACCGGTTGAACCTACCTCATAGTGTGGTTATTAAGGACAAGTTGCTTGATATATAACTCGATAGCATAGACCACGTTGCGGTTCTAAAAAGAATCCTCAAATGTCATAAAATCTTCACAATATGTTCTACCTGTAAAGCCTTTTGGGATACTCCGAAATAATATATGTATCATTGATGACTTTTAAAGTATGACAAGATCCAGGAAGGGAAAGGAAATCAATGGAAGAGTGATCCACCAGTGAGAACCTAGAATTTAGCATCGTATAGAGTTAGATTCTAGGAAATTGAAACCCTATAATTTTAATTAGTGATGAAGGACATCACATAGGTAATTATATTTTCATGTAGAATAATCACGGTAATTCAAATTTAAACTACATAATATGAAAGGCATACCATAAATTTTTTCCACGTAAGTCCAAAACAACCTATAAAAAGGGAAAACCTTCTTTTTCCATGGGAAATAATTTACCTTTCCTTTTTCAAGGCAATCTAAATCACAAAAAAATATGAAATATACTGCACACATTCTTGGATAATGTGAAAGTGGAAAAGGAATACCCTACACAAGTGATGCAAACATGTACATTTGAACACTAATAGATTTTTTGTAGTTGAAATGCAATGCTTGTTTTTCATTTAAATGTAGGTTTTTAAAAGCGAGGAGAAATAATGGCTTCCAAATTAATAAGCGTTTCTTTTGGGAAAAAAATTTAAATCTTGTATTGGGTGATGAAGATAATAGAGGGTATTGAATCTTCGATTCTTGACATCTAGAGAGAACCATACGACCTAACACAATCCAATGGAATTGAACAAAAAAACCCCAAATAGAGTCAACCCTACTATAGGAGGAAGGGCTTGCAGGAAGAACTTACAATTTTTTGCAAGAGGCGCGAGGGCGAATGTTGTTCATGCAAGACACGAGGGGCGAACGCTCGAGAGCAGATTCGAGGGAAAATGTTGTTCTGCAAGAGCTGACGGCGAATGCGGAGACACGTCGTGTACGAAAGAGGGGCGAGGGGCGAATCCCAGGGGCAAATGTTGTTCGCAAGAGCTCGGGGGAAAAATGCGAGGGCGAATGTCGTTTGTAACGAGCTCGAGGGCGAATGCGAGGGGCGAATCTTTTCGTCTGCAGAGAGCGAGGGGCGAGATGCTAAGGGCGAATGCTCGTTCTCCCGCAAGAAGCGAAGGGCAAATGCGCGTGATATCGGATGTTAAATGTAGCACACATGTACATTTGAACACTAATAGATTTTTGTAGTTGAAATGCAATGCTTGTTTTCATTTAAATGTAGGGTTTTTAAAGCGGGGAGAAATAATGGCTGCCAAATTAATAAGCGTTTCTTTGGGAAAAATTTAAATCTTGTATTGGGTGATGAAGATAATAGAGGGTATTGAATCTTGATTCTTGACGTCTAGAGAGAACCCTACAGCCTAACACAATCCAATGGAATTGACCAAAAAAACCCAAATAGAGTCAACCCTACTATAGGAGGAAGGGCATGCAGTAAGAACTTACCATTTTGCAAGAGCTGAGGGTGAATGCTGTTCTGCAAGAGCTGAGGGCGAACGCTGAGGGCGAATGCTGAGGGCAAATGCTGTTCACGGGGCGGCGCGAATGCGAGGGCAAATCTTTCGTGCACGCAAGAGGTAGGAGCGAATGTTGTTACGCAGCGGAGGGTGAATGCACTTGTCATATGAGACGTTAGTAACAGCTATTGTGACGCATACGAAACAATAAAATCATTTTTATGTAGCGCGCATATAAGTTTCAAATTTTTATGTCGCATGCATATAAGTTTCATATTTTTATGTGGCGCACATATAAGTGTCGTTATACCAACGGCAGAAAAAGCATCGCTATTGCGATGGGTACCTAAACGTCGCAATGGTGACACATAGACATTGTGTCGCACTTGTGACGATTGGAGTCATCTCAATAGCGACGCTTTGGGCCATAGTGTCGCAATTGCGACGTCTTCCTCCAAACGTCGCAATTATGACGACACTTTTCTAAGTGTCGCAATTGCGACACTTTTCTATAAACGTCGGTATAACGACGGTTTCGAGCGGGATGGAAAAAATTTGGGGAAATTTCCGACATTTGGTCAAAAGCGTCGGAACCAAGTGTCGGAATTTCCGCCAAATGTAGTAGTGATAATTGCAGGTAAGGAAAAAACATTTGTAATAACCTCCGGCCACCCATTTTTAGTTGTGTTGAAATTCCATTAGAAGCTGCGTAACGTCCTTATCGAAAATGGATGTTGTAGAAATTATTTTTTGACAATTTTGTGGTCCCCCCATAACACTAAAATCTCCCGGTGAAGATTCTTTTCCTTGTATTTTGAGTCTCAACGACGAAAGCAATGGGTATATAGCGAAGCAACAAACGGCGCAGTCAGCAGTGTTAAGATATTAAGGATCGATGCGCTGCATTAGAGGCTATGATTGACCAAGTATGCGGTGACCTACCAGGGGTCAATGCCCATGCACTATCCACACCAACAAAAAAATTAGAGGTCCTGGCTGCTGCACTCAAGGAATCGTGCACAAAAATTCAGACTGTCCAAGCAGAGTTCAAACAACAAATCACTGAGCTACAGATGAAGCTCCAACTAGAGACACCGTCGGAGGTTAGAGCGCAATAGAGGACAAATCTGCCATAAAAAGTTTAGCAATCGCAGTGGTAGAATTTGGAATATTATTGGATGAATCCATGGGCATCTGGACAGATGTTCAGAATGACCCAATGGTCTAGCAGTTGTGAAATGAGCTTCGCATCAAAGAGCAGCAGTTGACCGAAATAAGTATGGTGGTGCCCACTTTGGTAACAGTGCAGAGACTTGCCTGATTGCATGAAGGCAAGGCAATTCAGACTGAGATTGAAGACCTAAGCCATCGATAAATTTTTTTGGAAACAAGGATGCAACCTTGGGCTAAGATAGCCTTGCATCTCTCACAGAATATTGATGGTGTCATCAAAAGACTACAAAAAACCCAGCGGAGCATCAATTTGGCAACTGAGGGGCCGACAACAGCAAAATTGTTTGATGAAGCGCATAGTGCTTCCACGCAGAGCGTTGAAGTCATCTTGCCACTCTAGAGCTTTGTCGAAGCATTGAAGATGAAGATGAAGGCAACAAACCTGCAGTGACTCGGGATGAGTCAAGAGATTGTGTTGGGGGCTTGTTGGAGCGGGGTCCCATGGGTGCATTTTTGGGATAGTTTTGTATAAGTTTTGTTGTACGCGTTGCTCGCAAAGAGTCAAAGGGGATTTGGGGCGGGTCAAATTCCCTTATTCATTGTAATAGGTTTAAAGGGAAAACCATGAGTCTCAAACCATGGTATGTGCGCGTCTAGTTAGTATAAATATGTAAGGATCAAGTCGGGTAAGGATATGGAATGATTAGATGTGAAGGTGTGTTAATGTGTTGATCTAAGTCTAGGTTTTTGGATAGAAAGGCTCCTTTTGGCTGTGTGCATGGATACCTAAGTCCTGGCTGTGTGTGGACTTTGTTGGTTGTGTGCGCAGAAGGATTGGATGTACTAATTTGCACATCTCTTAATAAAGAAGACATTTTTGGAGAACCTGGAATCTTATGTGATTGATGTATTGGTTATCTATTATTTTATTTCAGATCTGAATCTGTTATGTGTTGCATAATTACTTATGTTAATGGTTAATTGCATCTATGCGCGAATATCAGTTGATGTTAGTGTTACATAACATTTTGTCACTGTCCCTAAAATCCCCATCTCGCCCATTGGAGGGTCGTTTTTGTGACCAATCAGCAGTGTCATGCCTTGCAAAAACCATCATTGCATTCATTTGCATGAGAATAACATTCCTCTTGTTGAAAATTCCCTGAGCAAGACTGTAAAAACCCTTGTTTTTGCCTTGGCACGAGTAGCCAGTTACACTCCCGTGCCAAGCTGGAAAATTAACATTGAGCCCGTGCCACTTGGCGCTCTATCCCAGTTAAGCACTCGTGCCAAGTTTTTTATGGATTTTTTTTTTAAAATAGAGGCGTAGGTTCTATTCCAACCACCTAGAGGATGAGTCATTGAGAGTGGTTGAACTGAAACAACCACGGGATCCCTCCTTTAGTTAGCAGTTTCCACCTCCCTTGGAACTCTCCAAAAGGATAGGAATCCCTCCCACCTTTGTAGGGATCCCAACCTCCTCCTTTTCCTCTATAAAAGAAGCTATCTATCTTAGTACAATATAGCTTAACTTTGAGAACTGATACTATATCTGAATGATTAGAGAAGATAGATAGAAGGAATTACATTGAGGAGAGCATGAGTCTATGCCGTCACCCTATCTGAAATCCCCGATGAACATCTGAGACGCGCTTTGCCTGAACCCCGCTGGAGGAGACTATGACGTCAAAGCATCGGTTGTAACTCTTCCTTCTATTCATTTATATACATGACTATTGTTTGGTTCCACTATTGTGTTATGATGTTTGTGTAATACGATATGTTTAACCATATTTGACTGGTCAATAGTTATGAGTGAAACTATGATGTCGTATGTTGTTCCTGTTTCTTGTTCTATGTGCAGGTACCTGGGCGTAACAGCGAGCGGATTGTGATTTGCCAAGGCAGGAACGAGAGGCTACTACTCTTTTCGCAATGACGACAACATTGGATTCCAGGTAGGTTGATCTACCATGTCTCTTGTTCATTCATTAACTAGGAAGAAACACTTTAGCGTGTCCCTTTGTTTCTAGACCCACCCTAGGGCTAGAAGGATCATCTTTATCCGCAGAGAGGATTTACCTACGTAACAAATTGATCCCGAAGAATGAACTTCTCTTGATTGTCGTCCCATATGCTAATCAGATACTGTAATAACTCTAGTTGGGCTCGAAGACATGGCGTTAGGAATAATTTTTTCAGACCACAATTTCTGAGCAAGCTAATCTTCTTTGCTATGTTCCCTTTCTTTCCATTCTATGATCATTTTTCCTCTTTCTACCTACAAAAACATTCATATGAGTGGTATTAGCCATTTTTTAACCTTAAATTTTTGTATAATTGGGGTATTTGAGTAACATTTTACATAAAAATGGTTTGCGCCGTTGCCGCACCATAGTGTAGAAAATTGGACGGTTGGTGCGACTCCGTGCATGAAACCCGCACCGACCACCGTGCCCTAATATTTACATTTCCTCCCCCAGAATTCAAAAATGGAAATTGCAGATAGTAAGAAATGACTTAAAATGACAAGAGGGATCTCGACTCTTACCTGGAACTGAAGGATTTAAGATTGGTTTGTTGGGTTGACCGCTATCGTCGCCGCAAGATTGCACAGTGAAATGGGTAACTATTGCTCCACAAGAGGTAAAAAAGTGAAAAGTAATTTTTTTTACCATTTTTGGAATTTAATAACTTTTTCACAACCATAATTAGGTTTTAAGACATATTTTTTGATTATTTTATTTTATTATTTTCGAGAAATGGGTTTTACACATGTCTCTTGTGCTCCAACAATTATTTATGTGACAGTGATGAAGTAGTGAGTTATATTTTATACTTTTTTGGACTCGGTAAAAACAAAAAAAAGTCACTACTGGAGTCATCTTTCAGCTCTTTTCTAACTCTCTAAAAATGAAAAGATTGCCGAGATTCTTGTTGTTTTGAACTCGCTAAATGGTTTTGAAACGATATCCACCCAGTATACGTTTAACCTTTTTTCGGGCTGGGATGGATTATTTATGAAAAAGGAATACCTTAGCCTATTGCGACTAATAGGTTCTCGCAGGCACAGTTTTCTACCTTTTCGGATCTGTGAGACTACCTAGAAAAAGGGACTGCTGGAGTTTTCTTTTCCGCCTTCTTTTCAAACTCTCTAAACATGAAAAGATGCTGAGTTCTCCCTTTGTCAGACTCATTAAACACTGATGACATCGAATTTTGTCACCATGACGTTACTCGAGTTCCTCCTTCCTAGGGCTCGTAAAATGTACTAGGATGGATTTGTCCGCAGGACAAACTTACAACACAAGCATATGTTATCCCCTTCAATCTTGTTTTAAAAATAATTGGGGTACTCGCCAGAAATGGTGGGGGAAAATGGAACCAAGTTTTAGTTGGCAGTATTGCGCTCTTGAACATGGCACTCGTCTGCATTCGTGTCGGGTTTGGGACATCTCATTTTGCCATTTTTTTCCTCCATGGGTTTGGGTAATCTCTTTTAAGCTCTCATCTACTCTTTGCCACATCGTTATGACCTCAGATCCTTTGATGTCAAATACTGCCAAATTCAGTGTCATGTTGCTGATATATTCAAGAGAAGTTTTCCTCTGCAATTTTCAACCTCCCTATGATTCTTTGTTGGTTCTGATTCATCATTATCATGTTCCTTTGTCTCGTATCGATGATGTGGGAAACATTATGGCCCTCCTTTGATCAGGTCACTTCCTGTCGACTTCAACTCACTATTTAGGAATTTGATCCAGAGACTCTATTCTGGTACCTTGGAGCCTGCATGCCTTAATGGAAGGTTTTTCGCATTCGATGCAAGATCCACATCATTGGCCTTCGATCGAGTGATTCTGCGGATGTTCGACACCAGATCATTTTTCACATCCTGTGGATTGTACCGATTGTACCTTGAGAGCCATTGCCATTATTGGTGGTTTCTATCGTACCTGTTAACAACTTTCATCATTGGATGGTAATTAGGTAATTTTCTTGCATGTTCAACTTCAGCTCATATATTCGCATGCTTGAATTTTTACTTGTTTAGGTCGAGATGGAGCGCAAGACCCTGGATTTTGTCTGATAAAGTCCAGGCTTCATATTTTGGTGGATTATTATGACTTATTACACAGCTCTTTGGTTGTATGGTACATAACCATGCAGGTCTATTTGTTGATCCTTCTTTATTTGGATGGCTACATCCATACTGAATCTCGATTTTATACTTATTATGGATGGTTGCGCCCGCATGCCACATGTTCATGTATCAGAGATATCAGTTGTATTTGTAATTGCAGGTTTTTCGACAGCAGTTTTTGGTTTGAATGCGTTCTCATAAAGCATTTCGCCCCTCCCTCTCCCTTGGACCTCATGCTTTAGGGGGCATCTGTTACACAAAATTTTGTCACTGTCCCTACAATCCCCATCTCACCCATTGGAGGGTCATTTCTGTGACCAATAAGCAGTGTCACTCCTTGCAAAAACCATCACTGCATTCCTTTGCATGAGAATAACATTCCTCTTGTTGACAATTCCTTGAGAAAGACTGTAAAAACCCTTGTTTTTGCCTTGGCGCGAGTAGCCAGTTACACTCCCACGCTGAGCTGGAAAATTAACACTGAGCCCGCGCCACTTGGCGCTCTGTCCTAGTTAAGCACCCACACCAAGCTGTTTATGGAATGTTTTTTAAAAATATAGGCGGAGGTTCTATTCCAACCACCTCTAGGATGAGTCATTGGGAGTGGCTCAACTGAAACAACCACGAAATCCCTCCTTTAGTTACTAGTTTCCACCTCCCTTGGAACTCTCCTAAAGGATAGGACTCCCTCCCACCTTTGTAGGGATCCCAATCTCCTCCTTTTCATCTATAAAAGAAGATATCTCTCTTAGTACAAGTTAGCTGAACTTGGAGAACTGATACGATAGCTGAATGACTAGAGAAGGAAGATAAAAGGAATTACGTTGAGGAGAGCTTGAGTCTTTTTCGTCACCCTGTTTGAAATCCCTGACGAACATCTGAGACGCGCTTCGCCTGAACCCCGTTGGAGGAGACTACAACATCAAAGCATCGATTGTAACTCTTCCTTCTATTCATTTATATACATGACTATTTTTTGGTTCCACTATTGTGTTATGATGTTTGTGTAATACGATATGTTTAACCATATTTGACTGGTGAATAATTATGAGTGAAACTATGATGTCGTATGTTGTTCTTGTTTCTTGTTCTATGTGCAGGTATCCAGGCGTAACAACGAATGGATTGTGATTTTCCAAGGCAGGAGCGAGAGGCTACTACTCTTTTCACAACGACAATAACATTGGATTCCAGGTAGGTTGATCTACCATGTCTCTTGTTCATTCATTAACTAGGAAGAAACACTTTAGCGTGTCCCTTTGTTTCTAGACCCACCTTAGGGCTAGAGGATCGTCTCTGTCTGTAGAGAGGATTTACCTACGTAACAGTTAGATGATTTAATCCGATTGAAGTATATTCAATGATTGTGTGTAAAATATAGTAAAGTATTATGTGATAATATGCGAAGGGTTAGATCTATTGACTGTGCATGCACACATATGTTATATTATCTGCAATAAGTTTGATTAGGGCCACTGCATAAAAATCTTCCTTAGGGTGCGAAAACCTGGTTCCAACACCCCCCCATACTGCTTCGGGTGAGACTTTGATCTGTGCAAGCATATCACTGCCAAAAGGGCTAGTAGTTGGAGGGTTTTGTTGGTTGCGCGATAACTCTGAACTTGGGTCAGGACCCCTCAAGCCAACAATTATATTATTGTTGATATATTCAATCAACAATGGTGTAAAATCAACCTCTTTTTGCCTAGTCATGATCATTGAATTGATATATATATATATATATATTATAAAAAGAGAGAAAATAATAGAAAGATAAAGGGGAAAAAAAGAGAAAAAGAAATAATGAAGAAATATGATATAGAGTTAATTGAATGTGCGTAGAAGCATCTCTTTGCATTTATTTCTTCGCTAGTTTTTGTTGCTTGTGTTTTGTCTATTGAAATATTTTTTATGTAGTAATTCTCATTGCTATCTCTACACTCTCGTTAATCTCTACTATGACATCATTAGAATTAAATAATTTTTCTTGCTCACAAATAATACACTGAAACCACTGCTTAAAAGAACATTATAATTGAAACTAAGAAAGAAATGTTTAATGAAAACATAATAAGATAAGGCAAAGTCATTACTAGTGTACACAAATTATAGATAGATTTTAGTTTTAGTAAATAAATTTTTTTATAGATATGTTCAAATTACTTTTTCCTTGTAATTGTTTTGCTAGATCTGAATCTCTAAGTGTCATATGTTTCCTGTAAATTTAAAAATATTTGCTATTAGTTATAATACATTAAAAAATATGGCCCAAAAGTGGCGGGGAAAAAAAGCACATTTGGATTATGTAATGCAAATATAATTAAAGTACAATAAATAAAACATAAATGTGCCTCATAGAAGATTTATCGTTGTCCTTAACGATATTTGTTTTTCTTGTATTCATTTTTGCTGCTATGATGATATGAGTTAGATTAAATATACATAAATAAGAGAAATAAGAGGTTCTAATTCCATAGCATGAGAGTACTTTAGAAATAAGAGGTTCTAATTCCATAGCATGAGAGTACTTCAGAAATAAGAACTATATGATAGTTAAATATTTTGTCCAAATGTGTTTAGTATTATCACATTATATAGTAATTGAACTTTGTACTTCATTTCCAAAGTACCGTACTATATATTGTATAAACATTATTAGTACTTGTATATAGAAAAAAATGCATTGTTTACCTGTCAATAATGCTACATGTTTTTCACTTTCACTCTAAATGATATTCCCTCATGGTGTGCAACTACCAAAACAATACCGTACAACCCAGATGATGATTCTATTTGTAACCAACTCCTCTAAAAACTAGTTTGGCATGCATTCATAACATGTATGCTAAAAAGATTGCATGATGAACACATGGTGAATGCTTCTATGGACAACACAACCAATATTAGTGGTTATTATTGTCATGTTAGCATATAAATATTGAACATATGTGTTAGATACTTAACAAAGTTAGATTGGTAGATAGAAAAAATTGCAATAATAAAAAAAAACTAATTGAAAGTCGATGTATTTTTACCATGAATGTTTAAGTTTAATGCCTTCCTTTTAAAAATAAAGAAAAGAATCAACACTACATGTTCCTAGATGCTTAATTTTTTTAAATGCTTTGAAATAAATCATTGATTGGTAAATATGATTAATTTCATAAATTAAATAAAATGTTAAAGATATAGTTTCAATAATGCCATTACCACTTTGGAAATTTGTAAAAGTAATAGTCATCTGTTACTTAGCTCCCTAGCTGATGATAGGACATGAAGATTAATTAAAAATATTTCCTAGACTTATGTAGATCTTAGCTTATGTAGAGTTTTCAGTGTGAAGAAAGCTACACAAAAGCAAAGCTTCAGACATTGTTTTACATGCAAAGCTCCATATGCTATTTAAAAACTTTAAAAATGAGTTGGGAAAAACAATTTAAAGATTTTTAACCATTTTTCTTCGAGACTAAGCCTACTTTTCTTTTTTTTTGGCCAAGAGCGCAATACGCTAAACGATAGTTTAAATATATAGAATTTTTTTAGGAAATGCTATTAGAACGAATCAATGAGATCATCAACTACTTTTCGCTAGTTTGATAATGTTATCAATTTATGATATTGTGAGTGCTCTGAGAGTGTGTTATTGCTATTCCCAATGGTAATATAATTGACACGTTTGAAATTCTTTTGCAAAGTCAGAGTAAAGTGGGAACACTAAAAAAAATTGCAATTAATATTATTTTTTTTACTTCCACGGAGAAGATGACGATATATGTGTATAAAAACAAGGATGCATACTAAACAATTCTTATGCGAATCAAATTTTCAAAATATTTCTTGACTATCTAATTTGAGACTCATTTCCATTACATTGTGCTTATATGAAGGTAAAATATGGAAATGCATACTCAATTTTCTTGAGTTATGATTTGTGCAATACTATTTAGTGTTATATTTTTTATAATGTTCGAAGAAAAATGATTTTGTCATAATGTAATAAAGCTGAGAGATTTATGCATTCTCAAATGTTTATTAAGTTGTCATCATTATTCTAGGCTTCCTTTTTTTGTGGCATACATTGTTATCTTGTTAAAATTACAAATGCAAGTAAAAAGAATGTTAGTGTCTGTCAGTCACCAGTGATCAAATGTACTCTTTCAAGGTTAGTTGATAGGGTCATAGGTAAAATTTTGTAGTTTCAAATAAAATTTGATCATTGGTTGCTGTCTAGGTAATGCTACTCCCTCCACTTGCTCATGGTTATCAACACTCATCATGGTCATGTCATCATTCAAGTGTCTTGGGTCATTGAGCAGTTAATATGTCATCATTTAGGTCATGGTCTACGATTTCACTTGACTTGTCATTATAATGTTGGTCATAAAAAGAAAAAAGTGTAATCTCCATCACTTGGGTCACCATTAATGGAAGTTAGCAGCTTAGGAACAAAAACAATAAAGGTAAAGGTAATATTTCTATTTACAAAGATAAATGATGTCACCTCCATGACTTAAGCAAAAATCGACCTCCAGCTTATAAAAGACCATTCAAAGTATTCAAATTGTTCATTTCACTTTCATTGAGCTCCTCTCCATCATTCAGCATCATACCAGCCACCAGAGCATCAAAATTCATCCTCAAAGCACAAGTTTACCTCTACATTGTGCTTCTAGCTCACTTGTTGTGCTTTTGAATATGGAGATCAATCAAGCATCACAAGGGTTCATTTCAACATTTTAGAGTTTTTAGCATCTTCTTGACAAGTAAGTAGCATTTGGAACTCTTCTGTTGCATCTATATTATCAAAAAATTCAGTGAATTTCCATCTTCTAAGGTTTTCACTGCGTTTTTCCAATTAGTCGTAAAACCCCAAGTTTCTTGCTCCCCTACACTCACCTACACCTTTCATACTTCCCTAAAACACTTCCCTCACCCATTCCCCTTAATTTCCTTCATTTACCTATAAACCCTACCCTATGCTGCTCCATTGATAGTTTCCTAGGCTAGGACTGTGTTTTCCACATTTTTACACATTCCCCTCACTATTTTCAAGATTTTTCACTTCCCTACACTTCCTAACACACTACCCTATCTCCCCTTATTTTTAGGGATTCTTCCCTAACTCCAATCCCTCTCATATTTTTCCCTAAAATCACTAGATCATTCTCCCCCGTTTTCCTAAGTTTCACGCTTCCTTTCCTTCACATCAAGCTAGGGTTTCATGTGAGAAGAGCAAGTACAACAAGGGAGGTCAACATTCTAGATTTGAGCCATCCAATCTGCATGAGATCAATGCTTCTTCCTATACCAAGAAATCCCTTGAAGACACATGTTGTTTAAGGTTTTGTGAAAGAATTCAAGAGGTAGGCTGTCATGCTCAATTGAAAAGCCTCTTTGCCACTAATTTTAGGAGAGATAAGGCTAACATAGTAGGGTTTGAATTCACTATATCAACAGATGCCATATCCTCAGCAACAATTATCTCGAACCATGGAGAAATATGGTTCAAAGGGATGGATTTGGAAATTGAGAAATATATAATTTTCTTAAAGCCACATTACAAAGATGCTCCCGAACACATCTTTCCCTTCAGACATTAACTTGATAGGTATGCTCCTTTAATGAAGATGATCATGAAGTATTTTACCTATGAAGGGAGGTTCTCAAGATTATACCAGTACCACATAAGGCTATTGATGCATTTCATTGCCACCATGCCACTGGAATTGCCTCATTATCTATTCAAAAGTCTAGTCAAAATGATTGAAAAGGTACAAAGTAAAGAAAAGGATCACCAAGATAGTTTGTTTCACCATGGTTTAGTCAAGGTTATAGTCTTACATTAGCACTAAAAAATCAATATTTCCTGGGAAACATTCATGAAATCAATTTCTTCTATGCCCACCACTAGTCCACCAATCATTCAAAGCATACCATCAACATCATCAAAGCCATAGGAGATTGGCTCTTCAAGTAGACCGGCAAAGGTTCCAGAAGACGCCAAGGGCTGAAGTCACTAAAAATTATGAGAAGGGTAAAAGGTTGGTATTTTCTCCTAACATCACTAAAGGTGTGCTTTCACATGAACCTACAACTGAGCAAGTATTAGGAGAAACTATGGAGCAAAGACCTATGCATGAGAGTGAGTCACCCTTGCAACAACATGAGGAGGAGCAAGCACCTTTGGAGGTTGACATGGAAGAGCTAGTAGAGCAAGTGGAAAAAAATTCAGCTGAAGAGATAATCAGGGAAAAAGAAGGAGAGATAAGAGAGCTCAAGGACAATCTCTCAAGGGAAAATTTCATGATGACATTCCTACAATAGGAAAACATGCAACTAAAGGTGAAACAACTGCTCCTAAGCCAACCTAAGGTATATATTGAGGCAGATAAAGATAAGGGAAAAGCAGTGACAGATGTTGGTTAGCTTGAAGACAAAAAGGCTCAGATAAATCCAAGGATGCCAAAAACAAGAGGATTAACCAGGCAAAAAGAACAAGAAATTGAGTTATCCTCTCCCTTAGGCCAACATGATTTTGATGATTTGAATATTTCTGAGATTGAACAAGACAAAGAGTTTTGGCTTGAAAAGGTAGATGAGAATATAGAGAAACTCTTGAAGAAAGAAAATAGAAACAACAACCTCCAGAGGCACATGGCGAGACACTGCTTCACTAGGAACCAAATTGCCAAAATCGGGGTTAAGAATTTGAAGAAGAAGCTTAACAAAAACCTAATCAAGCTAAATAAGAAGGAAAACTTGGATTTGTTGGTTGAGGAATCTCTAGCTGTCTAGATCATCATTCAAGGATGCTAAGGATCAAATTTCAGCAAGTTTTGAGCATTTTTGATATATTTTTGGATTTTTGGGAAATTTTGGTAATTTCAGTTGTACATAAACGTAGTGTGGCCATGGACGTTAGCCTTGCAGGGATGGATGAATTTTGATGTGTACATTCCAAATATTCCTTTTTTTTTTCATCAAAGTTCCTAATTTTGGAGGAAAACTTAAAAACACCCCAAATTTCATGTTTCTGCCACTGTTTTTCAACCCATGCTACGCTTCTGGAGTAACCTCGGGGAAATGAAGTTTTGAGTGTCTCACAGGTGGTATTTTTTAGGTTTCAAGGTTAATTTGGCTAGAGGAAATCCAAGGCTACCTTATCCAACCTCTATATTTGTAAAAATATGCATAAAATCCACCTCAAAAGCCCCTCCAAGTGCACGCTACACTTCTGTCAAAGAACACTATGTTTCTGCCAGGCACGCTACGTTTCTGTGTCGAAGAATTTCTGGATAGGTGTCAGTGAAAAAGGGTCAAATATTCGAGGTAATAGATGTCTCACAAGCCGTTTCATGGTTAATTAAGTCTATTTATGCTTCTCGTTGTTGAAGGATCTTGTAATTAATCAAGGAGACAAAGACTCCTACTTGTTAGCTAAAATAGGGGATATTGTTTCTAACTTCCGTAAAAACTAGGCAACAACTCATTAGGTGCATTAATTAGTTGTTTTGGATAAGGTTTCGACCCATTGAAGTGGAATCTTATCTATTTTTCTATATTTACTTAAACCTGAGTCATTTTAGATGTTGGATAGTTGATATTGTAGGGTGGAGCTTATGTACATCTTTTTACAGTGAAATCAAAGACATGTTGTAGCTATAATTTTGGGACTCCAGTGGTATTCTTATTGGTGTTTTTTTTTCTCAGTGTTACCATCAAATTGAATCTTTATGATTTCTTTCAATCAAATGTATGCTTTAGTATGATGATCTTATGAGTCTTTAAGCAAACTTCTTACTTTTGTACTCTATTTAATGATATTTTCATAAATTTGTTCTACTTCCTCTGGTGAATGAACTCATATATTATATGATCATTCAAATTATCCATTTTTCAAACCCTATACCACAATGAAAATCTAAATATGTTTCTAACTAACATGGCCTCATTTTCATCTTTGCAGTTTTTCATTTGAAATCTGACCTTGAAACCTAGACCTAGTTCCTGGACTGAGACTTCCTATCCAGCAAAATTCAAAATAAAACCCTAATCAAAATCATTGAGCCTATATCTAGCCTAAGATATTTTCCTTTCCAGTGACCTCATTGACTGTGAAATTTGCATCGAGAGAGCCCTTTCTGGTTTGGTACAGCTAGCTACCAAATCTAAAGATGGGTTTGAGGTTACCTCCTTCAATCTCCTTTTTCAACCTTGGGAAATGGAGGGAGTGATAACATCTTTGGCGTTGTTTCCGGAACGAGTATCAAATATTCCCTGGGAAAGAATGAAAAATATTAGATTTTATTTCTGATGGTGAAAAATGGTTAGGCACAAGAAGGCTGAACCATTCACTGGGTGACTCGAGTGTCGAAGAATCCAAAAGTTCGGAGTTTTCATGGCGACTCTACTATTCAAAAATAGGTAGCTTGAAGAAATTCTTGGTGACTTCATTGTTTGCAAAATGGATTCAACTGCTAGAAGGTATGCCCCTAAGGATAGATCTCATATCTCTGTTTTTCCAAAATCGATGCCTTGTGTTGATTTGTTAACCCATCTACCTAAATTTAAAGATCAAGAAGGAGAAGAGGATGCTCTTCATTTAATTAAGCTCCATATGCACATACATAGGCTAAGGGTTGAAATTCATGAAGACTACTTGATGATGATATTTATGGTGACCTTAGAAGAAAGAGAAAGGTTTTGGTATTAGAAGTTTCCATATGATAGTTTATGTTCTCTTAAATTTTTCTACGTAGCATTTTGTAAAAATTACAAACAAACTTATCCTTCTATGGTGCGGATAGAAAGTTTTTGTGGAAAGTTTCGTGATCTTTTTCAGCGTATGAGAATTGACATATATGATATGGATTTAATGTCTTATGAGATTGAAGAAGTCTGGATTGATTTATTTTCTCATCAGGAAATAGAAGAGTTTTGTTGCCATGACAGTCAGGTGGCTTCTCAACAAACAACAATTTCTGCAGTTGGAAATGAAACTGATCATATTGTCAAGGATCAAGAAGAGAAAAATGAAAGAGAAGAGTTTGTTCTAAAGCATATTTCAAAAGAATATTGTATTCATGGAAATTTACAACAAAAAATGTCTTCTTTGACTGAAGATAATATTAATCAACAATCAATTGAAGAAGATCATGATCATTCCCTTGAAATATATGAAGATATTCAACAGTGTTCAGGAGACCAAGACATTGATGAGGAGAGTCATTCAGATTCTTCTTAAAAAATTTCATTTCTTGAATTTTTGTTTCAAGAGGAAAGTTATTCATCTATCTGTTCAGAATTTTTTGAACACCAAGAGCACACTCTTGCTGAAATTCATCATGAAGAGCAACCAATTGAAATAGAAGGATGTTTCTTGATTCCTCCAAATCCACAAGAGCTAATTTTTCATGATTTTCAGGATGTTGTGGAAAAGTTGTTACAACCAGTAATGAAGGTTGATGTTGCAGCATTCATTGATGAAGGTGGTTAGATTCAGTACATAGACAAACCAACAGTTTGGAAAGAGGTTTGTTTTCCTATTTTAAATCATCCATAAAATATTATGTTGCATATTGTCCATGATCCTTTGGTCAGTTTGTTGCAGCCATCTGGGAAGATGAATCTTCTTGTATTTATGGATCATGAGCACATTTTTAGTGGACACTTTGAGTTGCCTATCTTTTGTTCCTTTTGACTGCTCAAAGAAAGTGTGAGAAAGATTCAAGTAAGTAGCCATTTGCTCGATTGGTTAGACTAGATGGATCATATCGCATGATTGTATACATATCTTCAGTGGGTGGGTGGTTATCATAAGTATTTGAAGCCCAAGGTTAAGGCCCTAAGATCCTGATGGTCTGCTGCAATAAGTAAGTTTATTCAGTAGTCAAGTTTTTGAGTCAAAGTCTATTTTTGTTTCAGTTAGTCATTTGAGTGTCTAGTGTTTTATTTTTGACTCCATTTCCCAATGGATGAGGCTAACTGGTCTACGGTGTTCTTGACACCTCCTAAAGGAGTTTCCATCCCAAACTGGAGCCAATGTTAGTGTCTGTCAGTCAATAATGATCAAATGTACTCTTTCAAGGTTAGTTGATAGGCTCCTAGGTCAAATTGTATAGTTTCAAATAAGTTTTCAAATAAAATTTGATCTTTGGTTGTTGTCTAGGTCATGATACTCCTTCCACGTGCTCATGGTTATTAACACTCATCATGGTAATGTCATTATTTAGGTGTCTTGGGTCATTAAGAAGTTAACATGTCATCATTTAGGTCATGGTATAGGATTTAACTTGACTTGTAATTATAATGTTAGTCATAAAAAGAAAAAAGTGTCATGTACATCACTTGGGTCACCATTAATGGGAGTTAGCAGCTCAGGAATGAAAACAATAACGGTAAAGGTAATATTTCCATTTCAAAATATCAATGATGTCACCTCCATGACTTAAGAAAAAATCGACCTCAAACTTATAAAATGCCATTCAAAGCATTCAAATTGTTCATTTCACTTTCATTGAGCAACTCTCCATCATTGAGAATCATCCCACATCAAAATTCATCCTCGAAGCACAAGTTTACCTCCTACGCTGCACTTCTAGCTCACTTTTCGTGCTTTTGAAATTGGAGGCCAATCAAGCATCACAGGGGTTCATTTCAGACTTTCAGAGTTTCCATCATCCCCTTGACAAGTAATTATAATTTTTCACTCTTCTCTTGCATCTATCTTCTCAAAAATTTCAATGAATTTCCCTCTTTTAGGGTTTTCACTGCGTTTTTAATTTCCATGATAATTTGTTTCAAATCAGTGGTAAAACCCTAAGTTTCTTGCTCCCCTACACTCACCTACACCTTTCATACTTTCCTAAAACAATTCCCTCACCCATTCCCCTTCATTTCCTTCATTTACCTATAAACCCTAGCCTAGGCTGCTCCATGACAGTTTCCTAGGATAGGACCACGTTTTCCACATTTTTGCACATTCCCCTCACTATTTTCAAGATTTTTCACTTCCCTATACTTCCTAACACATTACCCTATCTCCCCTAATTTTTCAGGGATTTTTCCCTTACTCCAATCCCTCTCATCTTCGTCCCTCAACTCACTGCATCAATCTACCCTGTTTTCCTAAGTTTCACCCTTCATTTCCTTCACAACAAGCTAGGGTTTATTTTTGCAAACAAACATCATCGAAGGTGAGAAGAGAAAGTACAACAATGGAAGTCATCGTTCCATATTTGAGCCATCTAATCTGTAGGAGACCAATGCTTCTTCCTATACCAAGAAATCCCTTGAAGACACTTTTGTTTAAGGTTTTGTGAAAGAATTCAAGAGATAGACTGTCATGCTCAATTGACAAGTCTCTTTTCCACCACTTTTAGGAGAGATAAGGCTAACATAGCAGGGGTTGAATTAAATATATCATCAGATGCCATAGCCTCAACAATGGGTATCTCAAACCATGAAGAAATCTGGTTCAAAGGTATGGATTTGGACATTGAGAACTATAAATTTTTCTTAAAGCCACACTACAAAGATGCTTCTGAAAACATCTTTCCCTTCAGACATTTACTTGATAGTTACGCTCCTTTAATGAAGTTGATCATGAAGTATTTTACTTGTGAAGGGAGGCTCTCAAGATTATACCAGTACCACATAAGGCTATCAATGCATTTCACTGCCACCAAGCCATTAAACTTGTATCATTATCTATTCAAAATTCTAGTCAAAATGACTGAAAAATTACAAAGTAAAGGCAAGGATCACCAAGATAGTTTGTTTCACCATGGTTTGGTCAAGGTTATAGTATTACATCAGCTCTCATAAATCAATATGTCTTGGGAAACATTCATGAAATAAATTTCTTCCATGCCCACCTCTAGTCCACCAATCATTCAAAGCATACCATCAACATCATAAAATCCAGAGGAGATTGGCTCTTAAAGTAAACCACGAGAGGTTCCAAAAGACACCAAGGGCTGAAGTCACTAAAAATTATGAGAAGGGTAAAAGGTTGGTATTTTATCCTAATATCACTAAATGTGTGCTTTCACCTGAACCTACATTGAGCAAGTATTAGGAAAAACTATGGAGAAACAACCTATGCATGAGAGTGGGTCACCCTTGCAGAAACATGAGGAGGAGCAAGTACCTGTGGAGGTTGACATGGTAGAGCTAGCAAAGCAGGTGGAAAACAAGTCAGCTGAAGAGATAATAAGGGAAAAAGAAGGAGAGATAAGAGAGCTCAAGGTCAATCTCTCAAGAGAAAATTTCATGATAACATTCCTACAACAAGAAAACAAGAAAACTGAAGGTGAAACGACTGCTCCTAAGTAAATCTAAGGTAGATCTTGAGGCAGAGAAAGATAAGGGAAAATCAGTGATATATGTTGATCAAATTTATGACAAATAGGCTCAGATAAAGCCAAGGAGGCAAAAAACAAGAGGATTAACTAGGCAAAGAGAACAAGAAACTGAGTTATCCCCTCCCTTAGGTCAACAAGATTTTGATGATTTGATTGGTGTTGAGATTGAACAAGAATAAGAGTTTTGGCTTGACAAGGTAAATGAGCATCTATAGAAAATCTTGAAGAATGCAAACATAAACAACAACCTCTAGAGGCACATGGCGATACACTACTTCACCAAGAATCAAATTGCCAAAATCAGGGTTAAGAATTTGAAGAAGCTTAAAGAAACCCTAATCAAGCTAAAGAAGAAGGAAAACTTGGATTTGCTAGTTGAGGAATATCTAGCTGTCTAGATCATCATTCAAGGATGCTAAGGATAAAATTTCAGCAAGTTTTGAGCATTTTTTATATTTTTTTGGATTTTTGGGAAATTTTGGCAATTTCAGTTGTACAGAAGCGTAGCGTGGCCACATTACAATTTTTTCAAAGGCTCCAATGGAGGTCATCCTTGCATGGATGGATTTATTTTGATGTGTACATCCCAGATATTCCTTTGGTTTTGCAAGACAATTCCTAATTTTGGAGGAAAACTCAAAAAACACCCCAAATTTCATGTTTCTGCCGTTGTTTTTCAACCCACGCTACGCTTCTGGAGTAACCTTGGGGAAATGAAGTTTTGAGTGTCCTAGAGGTCGTATTTTTCAAGTTTCAAGGTTCAGTTGGATAGAGGACATCCATGGCTACCTTATCCAACCTTCATTTCAACAAAAACATGCATAAAAGCCACCTCAAAATCCCCTCCAAGTGCATGATACGCTTATGTCATAAGACACTCTGTTTTTGCGAGGCACACTATGTTTATGTGTAGAAGGATTTATGGACAGATGTTAGTCAAAAAAGGTCAAATATTCAAGGTAACAACTGTCTCATGATTTTTTTCAAGGTTAATGAATTCTATTTATGCTCCTCATTGTTGAGGGATCTTGTAATTAATAAAGGAGACAAAGACTCCTACTTATTAGCTAAAATAGGGGAGATTGTTTCTAACTTCCCTAAAAACTAGGCAATGACTCATTAGGTGCATTAATTAGTTGTTTTGGATCAGGTTTCGACCCATTGAGGTGGAATCTTCTCTATTTTTCTATATTTACTCAAATTCAAGTAATTTTAGATGTTGGATAGTTGATATTGCAGCGTGGAGCTTATGTACATCTTTTTATAGTGAAATAAAAGACATGTTGCAGCTATAATTTTGGGACTCCAGTGGTATGCTTATTGGCATTGTTTTTTCTCAGTGTTACCATCAGATTAAATGCTTATGCTTTCTTGCAATCAAATGTATGCTTTCATATGATGATCTTATGAGTCTTTAAGCATAATTCTTAATTTTTTGCTCTATTTAATGAGTTTTTCATAGATTTGTTCTACTTCCTCTGATGAATGAACTCATATGTTATATGCTCATTCTTATTCTCCCTTTTTCAAAACCTATAGCACAATGAAAATCTCAATATGTTTCTAAGTATACCTACCTGGCATCATTTTCATCTCTACAGCTGTTCATTTGAAATCTTACCTTGAAACCTAAACCTAGTTCCTAAAATGACAATTCCTATCCAGAAAAATTCAAAACAAAACCCTAATCACAATGAATGAGCTTATATCTAGCCTAAGATCTTTTCCTTTCCAGTCACCTCATTGACTGTGGAATTGACATTGAGAGATCGGAGAGATCCCTCTGCGGTTTAGGTAGGGTTAATACCAAATATAAATATTGATTCAGGGATTTGCCTCCTTCGGTCTCTCTTCTCAACCTTCGAAAACGGAAGGGAGTGATAATAAAGACATTGCCTTGTATTCATTGTTTGTAACTAAAATATTATAATAATATTAGCAATAAGTCTTTTAAGTGTGAAGTGCGGATATCACTTTCAAAAATATTTTTTGACACAATGGAATTCCTACACATGAAATGTAGATCCTACACAACCTTTATCAATTAATTAGAGGTAGAGGTGTTATCGCTTAAAAGGTTCCTGGTTGTGGGAGAAAACCACTAAGGTAAATTATAACCACATTAGGATTGGAAGCCGATCCTTCCAATTTAGAGAGGGATCTCTCTTTGAATCTGATACTCTAGGTCACAACAATAACATGTCTTAAATATGCTCAGTGACCAGATCAAGTATGTTTGATAAAAAATTGGTTGGAGAATGGGAAATTGGACCATTGGGAATGGATTCATAAGGATAATATTAATGTAATTTCCAAGAACTGGTGGAAATATATACAAATATCAAAGGCATACGACAATGTCCACTTTAGAGTTCAAAATATGTAGCTGGTAAGTAGGAGGACGGAACAATCCATTACAAAAACAAGAAATTTAATTTTGTGAAACTTTAGAGGATAAAAATGAAATATTTGAAACATCAACACAACAGAGCATATGAGTATATGAATTCTACTTATTCATAGATGTTGTTCAAATATGAAGAGCTAATAATCATGAGAATTACAAATAAAATGAATATCGCTAGGAGGACTAACTGGTAGACATCGCAAATAGAATCTATAATAAGCACATCAAAAAATTCAATCTTGCATTTTCCATTATAATAAAGAAACCAAATCTTAAAAATATAGTATTTAGTCTACAAAAAAACCAACACTGATCTATTACAATTCCTCCAACTTATACAAAAATTACATAAGTTTTGAGATCCACAATTTCTGGAAAGTTTTTAATAAAGAATACTAAAAATATATACATATCATACCAAGATACAAAATAAATAGATTTGAAAACATCCTCATCCATCTTTATTTTTCTGTCAAATCGGATTGATGAGGTGTCTCTAAAGGTTGATAGGGTGTTTTTTCTAAAAATAGAAACAATTAAATCTGGAAAATTTATGAAACATAGGCTTAAAATATCCATTTGAATCTCTCCAACCATAATAGATGTGTAAAACCTGAGTGAGTTTTATGTAAATGAGTTTTTTCCTTAAAAAAACCTCTCTTTTTAAAAATAAAATCATTACCACCTTCTCGGAAATCATGCCCAAAGTTAATGAATAAAATAGGAAATCATTAAATATAATTTAAATCTAGAAAAATGGGTTGCAAATATTCCTTCGCATATTCAAAACCATGACACTTGTGTAAAACCATAGATAGGTTTTCATAAATCAATTAATTCCAGAAAAACCTCTTTTTTTTCAAAAAATCATTTCCAGTTGTTCATAATATTCTCTTGAAGACGATGGCTAAAGCATGGAAAAAACAAAGTGTTGTAGGCGCTTAAAAATAAGTTTGTAGCACAACCTGTAAGAGCTGAAAAATCATTTCATAGTGCCCCTACGAAATGAAACTTATATTAAATTCTGAAATAAAACTTAGTTTGGATTAAATTTAAAATTTTCCTTGGTCATTAATTTACGCAAAATATTAAGATACTTTTCTATCCATAAAAATATTATTGACTTGTAACCAAAAATAATTTAAATGTGTTTTGTCATGAATTTCCTCTCAGACTTCAAAAATAACTTAACCAAGCCAAGAAAGAGTTGATTTTTTCAAAGGAATTTTCAACTTTTGGGAATCTAAAAAATGTTGGGATCAACAGACATGAACACTAGGATTTTAGGTGGAAACCCAACGTGGGAGAAAACCACTGCTGCCATCATCTTTGTCTTCTTCTTTTATTATAAAGGAAAACATCTTACAATATTGTATTGGCGCAGGCTCATAATAGTACGCAGGAACCCACGCACAGAACGCTACAAACTTCTCTCATTCTCCATCACCCACTAGAAGGGAGCTCCAACCCCTTGATCTCATTTACCTACACCCACCAGAAGGGATATCCAACCGCTTGATCATATTTACTGGCTACCACTAGAAGGAAACTTTGAATCCCTCACTGAAGGCTCCAACCCTCAGCACCTATGTGGACCACTTTTCATAATATTTAATACTAGATCCACATGTCTCAAAACATCAAAACCTGTAGGCCACTTTTCATCATATTTTCAGAATGGACCCACTTCCATCATTCAAGATCAATACTAAATAATAATTCTGAAACCAATCACTCAATCAAATCACTTAATCATTTAACCAAATAAATCATCAAATCAATCACTGAATCTCAATAACTCAACTAGATCAAACTAAACTAGGACAAATAATATTAATGCACAACCACTCATCAATATAACAAGCCAAACGTCAATACCTATTGCATAAACCAACTGCTGCTACTAAAAACCCTAATCAAACATACATCAGGTTGTATACACTATTATTATGAATCATACCCGTGTATGTACATGTTTCTTCTGAATAATGCTTGAGTATAGATATAAAAACACTGATACCTAAATCTGAATCATTGTCACACTGAATCAATCACTTTATCATATATTGAATGCATCACAGATCACTGAACTGAATACAGATCACCACATAGTAGCATCATCACCAGTCAACATTTCATTCCACAATTAGTTCAAACCAACCAGTACTTTCAAATATAGATTATCATGAGAGATACTTCATCGACAAACATCAATAAACATAACAAGACTGATTATACATCATTAATAGCTCATACTGAAAAACTCTAGTAGATGTATGCAACTCTTATAGCTTTCCTCCATGTATGTACACTTTCCTTAACGGCTTTTACCTCGTACAAATTTTGGTGTTTCGTAGAATGTATACACCACTACCCATAAGTATATTTGTGTATGTATGTGACCTTTCTAAAGCAAAAAAACATACATATCTATAATCACTGAATCATGCCTTTGATGCACAACATACCATCTATAAAATCCAAATATCGACATACACTGTTACAAACACTCATCATAATATCATTATCACAGATCTATCAAACTCTAAACAAATTACCCAACATGTATTCATTTCAAATGTAATAGATCTGATCCATCTCCATGCTCCCTGGTGCACACCTATTTAAGATCAAATCTTTGATCAATAACCCATAACTTGCACATCTAACACTTTGATATCCATCTCCTTATATATCTTAGGTGAACCCCTCAGTAATTTCGATGGTATTATTTTATGGGATCAAATATTTATTGCCACACTCATTAATATGGGACAATACCATGGTAAATACCCTTGGTATATAGGATAGCATGGTGTAGAAACTGTACGCGAATTTTCTTCACCATACCCGCGCATGTATGCGGTATTTCTTCACAGGACTCGCATATACTTTCCCAAAATTCACCTTTATCATTCCTTTATCTTTGAACTAATATTCCTTTTTCCATTCTCTTTATCACATATGTACTCGCCTGTATACTCATCCTACTCCCATCATGTCACAATGCCAACAATCTCCCCCTTTAGACTTGATGGAAACCAATTTGGTGTTTGGTTACCACCACCTGTAGATACCTGTAAACATCTATAAACATACCAATCAAAACACCAAGTTACTCTTCCCATTTGACATCAAGGGAAAAGGGTTAAGCAATGCTTAATGAACACTAACCATGCTTCACCTGAGCATATGCTAAATCTTCTAGAAGATATCCAATGAAGTACATGACTCTATTACTCAACAAAATATGACATCTCTTATCACCAAGGACTCATGCTTACATCAACCACCCAACACAGTGGGGATACATCTTTGACACATCATTACATCAAATTCCTAAAATAATGGGATGACATAATTGAATTGATGACAATGACTAAATAATACAATTATTACAATATAGGTCTTTACATGACCTTTACATAAAGATTCAAATATGAATTTTATAACCAAAACAAAATACCTCAATAGTGAGGTAATATAACCACAATTGTCATCAGCAACCATCATACACCATATATGATCCTGCAACATGAACATCATCACCATGAAGTAAGATATGGAAATGTTGCATAAATATTCAATAACATTAGTATGTGAACAAATATGTAATGCTTTCAAGCATCACCAAGTAACCATCCTCTTGTCTTCATGTAACCTATATTTTCCTCATATATGAAGAGTTTCAATTCATAGGCAACAATACCATTATCTTCAACCGTAATCTTCATGCAAGAATAATTATCACACCATATATAACTTCACCAATATGAAACTTCCATAAGATTCCTATTTTCAATATATTGATATCCCATGACATAGAGATAACAATATGTATGAAATCATCACCATCAACCAATCATAGTATGAGGTTATACAATCAAGCTCTGTTAGTAACCCATCTCCTTAATCTCATATTATCAAGATAAAAATGATCTTTCCACACATAAGAAGAGCCACAATCCTCAAACAACATATCATATGTACTATTAACATAGCAAGTGTGAAAATAAATATAATCAACAACATCATTGACCAATGTTATATGAATATATTCAAGCAACACATAAGCATAATCCATAACTTCACCATAAGTAACACATGCATCAAAGATGACATAATGACAACATCATAACATGATCAACCCACTAAGTGTTACTTTAAGCAACATATAGTCATCATCCAAAAATTCAACAAAATATGTGTCTTTCGCATCATCACCAATGATATATACTTTTCATGATCACCATTATGCAACAATGAATGCTCAAGAAATCATAATGCCAACAATGCAACATTAGAAGCATAGAAAATTCTCCCCCTAAACCCGTGTAAACTATTCACTGTCAGGTTTGATCATATCCAACTTCATCAATCAATAAAGTTATCAAAGCAACAATGTCATAATGCAACAAATCATAAACCATCATAAGCCAATATCACTTCTAAGTATCATTTGAGCAACAACACTCTGTAACCAATCAACATAAGAACGAGAAAGTCAAATAATGACTGATTGAAGAAAATCATAACCTCTCCTTGAGTCTATCCCACTGTTTCCTCGTCTATGAGAAACATACACGTCTATCTAGGTCAAAGCTCACGTATATATGTGGCTGCCTTTCATAATATCCACTTACGGAAAGTAAAACGTTAAATTTTCATAACCACAACTCCCCCTGAGCCTGTACTGTATGTTCCCGTTCATTGTTACTACATTAGATGTAATCTTAGTAATACTAGATGAATATAAAAATAACAAAGGGACTCATTATCAAGATATACATATGTATAGCTCCCCCTAAGATCATACATCACTAATTCTATGGACCTAATAATCATCACCTACTCTTCATGAGGTCATATACCTCACATCACTTCTGCAGTCACTGTTAGAAGAATTATTTTACAAATAATGGAATTTAATGAGCACCATATTGTTTTATTATGACTCTAAAGAAGAGGAACTATTCTCCTCATTTTTTCCATAAGTCATTTCTTTAAAAACATATAATTTGTCTGAATTTCTATATCCTCTTGCTATGATGACCTTTCCAGGTTCTTCATCTATAGCATTGCATTTGTTTGATGTAAACAAAATTACATTTCCTTTATCTTCCATTTTACCTACACTTGAATATTTTTCTTAAGCCCTTGAACTAATAATGTATTAGCTGCTCTTCTATACTTATTGATTTTGGCTCTACCTTTTCCCAGAACTTTTTCTAGAGAAATATTTCCAAGAATAACCTTACCATATGTGTTTTTCCTTAAAGACTATATCTTTCTCTTATCTCCAGCCATGTGATGAGAGCATCCGTTGTCTATGTACCGTTCATATTCATCTTCAAACGAGCAGAGAACAAGACCATACCATCTCTGTTATTCTTCTTTCTGATTATTATGATAAATTTTGTGGGATCCATCTTTCTCAGGTATTTTGAAATCAATATTCTTATGTGAATGCTTGTCGTGTTGTTTATGGCGATCCATTGATTTTTTCTTGCGTTCTTTTGCTACATTCCCAAACTTGTTACAAGCATAACATCTTATATGACCAAATAAAAGAGCAGAGGAATCCTAATATTTTTCATATTCCTTCCATTGCAATCAATATATTTTTGACCAAATATGTTGCAGGTAAAACATTATCCCTTAAAGAAACCTATGTACCTGGGAGTTGATGTTCTTCTTCTAATATGACTACTTGCTTGAGATTGAAACAATTTGCTTCTGCAATTGGCTATAACATGTCCATAATTGTAACATATAAAGAATTAAACATTTTTTATTAGAGGAGAGAATCCATTAATATTTCTATTAAAGTTAATCTTCCTTGGATGTTGATCTGGTTGATTTCTTATATCTTTAACAGAAATTTCAGATTGTTTACCCTTCAAGATCCTTGCACAAGTCTGTGAACTAGATTCTCCTTTTATAGTTTCATGAAAACCAAGACAAGATTTAATGGAAGGATATATTTGACTACTAAGAATGTTATACAAAATCTTAGTACTATCTTGAAATCTCAAGTGTTTATCCTTTTCTTCTAATTTACCTTTTAGAATGTTTACGTCAACCTCCATTCTTCGGTATTGCTCTTCCTTTTCTAGATATTGCTTTCTCATTCATTCTTCAAACTTTCTTCCTTCTTCCATTTTCTCCTTTAATTTGATAATCTCTTCCTTCATCCCATTCTCTTGTTCTTCAAATGCTTGAAGTGCCTCTTCATTTCACTTGTTTGATTTTTCAAGATCTTCTCTTAGAGAGATAATCTCAGCTTCAATACCTTCTACTACAACATCTCTCGATTTAGCATGATCCCTATTATCATATGCCTGCAACTTACCCTTAAGATTAATGATATTTTTCAAAGCAAGATCAAGTTTTCTTCTAAGATAAATAATCTCATCTAACATGTATTCTTTAGTAACTCCATCTGACATAAAATCATGCTCATTGTTCGAAATAAAATTACCTGATGGTTCTCTTGATGAACAATATTCCTTTGTTTTTCCTTCATGGATTTACTGAAATTTATCCCATACTTCTTTTTCAGTTTCATAGTGCATAATCTTTTCTAATGTTGAATCAGGTATGTTCCCAAATATTTCATTTAAATATCCATTATTCTTATGTAATTCTTCACTTAATGGAGGAGTTTTAGTGCAACCATTACATACTACATACCAAACATTAGATCCCAAATACATTAAGTTATACTTCATCTTTTCTTTCCATTCGTGATAGTTATCATCACTTAATGTACCTTTATTATCTATTGTTTCTGACTTTCCCGGTTCTTCTACTTCTAGGGCCATCATTTTTTAATCTAATTTCTCTCTATAATGATTACTTTAAACTTTACCCATGAGTGAAAGTTCAGTTGAGTCATTGTCATATTCACAATCATAATTATTACATATACAAGGGAATGGACCACGATTATAACAAAAACACATACCTGATAATTCTTTGTTATTATATTCTTCTTTCTTGATCACTAGAAAGTGGGGTCCTCCCAAAGCTGAATATTTACTGATGTCTATAACTGTCACAACATACAATATATCATTGTCACTACCAAAGTTCTCAAACTCCTTCCTTCAAGATATCTTCTTATTTCCCATCATCCTTGATCCACTCCAAGCAGTTAAGCTTCAACTGAAGTGAATTGCTACGATACCAATTGTTGGGAAAAATACTAAGAAAGGGGGGGGGTGTGAATCTGTATTTTAAACTTACTTCAACTTTTATTTTCTTATTTAGATTTCCATACGCAACTTTTATTCAGTGAACCCGTGTATGTATGTGACTGTGATGAATGTAGCCTACGTATATCTAGCTAACTAAATTTTCATGTAATTCATCATCTGTTAATAGTTTACTAGTGCATCATTACTTCATTATTATTGTATTAAGCAGAAACTATGAGTAGTAAAGAATATATAGATCATCAACACATAAGAAACACATCAACACACATGAACACCAGGACTTTAGGTGGAAACCAAATGTGGGAGAAAACCACTGTTGACTTCATCTCTGTATTCATCTTTTATTATAAAGGAACACATCTTACAATATTGTATTGGTGCAGACTCATACCAGTATGTAGGAACCCACCTATAGAAGTCTACAACCTTCTCTCGTTCTCCAACACCCACAGGAAGGGAGCTCCAACTCCTTGATCTCGTTTACTGACACTCACCAAAAGGGAGCTACAACCCTGTGATGTGATTTACTAGCTACCACTGGAAGGAAGCTTCGACTCCCTCATTGAAGGCTCCAACCCTCAGCACCTATGTGGACCGCGTTTCATAATATTTCATATTGGATCCACCTTTCTCAAAATATCAAAACCTCTAGGCCACTTTTCATCATATTTTTAGACTAGACCCACTTCCACCATTTAATATCAATATCAAATATTAGTTATGAAACCAATCACTAAATCAAATCACTTAACAATTGAACCAACTGAATAAACAAATCAATCACTGAATCTCAATCAATTAATGCAACTAGATCAAACTAAACTAGGACAAATCATATCAATGCACAACCACTCATAAATATATCAAGCCAAGCACTGTTACCCATCACAGAAACCAACTGCTACTACTACAAACACTAATCAAGTATACATCAGATTTATACGCTACTGTCCTGAATCATACCCGCGTATGTACGTGATTCTCCTGAAGAATACTTGTGTACAGATCTAAAAACACTAATACTTGAATCTAAATCAATCCCACACTAAATCAATCACTGAATCATACACTCATCCCATCACAAATCACTAAACCAAATACAGATCACCACACAGTAGTATCACGACTAGTCAACATTTCATTCCACAATCAGTTCAACCCAAACAATACTATCAAACATAGATTATCATAAGAGATACTTCATTGAAAAACACCTAAAAACATAACAGTACTGATCAAACATCATTAAAATATCATACTGAAAAACCCTAACAGATGCATGCGACTCATAAATCATATCCGCGTATGTGCGCTCTTTTCATACTTTACACCTGCGTAGAAATTCTAAAATTTTCGCAGAATATATACATGGCTACCCATAAGTAGATCTACGTATGTAAGCGGCCTTTCTAAAGCAAAAAAAAACATACATATATGTAATAACTAAATCATTCCTTCGCTACGCAACACAACATTTGTCAAATCTAAATCTCAACATACACTATTACAAACACACATCATAATATCATCATTATAGATCTATCAAACCCTAAACATATTATCCAACATGTATTCATTTCATATCTAATATATCTGATCCATATCCATGCTCCCTGGTGCACACCTATTTCAGATCAAATAATTTATGAGTAACCCATAACTTGCACGCCTAACACTTTGATCTCCATCTCCTTATATAGCTTAGGCCTTAGCCAATAACTTATGCCAATCCCTTAGTAATTCTGATGGTATTATTTGAAGGGATCAAATATCTGTTTTCGCACTCATTACTATGGGCCAATACCATGGTAAAGGCCCCTGGTATTGAGGATACCATGGTGTGGAAACTGTACATGACTCTTATTACCATACGCAATCTTTCTTCACAAGACCCTCATATACTTTCCCAAACTTCAGCTTTATCATTCCTTTGTCTCTAAATTGTTATTCCTTTTTCTATTCGCTCTATCAAATCTATACTGACCTATATACTCATCCTTATACCATCATGTTGGATTTTTTATCAAGTAAGTTTTCATCAAGGACAACACATTAGTCATAATGCCAAAAAAAAATAGTGCTAACAACTAGATCCAATGGGGATGTTGTCCTCCGTGCAAGGCAACATAGAAATCCATAGACAAAGTGCCTATCCATTGGTTTGCTCTCAACCTTGAAACCTGTAACCTACAAATTGACTTGTGACTCGCTCTTTCGAAATCCTTTAGCTGGAAACAAAATTGTACATTGTTGAAAAAACTACTACTACAATCTGAAAACACATAGTGAAAACTAAACTAAAATTTGCTAAAAACGATGTTCAACTGTGAGCTTATTTTCACACCAACCTACTCTAAGTTAGTGAAAAACACTACAAAATCAAGTGATATCAAAACTCCAATGTAAACATGAAATACAATATCGATTATACAATTTTTTGCTTTCACTCACTTCAAATAGAAGAAAAGAAAAATTTGAGCACTCGTAACTCAAACTGCAACTTGAATCCAATTTATGTTCCGATGAAGAAAACACGATCTATCTTCACTGATGATTCCAATGAGCTCTCCATAAGGTCTTCAAAAACAAGAATGAATACCTTTTCTTTATAATCAACAAACAAAGAAGTGTA
>CM076580.1:1547009110-1547256119 GCA_034641835.2 Pinus albicaulis | reverse complement strand
AATTCCCAAGTGTCATTTTTTTCAATTTGATCAAGCTCTTCATCCATGGCATGATTCCAACATTCATATTTGCTAGCTTCATTAACATTGTGTGGTTCAATTGTGGATAGAAGTGCCAGATGACTAGAAGATCCCACAAGAGTTCTCCTTGTTCGTACACCTGATTCCTTGTCTCCCAAAATTTGAGATTCGGGATGATTCTTTTGAACATATCTGGATGGAGCTTTTTCAGATAGATCATTTTCAGGTTCTTCATTGGATCCACTGTCTATATCATTTCCATCTGATGTAGAAGGCCATATGTCGCTATCATCTTCTTTTGTTGTTTGTTTTTCTTCTTTAGGAGCTGCAGGAGACTCATCAATAACAACATCAATACATTCAACAATATTTCGAAGCCTTTTATTGTAACATTTGTATGCTTTGCTTGAAGATGAGTAACCAAGAAATATCCCTTCATCTGATCTAGGTTCAAACTTGCCAAGATTTTCATCATTATTTTTGATAAAGCATTTACTTCCAAAAACTTTAAAATGCTTCACAGTGGGAGAATTGCCATACCAGAGTTCATATGGAGTTTTGTCACTATTTACCCGAACATGAGCCTTATTGAGAATGTTAACTGCTGTATGTGCTGCTTCACTCTAGAACATGTCAGGAACATCAGAATCAGCAAGCATAGCTCTAGCCATTTGAACAATTGTTCTATTCATTCTTTCTGCTACACCATTTTGTTGTGGAGTGCCTGCTACAGAGAACTGTCTTTTTATGCCATGTTGTTCACAAAATTCAAAGAATTCATTTGATGAGTATTCTCCTCCTCGATCAGATCTAAGACACTTGATTTTTAGATCTAATTCATTTTCTGCCAATGCTTTGAAGCTCTGAAATTTTTCAAGTGCTTGATCTTTGTGTTTAATGAACCCAATCCAACACATTCTAGAGTAGTCATCAATAAATAAGATATAGTATTCTTCCCCACGTAATGAATTTTTCCTCATAGGTCCACAGATGTCAGTATGAATGAGTTCAAGAGGCTTACTTGATGATCCTTCTTTGGCATTAAAACGTACTCTGGTCTGCTTACCAAATTGACAAGATTTGCATATGATACTTTCTGGAAGATTGACTTTGGGAAGATCACGAACAGCTTGAAGTCTGCTTGCTTTGTTGATTTGAGAGAAACTCAGATGCCCCAGCCTTCTATGCCATAGCCAATTTTCTGAAGACTTGCTCAAGTAACATTGATCTATGCTGTTCAGTACATACAGGTTGCTTGGATTTCTTTTTCCTTTAATAATGATTTTACATGTATCAAGATCACGAACCACACATTCTTTTGAACTAAAGACCACTTTTGTTCCTTGATCACACATTTGACTTACACTTAACAGGTTATGCCTTAATCCATCCACATACATGACATTTTTAGCCTTTACCTTTTCTTTCAGAAATACTGACCCTTTTCCTTTAATTATAGCAGGAGTATCATTTCCAAATGTAACTTTCTTTTCCTTTTCTAGAGCATCATATGCAAGAAGTTTGCTTTTGTCACCTGTCATGTGTCTTGAGCACCCACTATCAATGTACCATTGATTTTCTTCACCTTCTGCAAATAACCCTATCCCACAATTTTCAACCGGTATTTCTTTCTCTTTCCATACTTTAGAGCTTGAGGGAACATGTTCTTTTGGCTGGACCTTGCTCCTGCATTCAGATTCTTCATGACCAAAGTTATTGCAATAAGTACATTCAACTTCGTTTTGAAGAGGAGAAAAATTGTTATAGGTGTTCTTCTTTGGTTCAATATTCATCCCTTTCGTTCTTGCTCCTCTTGTCATGATGGTTTTATATGCAACACATTGAACAACTTTATGACCAAAATTGTGACATGCGAAACATTGTCCATTGAAGTAGAAATTTTTGTGATCATGAAATATTCTATTAGAATTTACCTGTTGGTTGTAGCTTCTTTGAAAGATTTCCCTGTTAGTGTTCCTTGAGTTGAGATGATCATGCTTTACCTGTAAAGATCCTTTGTTCCCTTGCTGAATGGCTGAATGTAGTGAACCAGTTGTGGCTGCTTTTAGAAAATTTGGTGCTGAAGTCTGGGAAGATTGCCCAGTATATCCAAGACCTGTTTTTATAAGAGGAGACCGTTGTACCTTGATAATTTCATCTAAGGTTTCTGAACCTTTAGCAAATCTAATATTGAGAGATTTCACTTTCTCATTGTCTTTTCTTAGACTTACTACTTCACTCTCCAATTCCTCAATGTGTTTTTCTTTTGATTCAAGCTGATTTTCTTGAGTCTCTATGATTATGTTCTTTTCTTCTAGGCTTACTTTGAGTTGAGTGTTTTCTTCACGCAAATTATTGTCTTCTAGAGCATCCACAAAAGTATCCTTTTCTTCTCTAAATTCTTGTTCACATCCTTTCAAGATTGCCCATACTTTTGCACCAAGATTTTGCAGATAAGCTTTTGTTGGTACCTTCCAGAATATCAGATTGCTTCCATTGAATGAAGGTGGCTTTATAGACATTACTCCTTCATGACTTCCCATTGCGACGGATCTCCTTCAAGCGATCAAGCTTCTGCAGAAGGACCTCCTCTGATACCAATTGTTGGGAAAAATACTTAGAGGGGGGGGTGAATCAGTATTTACTGCATATTCAAAACTTTTACTTTTTCTCGCTTCTAAAACCCATACGCTACTTTCCTGATACAGGCTCGCGTATATACGCGGATACCCTTTATGAAACTCGCGTATACACAGAGATATAACTATGTCATTAATTCTTCACTTATATCATTCCATCATTCATTCATCAGATGTTTAATAAACAGTAAACATGTGCAGTAAGAACAGAATAAACCATCACACAAAGCATCACACATGAACACCAGGATTTTTAGGTGGAAACCCAAGCCTGGAGAAAAAAACCAATCACTGCAATATCACCTTTCATTTAGTTATAGAGAAAACATTCTACAACAAAGGGTGTTTGCACTTCTACCAAGAAGATGTGCAGTGCACTCACTCCGCGCTGCTATCACCCTCTCCCCGGAAGGGAGCTCCAACCGACTTCATTTATCATTTTCCCTGAAGGGATCTACTTGCACCATTTTGCTTACCAAACTTCACCCGAAGGAGTTTAACCGATCAAGGCTACACAACCTCACACCTCATGGACCACGTTTTCATCAATTTTAACATCAGACCAAAGCATCCTAAGAGCCTACCAACTTGCAGGCTACGCTTCATCATATTTTCAAACTGGACCCTTTCCATACTTTTAAGCACAGTCAACCATGAAACATATACATATAACTCACTGACAGATATCAGTAAACCAGCAGAGCAGATCAAACATTTCTTACCACAGACTTCAGCAAACCCTATTTTTCATACGCGCTTTCATTTCTCTGATGTCGCGTATATACACGCTTTCGTTCACATAAACCAACGTATACTTCTAAACACAAATTAAGGTATATATTTCATTGCGCATACGCGCTTTCTCTTCAGCGAAGCCGCGTATATACGCGCTTCCTCTGCGGCAAAGTAGCGTATAGATCTTCAATCATTATAGAACAGCATACTTCTTCGTACTCGATGTTCGCCTAGATTTACCTTTACTTTAGATGATAATTACTTTCTCATCTCGCATCCGAGTTTGACAAATGATCTATGTATACAAATACATCTTCCAGATCTAGATCCCTCTTCATCATCGAGCACTTATCTGCATCTATCATTCAACTCTAACTTTCCACCTTTCCATTCAGATATACTCCAGAGAGAGGTATTCATTCAAGCTCGACATCTTGCACCCATCATATTTAACAATGAATTTCTTCTCCTTATATAGGTTTACCCTTTTTCAATACCATGAGCCAAAACCACATTACTTCCGATGGTATTCCTGGACGGGGTCATTTAGGCGAATCATTACCCAATACTATGGGTCAATACCATGGTGGTTACCCCTGGTTTTGCACTTTTTGAGCGCTTTTTCCCATACGCGACTTATCACGTTCTTTACCGCGTGCATATGCGACTTCCCCTAGACAAATCCACGTATGCCTAGAGACATACTTTTTCATCATAGATCTAGCATATATTTAATTCCTTTCTTCATTTCCTTCTGTACACACTCTAGATACATCATATTTAGCTTATCAAGACATATTCTATCAAGCACAACTTCATCAAGTAAGTTGTCATCATCTTCATCAAGTGGGTTGCCATTTAAGGACAACACTCAGCACCATATTGCTAAAAAACATCATATCACATCAGATTTACATCATTTACTAAGTTCATCAGGTCAAGACTAACATTAGGTGGTTTGCCATCAAGGACAACGACAAGTCACTTCTCCCATGTCTTCATCTTCATTCAGAAGGCATCAAGGACAACACTCGCATCATATATTGCTAACACAAATTTTCAGCCAAAGGAGGAAGAAGTATATAGAGTCACTGGTCAATTGAGCATCAAAATTTTCAGAACACAGCAGTAAACAAAAATGAAGCAAGTTGCAAAGTCAAATTAAAGGGAATTTGGGTACTTTCAGGAGTCAAATTAGTCTCCAAGGGGAGACAGTGCTCTGCAACGTAGGTTAGGAAGGGAGACAGTGCTCTGCAAAGCACTGTGTCCATTCTAAGGGTGAGTTGGGCGCAGTATACAAAGAAAAATACTATTGTTTAACTCACTGCCTTTCCAAATTAGGCTCTGAAAAATATTAATATTTATGTGTAATAACTATTGGGTGGATAAATAAAGCAAATAAGAGGCTAAAACACCTAGAACTAAGAAAAATTATCCCCAACAGAGTCGCCAATTTGTTGGGCCAGAATTGTGAATTACGGATAAATCACGCTTCCCTAGACAGATGCTAGCCTAGGACAACAGGTGAAAGACTATACGACTATTTTTTCTAACTCATAATAGATACACAAAAAATATTGGAGGCTTACTTGATCAGTCGCTTCCAAATGGCTCCTTCTGTCGCTTTTGCTGCAACTTCAAATTCAAGAGGTTTGTGGGATGAATGCTTCCTGCAAGAAAGAACAATGAAACAATAGAAGATGCAATAATATAGATATCTATTCAAGCTAATTAGCTAAATCAGTAAAGCATAAACCATATAAATCAACCAAGATCTTGCAATATGGAAAATCAAAGCCAATACAGATGCATATAGGGAAAAATAAGTAGTACTCTTTATTGATGATAGAAGGAGAGGTTACAACCTAGTGAATGATTTGAAGTGACCTTCTAGCAACGTTCCCAAACCTCATCACAGTATAAATATCTCTAGAAATAGCTTCACAAATCTAGCTCTTAATTGAAAATTCTCCAGCATTTCTCTACTCAAATTATTCCTTTTCAAGCACTTAGATCTGTGCTCAATTTATAGATGAACTGTAGTTTGTTTTGCAATAAATAACTTTCCAAAAATAGGCAAGACATGTTTCCAGTCATGTAGATGTCAAATGGACATTTGGATCTGAAGCTTGACACATGTGAACTCTTCTAGAAGGCACTGGCCAAGTGGAGATTCTAGAACAATGAGAATTTCACTGGGGATGTGATCAACGCACCTATGAATGTCGGGAAGTGCTTTGCAGAGCAGCCTTGCATGGGGCTACCTTCATATGCAATGCACTTAGGCCCCTTAGAGCCTGCATTGGTGAGCTCTCATATGCTATATAATAAGCTTCAAACCTTGGAAACCTTTGCTTAATGAAAGTCTTTCTTGATTTGTCTTGTTTCTTGTCTTAGGGCATATAACAACTGAAATGATAGGGAATGATAGACCCTTAATCATTGGTCCTAGAGATGATGTCCAATTAACTAGGTCATTGGGAATGGTCCCCAAATTTACCTATAACACTAACCTCAGGACTAGCAGCCAATAGTTTCCCTTCTCCTCTCTGCAACTTTAACCTTGTAAGCATCACAATTTCAACCATTAAAACCCTACTTGCACGAAAATCAAGAAAATCAAGAAAATAACCTTTCCAACCTTTCAACCAGGCTCTGATACCACCTTGATCTGAATCTGAATGTTAGTTTTGTTGTGCTAATTTCATCTTCAGAATTATAAACAATTTGTTGATCACTTGCTTCATGTGTATAGGTTTCTTGAGGTGTTTGTGAGTTTTAAATAGGTAAATGTATCAAGTTTTATGTTAAATTCATGTGAAATTTAAACATTAAAACATAATGTTGAACAACAACAATAAAATGTACAACAAGCCATCAAATGATCCATTAACACAATGTTTTGATGAAGGATTTCACCCCTCCTGGGTTACATTTCCTTGGTCCAACTTCCATGGCTTAGGCCTCTATATTAGCTCAAATGTGAAAAAGTGTTGTCTACATTCATCTAATGCTCCTAAAACCTACTTCAATGTGTTCTAGTTGTCCAAATCATCCAGAATAGACTCTTCTTGCTCCCAATTTGGTCAAATTTTTCAAAAGTTATGACCTCCACAATTCTGGCCTAGGAAACTCCACTAAAACTAGAGAAACTCCAATTAGGGTCGCTAATTTTTGAGGTAGCGCCGAAATTGGGGGCTTCGCTAAACATGCTGCCGAATTAAACTCAAGTTTAATTAAATTAAGTGGCTTTAACTTTGGATAAGTGTGAGTTAGCGCTATAAGTGCGTTTTAACACAATTCTGCATCAACATATGCGATTAACATGATTAAAATGGGTTATGGGTATAAAACCTGCATTACAACTTTAAACCCGCGCTTATGTATTGGATTTGCTCTGTGGTCATCGAATAAGGGTCCTGTGGGGAGGGGGATGGCCCCCTCCATTCCCCCGTCGGTCATACCATATGAACTTAAATATATGTCGAATGCATATGTTAATAAGAACTGAGTTGTGGTGTATTGGTATGGAGGACGCGTTGTGTGGGAGAGGTCACGGGGTCAAGCCTCGACCTCCGCCCAAGCCTGTGTATAATAATTTTGCTCCATACAATACAATAATATTAAAATAATATTAAACCGACCTTTGAATGGATGTTGATAATTCAGACTTAACCATAGTTGCCAACCTTTGTAAATTGAAATGTTATGTTGATAATTCAGACTTAATCATAGTTGCCAACCTTTGTAAATTGAAATGCGGCCATACCTTGCTCCACCAGAGGGGGCACGTGGCGGATCTTGGCTGCACCATGTGTCTGCCTCCGTTTGGACTATTTCAACCACATTAAAAAAAATGTACCTCCATAATATATATGAAAAATCAACCTTAGGATAAAAAAAATTCACCATCCAAAATTTTCGGCGAATCCTGCAGTGACACTTGTCATAATGTCATTGGGAGAAAATGTCAGTATATTCCTATAATATCCCTTTTTCTGCTGACTGGGTTAACATGTCACCATTTTGTCATGTTCTGCAAATTTTTTAGTTGTTTAGGAAAATGAACAAGAGGCTCTATCTTACTCATCAGGAGTCAGTTTTCGATGAAACGAATTGCTCCGGATTCCTGGAGACCAACTCTTTATCGTCGTTCAGTTTATAATAGATTCTGAGCACTTTCATTTTTGAGATTTAACACTGAGCACCTGATAAATGCTAATGACCAAAGGAAATACATCCCCGCCCTTCCCTTCTTGGCTACACAATCCCTCAGGTAGTCCAGTAATCCCCTTCCATGCAATCACTCACTTCCCAAGTTCCACGACATCCTCTATCCCGAGTGATCCATCCCTTGGCAAGGCTTCCTTACATTGGAACATATAAAAAAACAAGGCATATACCTGCCTCAAAACCATCATATCGATCATGGCATGCTCATGGAAATCAATGGGCACTATTGGGTACAAGTGTCCCACAATTTCCCTACTCCTGAAGTGCTTTACCAACATATTGTTGCATGTTTCATTTCCTTTTGTTAACACTTCCAATTCTTGCAATCAATTTCAACCACCCAACCAGACATTTCCGTGCTTTCTGTACCAAGCACATAATTTCCATTAGATTCCAAATAAATTGAAATAACTTCAAATCATACCTCATTGGTAGCCCGTCAATAAGGTACACTTGCAATTATGTTCACTTCCAGTCATAACAAGTCAGACTAGTTGTTTGATCAAATCATCATGTATAAAAATATCACATATTCTTAGCTCAGAACACAACCATCTTAAATTAAAATCATGAATTGCATGAAATCACCATAAACCATAATCATAAATCACATGTAACCATCATAAGTTAGAATCACATATCACATGCATAATCAAACTGAAATAAAATACTGATACTTAACCTTCATCAGTCCTTACTTCTACCTTTGTTCTTTTTGTACACACATCGGGTCAGTTTCCACACCCAACATGCACCCAGTATCTTTGATTCTCTTCTAATACGTGCACATACACATAATGTACAACACATACATCCACATAAGGCGTACATGAACACACAATACATACACCCACACTGACATATGACACATACACCTACACCCGATGTACAATACAACACAATACATGCACATACATCCCGATGTACAATACAACACAATACATACACCTACACTAGAATACAACCCCTACACCTACACTTGGTGTACAATACGACACAACACTTATACATACACATAGTAAAACACAACAAATACACATGTCATGATACCACAACTACACCATGCACATACATAGTACCGCATGCCTGCAACACAACATGTACGTCATTGATCTGAAAGGAGTGTATTAGTTTTGCTATGCTAAGTGTCCTTTCAATAATATAAACATGTACAATTTGTCTCCATATGTTTTCTTAAGGAATGATAGTTTTAACCATGAAAATTATTTGAACTAGTGAAATTTAAGGATGTATAGAAGCCTTAAAAATGTTGAACAACAATGCATAATAGAGAAAAACATTCACACATAAGTTTTACACAGTAGACATGATGAAGCAGTTCACCCCTCCTGGGCTACATCTGCTAGTCCAACTCCCAATGGCATGTCCCTCTTTGTCATTATTCTCAAAATTGTAAATTACATATGTTTACAAGCCTCTAATGGCTGTTTTCTCTACACCAATGGCTCCAGAATGCTCAAATTAGTCTACTTAGACTCTTTTTTCACCAAAATTGGTCGAAAATTGACCTCCCAATGCATTTTTCCCAATGGCAGCTAGAAAAGCTCCACTAAATGTGGAGACAGGTACTTAACTTCAATTAAATTTAATAAAAAACCTAAATTTAGGGTACCGCCAGCTTTCCCGCAAGTCGAAAACCATTAGATTTAAATGTGATGGTTAGGCGGAGTGGTCACAAGCTGACCCTACGCCGAAACTCACGTGGTTTAGTTTGAATAAAATCTGAAAATGTGGTGGAACTCGGAGTTAATGGATCCCAACACTGTTTTTCATAAACCGTTAATAAAACCATGTGAACAAGTCACAAAAGGTCCGCCGAAACCATCACATTTAACTTAAGTCTTAACCACACATGTAAATGGTTACAACTCTGCCCATGTGACAAGAACTGGAGTTAACTCCTGCCGAAACCGTCAGATAAACCGCCCATAGCAAACCATCACATTAACTTATTGGAAACCATACCATGTGATCACTGCTGTCGGTGTTATGGTTTTGTAGCCACCGGTTGGAGTGGAGGCCCATGGTTCTTGGCGCAAGGCCACATGAGAGGGGGGGCTGGCCTCCCAAACCCCTGAATGTAAAACCCTTAAACAATAAAATGATGCGGCATCTGTTATATGTTAAGTAACATTGTATAGGCGGGCTGGTAAAGGCTCTTACCCATGCGCTCGGAGGTCGGCTGTTCGATTCCGGGGAAGGCCCAGAAATTTTTAATACACCCTCCTGAGGACACATGGAAACCTCTGGGCTTGCCACGTGTCACTCATCCATTGGTTCTAACAAAACCCATCAAACGGTCAAAAAAATCCTCCGTACCACCTTCAATCAATGGCCCAGATTGAGCCACATGGCACGATCTTGTTGCCTTAGAGAAAAATGAAATATTCTAATAATATACTTGTTGACTATACCTGCATGCTGACTGGGCATCCAATCACAAAATTTTGCTGTTTGGGAAAATGAATAGAATGCGATATATTCCTCATATGACATTGGTTTTTCGAACCGTTTAAGGCACCGAAATCGAAACGACGAGACCTTTTTGGTCACTCAGGTTCGGACCTGTTTCGAGCACTTTTATTTTTGAGCAAAACACATGATCTCCTTATCACACTTCCCCACTAGGAAGCTTTTGGACCACAAAATCTCTCTGGACTACTAAACATGAAGATGAGGAGACTGTGTCCCCACTCTTCCAATCTTTATCTACTGAAATTTCCCTAATTTCATTAATTGTAGCTTTTCATGAAACGACAAATTTTTCCTTGATCCCGTCGACCAACCATTCCTAACTTTGACATTGTCATGCTGCATATTTACTGAAATTGCAGAACAAAAAACTATATTTGTAGCAAAAATCTTGTTTCTACATTGGTCTATAATCAAAGGAAACGTAGAATTACTCTCACCTTGCATTCTGTTCTTATGGAGATTTTTTGCTGAATTTTCCTTGAACTTGTGTTGATTCTTGACCAATTTTCTTCGCCATTGTACCATGCCTTTCTAAAATCAACAATGAACATTTCTGAATCCTGTGCCTTCTTTGTTAAGTTTCTTTGCCCTTTTCTTAGACCTTTGCAACTTCTTGCACTGACACTTCGTTTTCAACACTGTTCAACACCAATGTCAACTACTGCAATTGTTTGTCATCTTCTTTCAAAGATAACCTGCTTTCAAATTGAAAAAATTCATTACATACATCAGAAAATATTTGAAAAGTATTATGTAAAACTTCTCTTTGTTTAATCATCATCAATGTCAAGTTTTGACTTGCATTGACACGCCTCTTCATCTACCTTGCATTACCTAAAGAAGTGTCTAGTTTTTTGCGATGAGCTCTCAGAATATGCTCCTTGCCATCTTTGAATAAATGATATTTTTTCTCATGAAGATGGAAGATTTCTTTCCTATCATACAAGTAAGGACTGCCCAACAACATATTTGTTATATCAAAAGGAACAACATCTAATTCAACTGTGTCAATAAATTGTGCAGTTATTGCAAAACGCAACATGCACTTCTTTGAAACCTTTAAATTTGCATCCTTACAAATCCAACCAAGTGGATATGGTTTTGGATGTGGAATGGTCTCATGATTAAGTTTCTTGACCAAGTCTTCGGAGATTAAATTCGCTTGTGACCCACTGTTAAACAATGTGTCAACCTTGGTATGTTTGGAAATGACTCTCACATGAAATAGTTCAATTCTCTTTTCTTCATTTGGAGCTTGTATGTGACAGTTAGATATACTAGAACTGGGTTTATTTTCAATCTCTTTCCCCTTTATGTTCTTTAGTCCCATAGCTATGATTTTAGTTTCATCTCCTGAATCTGACCCTAGGTCTTGTTCAGCTGTTGCAACAGTTTTGCCTTTCTCCTTGGCTTTCTCTTTGGCCTTCAAACTTTTTGGTTTCAACTCTGGATGAAGTTTCCAACAATGGTCCTCATCATGGCTAGTTTTAGAACAATGTTTGCAAAATAATTTTACCTTCTCTTTTCTGACATTTTCATTTCTCTATTTCTTCTATTTTCCTTTAAACTCATTTTCCCCATTCTCATCTAAGTTGTGTTTTCCTCTTGCCTCTAAATGTGTCGCTTGTACACAAACTTCATCTAGGCTTGTAGGGTTAAACATGAGGATAGTATGTCTTAGGTAACTATGTAAGCCTCCTATATACTTGAGCAAAGTGTCTTGGCTATGCAAATCTACTCCTAATAAAAGAGCTCTTCTCCTAAATTCTTGAGTATACACTTGTACAATTTTTCCAGTCCATTATGGCATTATGCATGTGAGCTAATGGATAAAACTGTTATTTTATTGTAGAAATGAAATCAGTCCATGATAAATAATCTTACCATATTTTTTGATCTCCTCCTTTGTCTTGGCTTCCCACCAAACAAGTGTTGCACCTTCCATCCTCAATGAAGCTAGTTGGATTTTGGTTTCATCATTATGAAATTTTGGATTCTCAAATAGACCTCTAATTTCCTATTCCAATTATCTAGCTTTTTTGCATTAACTTCACTATTAAACATTGGAAATTCAAACTTAACATCAAGTTTTAGAAAAGGACTTTTACCCATGTTATTTGACTTGTATGGCTGATGTAATGAAGATGAAGTAGAGGATGATGAGGATGAAGATGAGGGTGATGATTATGACTTTCCACTGTCTCCATTTCCTCCATTTCCCTTCTTGGATTTATCTTCATCATTGTGGCCTCCTGATGATCCCTGACCTTCCTTGTGAAGTTTGGACCTTTCCTCTTCTATTTTATCATTCCTTTCTTGATAAAGGACTCTCACCATTTTAGTTTAAGTCAATAAATTCTTTTCTGTACACTCTTTCTTCCTCTTTGGGATCCATCTCTTCATGGATTTCTTATTCTCCTGGAGGCATACTTGATGCTGCTTCTGCTTCTCTTGGAGGTGAAATAGGTGGTGGAGAATGTGGCAATCTTGCCCTCCTTTGCTGTGGCTCACTTTGAGAATCTCTTGCTTCCAACAATTTGCCTTCTCCTCTCTTAAGCTTGAGCCTAGTAAGCATGAAAAACCTTGCAAAAAATTAACAAATCTTTGCACAAAAAAACACCAGAGATAAAACTATAGCTCTACTACCAACTTGATATGAAAGGAGTCTATTAGTTCTGTTGTGCTAAGTGTCCTTTCAGTAATATAAACATGTACAATTTGTCTCCATATGTTTGCTTAAGGAATGATAATTTTAACCATGAAAATTAGATGAATTAGTGAACTTTAAGCATGTAAATAAGACTTAAAAACACTGAAAAATAGTGCATAACAAAGAAAAACATTCATACATAAGTTTTACATAGTAGGCATGATGAAGAAGTTCACCCCTCCTGGGCTACATTTGCTGGTCCAGCTCCCAATAGCATGTCCCTCTTTTTCATCATGATAAAAATTGTAAATTACATATGTTTATAGGCCTCTAATGGCTATTTTCTCTGCACCAATGGCTCCATAATGCTCAAATTAGTGTTGAGAATGCAGCAAGATGATGGAGCTTAGTGAAATGAAGTCGCCTTCACTAAGTGGGCCCGCAGGCAAATTCTGGCGCAAAGTCTATTTTTAGACTATGTCTATTTTTAGACATACGGAGCATAATTTGGGAATTCTACTTGGAGATTCTTGATGGATGTGACATGTTGGTAAAAATAGATGAGACCCTATTTTTTAGGACCCAGACTATTTTTAGACTGATCTCCTAAAAATATGGAAGTCAAATATTATTTACCCTTAATAATATTTTGACTATAAATAGCAGTTTACTCTCTTGGCGCACTTCAGTTTGAGTCATGGAGGTGACTCATGCAACTGACACAAGGAATCACGTGGTTCCTAGGGTTTGATGGCATTTTGCATGGTTGGCTTCAGTTAGACTTCAGTGGCAGGAGTTTTGGAGGAGTTAACGGGACAGATAGTGGAGTTGTGTTCTGTTTGTTTTAGTTGAACTAGCTGGGATTAGTTAACTAACTAATCAACTAGATATGAGTGGAGTAAATTAAATAATATTTAATTTACTAAATATTAACTCATTAGTCAACTCAAGAACACTTCAGTTCACTACAGTGCATGATCAGTTCAGTGAAGACAAGTGAAAGAGATAGATGAAAGGGTAGAGTTAGCTATCAGTTGTAACTATACTGTTGCTATTTGCAACACATAGATAGGTGGAGTAAGCTATGAGTATTGCAAAGTCAAGGCTGGTGGTTTATCTATATAAGGAGGCCATCACCTAGCATTAAAATACGCAATTGAGGTTGGCTATCAAGTGGCTAAAGGTTGGAGCATGAGTTTTGCTAGATCTAGCTTGATAGTGTGTAGCAAGGGAGGTAGTGCATGAGAGCTTGCAAAGAGCTTTGTACTATGATTGTTACATGATCTCCATGACATGTATAATATACAGATAGTTGGGGGTTTTCAGCTTTAAGCTTTCCCATGAAATACTGTGTTCATATATGTGAATTTTTATGGCTTTAATGTGTGCATGCAATTGATTTTATTTCCGCATGTGATGATCAATGGTAGAAGAGATTCTGTATTATGCATGAAGCTAAAATAGTGTGTGATCAGGAGAATCTCGGTGGATAACATATCAGTTATTCAAATTTCTACATGAGAAGTCGCATCCATCTCTGATCGCAGGGTTTCGACTCGAGACGGTCGACTCACCAATGGCGACTCAGGGCGAGGCAACTCCACATCTCGCTTAGCGCCCTTACGTTGATATAATCGAACTCTCCCTGGGCCAAAAAATTCTGAAGGAAGATCATTGTAGTCGGGTTTCATACCCAAAAAAAATTCTGCATAAAACATTTGTGCAAAATAAAGAGGAACCTCATCGTTCCATGGAAGCCTTCCAAAGGCTGCAAGATGTCGACTATACAAATATTTTACGGTCCGGGTCTTTAAACATCGACCGAAGATTTTCTTTAGCCCTTCCATATACTGAAACATTGATTTAGCGTCCGCCTGAAACGTTTTTTTTTATGTCCGTCATTTATCATGGATTCTTACCTGCTTTCTCATCACTTTCACAAACTAATCAAAGCATACCAAAAATCTTTGTACACTTTTACCATTTTACTCAATGAATGTGTAACTATTTCTAGGCTTTGTCTACTCTCAGCAGGTAGAGACAAAGACTCAAGATCTCTTTGCAATTTTGCATGAAGGCTTTGACACCTTTGTAAGGTGCATTCCGCCATGTTCGTTTCCCATGGTATATCAGTAATCTCAGCCGGATAAGTTTTGCTGGGTTGACAGCCTTCTTCTTCAATGTAGCGCACTGCCCTACGTCTTTTTTGACCACTGGCTCGAACATTTTCAGCCTCTGCATCAATATATATAAAATTTTGTATATTAGAAAAAACACGTGTAAAAAAAGTTGTACAAATTTATTGAAAAAATATTAAAATTGATGGCAACCTTGATGTTGTTGGTTAACATCATCACCAACATGACCCTGCTGAGAACCAGCTTCCTTAATGATGTCGCTAGCAACCGCACCCATAAGGACTATGAAAGAACCACACTGTTGATTATCGTGCCTTTGGGGAATAAATATCACCCCCTTCCCGCACCCTGTGACCTCGACCGGTTGAACCTTGGCCATGCTCCATTGATGGAGTAGAAAGCCTTCTCCTCTTGCCTCCTAAAAATTAAAATATGAAACTTATTAACAAATAATTTCACTCACAAAGTTAATAAAAAAATCAATTCCATACGTACACACATGTATGGAGATTTAAGATTATATTTAAATACCGTGAACATCCTCCAATCCCTGAGCCTCCATATGGGATTCGGCTGATCTTCGTCTTTCATCCTCCATGATATATATATATTGGTCAACATTCACAAAATAGACTTCAAAAAATCAATACCTCGAAGTAAAATCCAGTTTGGGGCTGTTAAATCAAGTATGTTCTATATTTCTTACATTTCCGCCCTCATATTTTTCTTTCCAACCAAGGTTTATAAAATAACATGAGAAGCAACATGAGACTTAGAACAATAATTTTCATTATCTATATGGAAGGCAAGAATGATTATATCCCCTTGAGCTTAAGGGTATGTAGTTTGTCAATTTTTATCATATATTTTTTGGTAAGTGTAAATGTTTTTTTTATCTATAGTACAAGTCATGAGTTCCCCACTTTTACCTTACGTAAAGCATGATTCTAGGATTACTAAAATTTGTACTTGGTTTTTTAAGAATATATCAAATAAAGTTTTTGAGAAGCAAATATGACTTTTTCCTTAGAATTTGGCACTTTGAATTTCCTTACCCATATTTCTTGTTAATGATTATAACCTTAAAATGGCTAATATTGGTTTGTCATCATCATCTAAAAATGACTTGGCACATGAAAATTTACCATGTCCATCATCATCACTTCACACCATATCATACATGACCCCTTCTACATAATATATGCATGAATTTTGAAATGTCATCCTCTCTACCTATCCCATGAATGATTGTGACAACAGGTGAATAAAATACAATTTATAAGTAGAAGATAGTTTCTAGCTTGTCCTCCTCCATCCGCCCCATAGCTAGTGATTTCTCAATTTTCCACTTCCAACTTTCTATTCTCGAAATTCATTAGCAACTAATTTTATCGATAGCCACACCACTATACATATAATTATCATATACACTACTACATTAATGAACTCTACGTTGTTTGTTATTGTAAAGTCCAATAACAAACAATGTTAATTGAGCTTAGTAGTGTATATAACAATTTCTTTGACTTCCAGGTGTGTTGTGACTATTAGTAGAATTAACTACCAAAATGAATTTCCAAAATAAAATGTTGGAAGAGAAAAAATAGGCAATCACTGGATATGGAGTGCGTGGAGGAGGAAAAACTTATACTAATCCCTTCCTTATCAAATTTCCTTTATTCACCTAATGTCACAATCAATCATGGTCTAGATAGAAGAGATGACCTACCATAAATTCAATCATATAATGTGTAGAAGGGTCATATGTATATGGTGTGAAACGATGATTACAAACATGATAATTTTTCATCTACTATGTCATTTTGAGATGATGATTACAAACCAGTGCTAGCCCATTAAAGGTTATAATCATTGGTGCCTAATGTGGGGTGGACAATTTAAATAAAGTTCGTATCAAAGTATGATTTAGCTCATTTTAGTCAAGGTTAGTTAGAAGAATTAGCTATTGGTTTCTACCTTCAATTTCCTCTGAAAATGATTGTGTACGTGCTTTTGAGAGACATTAGAGACATTAGAGTACCTTCAATTTCCTCTGAAAATGAATGTGTACGTGCTTTTGAGAGACATTAGAGACATTAGAGGAACAAGGTCCAAATTTTTGATGAAAATGTGCTATGAAAGTAAAGGGTTTTAAAGGCAAGCATGTACAAGGCATAGTTGAGCCAAATGTTTTTCAAGAAGGGCCTAATTATTTGGGTCTTGGTTATGGAAAACATGGAAAATGCTCCAAAGCCAAGGAGGCTTGTGAGGTTTGTGTTCATGATGAATGAAACATGTACATATAGTTTACCTTAAATTTAATAAATTTTTATGGATATTAAAATGAAGAACTTCTATTTAGATCCATTTCAGAGATTGACTGTAGGGGCATTTACTAGATATTTCACCTTTCACAAAAGATGAGATCCAGAGGTTACTTGGCCCTTTACAGACTCTGCCTATAGAACTTGTAGAAGTAAACACTAGAGGTATTAACAATATCAAAGAACGTTTTCATGCTCAAACATGGGAATGTGTCTCTTTCCCTACGCAGAAAAATAGTTCAAGGTAGTTAATCTTCATAGACATGTCATCAAGCAGGTCAATGTGATCATCCTCCTTCCCCTCCCTTCTAAAAATAATTATGTTTTTATGGGTCGTAAAGCCAAATATGGAGACAATTATCACTAAATCCGGCCCAGGATTATGTATGATGGAGAATATCTAGCGTTTTCCCTTGCACAACATACTAATGGGCGTAGCGCGCGAGAGATCTCCATCACAGACAGACCGTTAGCGTTGATGCCGAGAGTGAAAAACTAAAAAGAATCAATCTGTAGGGCTGGGTTTTATCGGGGGGGTGAGAACGGTGTCTTCGCAAATTCAAAAGTATGCAGTATGTTAGCTGAAGCAAGATGTAGAAAGCAGAGTTATGTTAGACACACGAAATGCAACAAATATGGAAATTTAGCATGAGCTCTATTATTTGACTTGAGAGTCAGTTGTTTGAAGAGGCATGTTTTGTCAACTTGTGTTTGGTTGATGGTTTTGTACACCGATATGTAAGAGTACATGGACATATTCACATGATGTGAATTTTTTTCTTTGAAGGAGAAAAATGATGTGTTTTCAGTTTGATGGTTTTTCTTGTGACAAGACGTCACAAGATTTTGCGTAGGTCCACTCTTTAGTGAGAGCCTCATGATTACAACCTATCCGTGAGAATCAAATGGGAGTGCATCCTTATTTTGAAAACAAGTAGGATTCTAAGCTACCTAGGACTCAAACCATCATTTTTAACTTTGAAATATAATGGTGTTGTTTCAATGCCTGAATCCACAACCCTAACACATGAAATCACTAATCTAATTACACATGAAATAAATAGTTATTTTCTCCAAAATTAAAAAATATAACTAAAAACTAAATTCAACATAGTTGAAAGAAAAAGAAGCGCCATTGAAATGGTTTGCTGACAAATGGTTAGATTTCTTATCCAATTAAGGCCTAGCATGTATTTTGATGAGCCTATTAATTTTGCATATTCATGTGAGTGGGTATGTTGGACAAGCAAGATGTTGAAAGTACATGAGCTCTATTATTTGACTTAAGAGTCAGTTGTTTGAAGAGGCATGTTTTGTCAACTTGTGTTTCGTTGATGGTTTTGTACACCAATATGTAAGAGTACATGGCCATATTCACATGATGTGAATTTTTTTTTTCTTTGAACGAGAAAAATGATGTGTTTTCAGTTTGATGGTTTTGTTTGTGACAAGACGTCACAAGATTTTGCGAAGGTCCACTCTTGAGCGAGAGCCTCATGATTACAACCTATCCGTGAGAATCAAATGGGAGTGCATCCTTATTTTGAAAACAAGTAGGATTCTAAGCTACCTAAGACTCAAACCATCATTTTTAAATTTGAAATATAATGGTGTTGTTTCAATGCCTGAATCCACAACCCTAACACATGAAATCACTAATCTAATTACACATGAAATAAACAGTTATTTTCTCCAAAATTAAAAATATAACTAAAAACTAAATTCAACATAGTTGAAAGAAAAAGAAGCGCCATTGAAATGGTTTGCTGACAAATGGTTAGATTTCTTATCCAATTAAGGCCTAGCATGTATTTTGATGTTTCATGAATTTCTTTGCAAATTCAAAGTATGGTGCATGTTGCATGAAGCAAGATGTTGAAAGTACATGAGTTCTATTATTTGACTTGAGAGTCAGTTGTTTGAAGAGGCATGTTTTTTCAACTTGTGTTTGGTTGATGGTTTTGTACACCAATATGTAAGAGTACATGGACATATTCACATGATGTGAATTTTTTTTTTCTTTGAAGGAGAAAAATGATGTGTTTTCAGTTTGATGGTTTTGTTTGTGACAAGACGTCACAAGATTTTCCGAAGGTCCACTCTTGAGCGAGAGCCTCATGATTACAACCTATCCGTGAGAATCAAATGGGAGTGCATCCTTATTTTGAAAACAAGTAGGATTCTAAGCTACCTAGGACTCAAACTATCATTTTTAAATTTGAAATATAATGGTGTTGTTTCAATGCCTGAATCCACAACCCTAACACATGAAATCACTAATCTAATTACACATGAAATAAATAGTTATTTTCTCCAAAATTAAAAATATAACTAAAAACTAAATTCAACATAGTTGAAAGAAAAAGAAGCGCCATTGAAATGGTTTGCCGACAAATGGTTAGATTTCTTATCCAATTAAGGCCTAGCATGTATTTTGATGTTTCATGAATTTCTTTGCAAATTCAAAGTATGGTGCATGTTGCATGAAGCAAGATGTTGAAAGTACATGAGCTCTATTATTTGACTTAAGAGTCAGTTGTTTGAAGAGACATGTTTTGTCAACTTGTGTTTGGTTGATGGTTTTGTACACCAATATGTAAGAGTACATGGACATATTCACATGATGTGAATTTTTTTTTTCTTTGAAGGAGAAAAATTATGTGTTTTCAATTTGATGGTTTTGTTTATGACAAGACGTCACAAGATTTTGCGAAAGTCCACTCTTGAGCGAGAGCCTCATGATTACAACCTATCCGTGAGAATCAAATAGGAGTGCATCCTTATTTTGAAGGAGAAATTTCAATAGGCTTTAGGAAATTTAATTTCAAGTCATTTAATTTCACTAGAAATAATTCAGAGGTACATGACATGAATAGTATTTAGGAAGAACAATAGTCCCTCATGGAATATGAAGAAAGTAGCCACTTCATTTTGTATATATGCATGCTTTGAGTTACTCCTCAAAAAATTTCAAAACATGTGTATTTATTACTCTACCCATCCCCATTTTCATAGGATCCATAGCACATACATTTCTATATGCCCTAGTTGTTGTAAGGCCTAATTATTTCATCACTTTCAAAGGAATTACATCAGTTGTTTCTCCTAAATCTAGCATATAGTTGTGTAATAATATTTTATTTATTAGCAGGAATATATGAAAATGTTTATGAATTACATTTTTATTCCCTTGATTCATCTTTTATAACTCTATAGGATAATCCTCAAAAGTAGGGTCATCTACTTCATCAAATTTTAAGAACTTCTTAACCTTATATCTTTATTTCATATTTGCATAACTTCCACAAATGGGATAGAAACAAGATGTTTTCCAAGTGTTGAAGTAAACCAACATTAATTTCATTGTACACTCTTTATATAGGTATGGTTGAATGTTGTACATCTGGTACATAGATCAATTTGTTGTTTTCATTGTTTACTCTTAAAAATTATTTCAAGTGGGAGCGAAGAGTTGGTTTCTTCCTAGGTTAGCTTACATTTCCTTTAATATGTGATCCATCCCTTTCTCTAATTCATATTTTTATCTCTTCTATTAATTATGTTATTCTTTCTATGTATTGTTAGTACAAGGGGGTGAAATAATTTATTATCATTTTCTAAGTGGTGAGGTCGTTTGAATCTCCAATAGTTGTGTTGGTGTGGTGGGAACCATGCTAGGAGTTGGGTATTCCATTGATATGGTCAAGGTACTTAGTGTATGAGTAGCATCCAAAATTAGGCGGATTGGGATCTTGATGAGGGGGATATGTCACTTGATGCATGCAGTGATGATGGTATTTGATGAGTAAAGGACACATATAGATGAGATGAGTGTCTTTAACATAGAGCACTCAAGGGCATGCCATATACTAATTAGCCAAGTTCGTGACATAATAAATGGTGGAAGAGGAATCATCAACATATGAGGTTGGTGTAAGTGGTGGTGCTACTATTGAGGCATGATGTATGGTGACCAGCACATCTTGATATCGTCGGAGATTGAGACAATGTTGTGTATAATGTTTGTGTTTCACATAAATATACAAGAGGTCGTTGGTTCTTAAACCCTTATTACGTGATGAGGTGGCAACATCACATGATGGAGTGGGGAGAAATGTGGGTGCTTAAGGAGTATGAAGGATACCCTTCACCTCATGAAGCATGGGGCATGAATTGGTGGGATGACCTAATGTGTCTCAAAGGGCACACAGGGGACTAACCTTTGGGGTATTTTTGGTTGAAGGTTCTTTCTAAAATAAAAATTATAAATAACTATGGAACTTGGGTTACACTATTGTGAGAATTGCGGGTTGAAAATTTTTTTCGGAGCTAGTTCGTGAATTCGTGAATTCTTATTTTAAAATGGTAGAACTTAAGTCTCAATTGTAATTGGATTCTTTCTAAAGTGTAATTCCAAGCTCATTAAGCATACTAGGTGACCAAATTTTTAAATTAACTTGAGATTCACAACAAGAGATACACAACATGCACCACAATACACAATGTGCCCTTGTAGATAAGGATTTAGACAAATATACTTCAACAAGGATGGAATCAACCTTGAAAAAGAATGATATAATGGAAGAAATATATCAATACTAGTGTCCTTTTTCATTCCTTAATAGCTATGATGACCAAAAACTTGAAATGCTAGAGATTTTCGCACTTGAGTATGGAATGGACCAAAAAATTATTGACCGCAATTGTTTGGTGACCCTCAACTTTATGGAAAATGTAGGACTACAGGGAAGTTCTCTTTGCACATGAAAGATGTAATTTCATTCCAATTACCGATAAATAATATGTTTTATTTCTGAAATTAAAAAAAATAAAAATAATATATATATATATATAGATATATATATATATATATATGTGTGTGTGTGTGTGTGTGTGTGTGTCCAATGAATGACCATAAGGTTGGTCAATAGGACAAAAGTATAGACAATGTGACTGCATATTTATATTTCAAATTAAAATCAAAATTTTATAAAGTGCCTAAATCTTCTTCAAATGAATGGAAACCTTTTTTTTCAGTAAGAACAGATAATGTATTACACAGCACAGATAGTCTTCCAGCATAAACATCAATTATATGTTTTATTTCTGAAATTAATATATATATATATATATATATATCTGTGTGTGTCCAATGAATGACCATAAGGTTGGTCAATAGGATTCAAAAGTATAGACAATGTGACTGCATATTTATATTTCAAATTAAAATCAAAATTTTATAAAGTGCCTAAATCTTCTTCAAATGAATGGAAACCTTTTTTCAGTAAGAACGGATAATGTATTACACAGCACGAGAAACGAACGGATAATGTATTACACGGCCACGAGATAGCCTTCCAACATAAACATCAATTATATGTTTTATTTCTGAAATTAAAAAAAAAATATATATATATATATATATATATATATATATATATATATATATATATATATACATGTCCATGAATGACCACAAGGTTGGTCAGTTAAAAGTATAGACAATGTGACTGCATATTTATATTTCAAATTGAAATCAAAATTTTATAAAGTGCCTAAATCTTCTTCAAATGAATGGAAACCTTTTTTTTCAGTAAGAACAGATAATGTATTACACAGCACAGGAACATAACAGAATGTATTACACAGCACAGATAGTCTTCCAGCATAAACATCAATTACTGTATCATGACTGTAGATGTAATGAAACCTATAATGAGAAGAAACCTTGCCACTTCAAGAGTTCTGATGACCTAAACTTGAGACCTATATGCTATATAACAGAGATTAAAGGTAGAATTATGTAACAGACCTCAGAAAGAAATTAGGACAATCAATGTGGTTATTTTTCAATTCCTATTCAGTAGATAATAGTCATCAATTAGGCTGCACTGTGTGTGTTCTAGGTCTATGCCCTAGAGGGCCGAGAGTTGCAGACTTCAGTTAGAATATATGCCGCAAATTTGAAGAGCTTCTAACCAGTCCTAGCTCCTCTTCAAGGAAGGCCGAATGGTCTAGTATTAAAAAATTTCTACTGTGCACATGTAATGACTTTGTTTCAGGTATGTTTTAAAAAAGGTTGCATTTCAGAGGTGTCCAAGGTAGATATTCTGTCAAAATTTGAGTTCTGTAGAGGAAATAGAGGTTGGAATATTAAATGAGACTCAATTGAATGAGATCATACAAATATGTGGCAAAATTCCACTCATGCTAACATAAGCTGCAACATTCATAGGTCGGGCTGATGATAGACATGAAGCTTATTCTACACTGATGCGACAGAAAGATAAATGGGCGAGTGAAGACTTTAAGGAGATGCGCTACGCTTTTGCCTACGATGCTCTTCCCCATGATTGCAGAGATCCATTTTTAGATATATGTTCATATTTCAAAGGATGGGATTGGCACACTGTGGAAGACATTGTGGGAAAAGCTGAACTGAAGATGTTAGAAAGCAGAGCTCTTGTTACTAGAACCACAAATGGTGTTGCCAGTGTACACGATATTATCTTGACACTCGCTCGCCAAAAGTCAAAGGAAGAGTCACAAGGAAAGCAAGTGAGATTGAGCTTCACCAGTGCAAGGGAACTGATGGCGTACCTCGAAGACAAAAAGGAGGTAACAAATATATGAACTCAGAAAAAAAATTGTTTATAGACTGTCTGTTTTGATTTAATTATACTTTATTTTAATGGCATGCAGGGTGCAGCTGAAGGGATTAAGGGAACACATACAAAAATGCATTAACAGATACAAAAATGCATTAACAGAATTTCCACGTCCAGAATACAAAAATGCATCAACAGATTTTCCAGGTCAAACACGACATTTTCCAAATTTTCCACCTCAAACACGAGATTTTCCAAATTTTCCACAGATTTTTACGATTTTCCACGTCAAAAATGTGTAAACAGACTTACCCAATGACCGAAGAGCGCGACCGTGGCAAACACGAGGAGCTGCGGTGTCAAGGTGAAACAGAACTCCAGAACGGCGACGAGGTGCGACAGAACTCCAGCACGGCGACGAGGTGCAACAGAACTCCAGCACGGCGACGAGGTGCGACAAAACTCCAGCACGGCGACGAGGTGCGACAAAACTCCAGCACGGCGACGAGATGCGATAGCGACAGACAAAACGCGGGAAGAATAAAATCATTAACTTCGCGGGCGATTTATTTATAGAAAATAGTTCGGCCGAACTATTTTAAATGTAAAAGTTCGGCCGAACTTTAGTTGCCGGTTTTCCATACTCCGGCAAAAATTCTGTTTGCCCGAGCCGTCAGTAAGCCGTCAGTCTAAACGGAATCACGAGTTCAGTCGAACTGTAAAAACAAGTTCGGCCGAACTATTGCCGAAAAAAAAATTTCAACCCGCAATTCTCACAAAAGTGTAACCCAGGTTCACGTTTCCGCCCTAAGGTCATAGCTAGGATTGACCATTTCCATCATCGAAAGTTAATAGAGGCATTAGAAATTGAAAAAAAGACCCGTAAATCTCAATAGAGGTGACGGCTGGAATATAAGCAGGTGTTGGATCCCTACCCTATATTCTTAATAGTTTTAAGAAAAATAATAATAATAATAACAATAAATATATATATATATATATATATATATATATATATATATATATCCATTTATTTACTAATTTATTTTTATTTATTTCTATTTTTATTTTATTTTTTATTTATTTTTATTTTATTTTATTTATTTATTTATTTTTCTTTAGAGAAAGGAGAATAATGGAATTACAAATTTACATTTAGTTAAATAAATAAAAATACTAAAATATAACAGGTAATAAATAATTAAATAACAACGAATTAATAAAGAAATAAATAATAATAATAATTTAACTAAAATAAATAAAATAAAATTTAAAAATATTTTTTTTTTTAACTTTTAAATTAATCAAATAGAACTAGCCATTATAATTTTATTTAATAATTTAGTAAATAATTAAATCAATTAAAATGGAACAAGCGATTATTAAATTTCATAGTCAAACTAGCTGTTATCTTAACGGCTAGTTTAGCCATTTTTGCATCTAGTTAAACTCAATGTTTGGATCTAATCTCTCACCTAGTCCTAATGATGAACCACACTGGTTGGTTCGAAACGCGTCGACAATGTTCATTTGTATGTGATTATTACCGAAAAAATTCTTCATAATTTTACGATGGATCACAGAAGCCAAAATTCTATAAATATTAAGTTTATTTAAAATTATATATATATAATTTTAAATACACAATTTTAATTGAAATAAAATATATATATATATATATATAATGTAATTAAAAAAATAATAATAATAAAATAAAATAAAATAAAATAAAATAAAATATATATATATATATATATATATATATATATATATATATTCAAATAAATTTTAAAAAAAAATTACGAAATTTATTAAATTTTAAAAAATTAAATGAAAAAACTAAACATAAAATTTAATAATTTAAAAAAATATATATATGAAAAAAAATTATTTAAAAAAAAAAACAATTAATTTAAATAATAATAATAATAATAAATTAAAACAAATTAAATTTCAAATCTAAAAATTAAATTATTAAAAAAAAAAAAAAGAGGAGAATTTTTTTTATCATGGTGGCGCCGCCAATCAGTCTCTTGTTCAGGTGGTGGCGAAGATCGATTCTGGGAATCGGCCTCCCGCGACGGGAAGGCGATTTTGGGAATCTGTCTCCCACGGCTGGAGGGCGCTTCCCATAATCGCCCTCCCGCCGCTAGAGGTCGATTGGCGACACCACCACGATCAAAAAATTCTTTTTTTTCTTTTTTTCTTTTTTTCTTTTTAATTCGTAACATTTTTTTTAATTTTAATATTTTTTTTTTAATTTGATTTTTTTGTTTTTTTTAATATATATATATATATATAATCTTTTTTTTATTTTCGACAAATTAAAAATTATTTTTTTTAATTCAAAATTTTTATTTTATTTTTTTTTAATTTAATATTTTAAATTAATTATTTTTTAAAATTTAAAATTTATTTATTAAAATTCGTAACATTTTTTTTAATTTTAATATTTTTTTTTTAATTTGATTTTTTTGTTTTTTTTAATATATATATATATATATATATATATAATCTTTTTTTTATTTTCGACAAATTAAAAATTATTTTTTTTAATTCAAAATTTTTATTTTATTTTTTTTAATTTAATATTTTAAATTAATTATTTTTTAAAATTTAAAATTTATTTATTAAATTTATTAAATTTTAATTTAATTTAATTTTTTTTTGTAATTTTTTAGTTTATTTAGTTTTTCATTTTTAAAATGTATAGATTAAATTAGTAGAAATTCTTTCAGTAATAATCAGATGCAATGGAACGTGGTCGACGCATTTCGAACCAACCAGTGTGGTTCATCATCATGACTATGTGAGAGATCAGATCCAGACATTAAGTATAAATAGATATAAAAATTGAAAAAAGGCTCGTTAATCTCAATAGAGATGACGGTTGGAATATCAGCAGGTGTTGGATTCCAACCTTATATTCTTGATTTTATTTATTTATTTATTTATTTATTTTTATTTTATTTTATTTATTTATTTTTATTTTTATTTTTAAATTTATTCGGCTTTTTATTTGTTATATTTTATTTTGCTTCTAATTTATTTATTTATTTATTATTTCTATTTTAAAAAAATAAAAAAATATAAATATAAATATAAAAAATATAAAAATAATAAATAATAATAATAATTAATTAATTAATTAAAATAAAATAAAATATTTTTTTGTTTATTTATTTATTTATTTATTTTGCTTATTATTTATTTATTATTTTTTAGTTTTATTTTTATTTATTTATTTATTTATTTTTTATTTTTTATTTATTTTTTATTTTGACTATTTGATAGATCGTATGAATAAGAATTAATTATATTTATTAATTAATAATAATAATTGATTATTATATAATTTAATCAATTAAATTAATAAGAAAAATTTACATATATACACCACGTGTTAGATTACTTACCATTATAATTAGTTGTATCAATATATTAAAGGTTTTATAAATAAATAATAATAATAATAAATGAATAAATAAAAATTAATTAAATAAATAAATAATGGGATATTTACTTTTTCAAAGTCAAACTAGTCGTTATTATTACCGAAAGAATTTCTACTAATTTATATTATGGATCACAGAAGCTTAGATTCCAAAAATTTATAAATTGTTTCATTTAAAAAAAAACAGTGAATTTATGGATATTTATTTTTTAATTATTTGCACGTGGTTTTTTTCTTTTCTTTTTTTTGTTTTTTAATGATAGTTTTTTTTATTTTAATTTTCTTTTTCTTTTTCTTTTTTGCTTTTTCTTTTTTTTCTTTTTTTTTTTATTTTAAATTTGTTTTTTTTTCTTATTAGTATTATTTTTTTAATTTAAATTTTTAAATTTAATTTTTTTCTTTTTTGTATTTTTTTTTTTTAATTATTTTTAAATTTTCTATTTTATTTTTTATTTTTATTATATATATATATATATATATATATATATATATTAATTTATTTTATTTTATTTTTATTTTTATTTTTTTTAAATCTAAGTTTTGTGTTTTATTACCAACATGAAAATCACCACTCTAAAAAAGAAAAAAAAATTGATGCTGCATCAATACGTTTCAAAATTAGCATGAAAATCACCTCTATAAAAAAAAATGTTGATGCTGCATCAATACGTTTCAAAATTAGCATGAAAATCACTAACATTTTAAAACAAATATTCATACTTCATAAATAAAAATATTAGTGTCCAAAATGTGCACAAAAAAAGGGGGTGATTCTGCATCACCACTTTTCAAAATCGGGTGCTTTTTATGCTACCAAAAAAAAGTAGATAACAGTGCGATTACCTATTTCATCGGTAACAGTGTTATGCCTCTTCAGGTCCAAGAATATGTCTTCTTAAATCAAAATATGTTATCACATATTTGAAACAAATGTTATCGCAGATGTCCAAATTGTGTGTCAATAGAGAAGGCCGAAGTGCGGGCCTAGGGTGGCTGACCACGGGGCTGAAATTGCATGCCTGAGGTGGCTGGCCACAGGGCCAAAATTACAAGCCTGAAGTGTTGTCCAAAGCGCTGAAATTGTAGGTTGTTACTAAACTTTATAAAGGTTGCAGTTGCAGGCCTTTTAGGCCGAGGTTGCAGGGTTGTCCAAAACAGAGAATACGGTCCCTTAAACAAATCTAACATTTGTCCGAGTAGTTGTCCACGAATCACATGTTTCAAAAGATGATTGTACCCGAGGTGATGTCCTCCCACAAGTGGTTGTTCGAAGTCTTTAGTCCTCTGTCACAGATCTAAGTTCTGAACGAGATCTAAGGAGGTAGGATCTAAGGAGGTCCTAGTTGTCCACAAAACTGAGGAATACCAATCAAAAAATTCCCTAATTGTAAAATTCAATGTCCTCCTTAGCCTCATATATGCTCTTGTGGTTCCTATCGGAATTCTTCACTGAATTTGTTGGATATAATGAGGAGATCGAACTCATAATTATACTGGATTTGGCCTTAAATGAATAGACACGTCCCTTGGACAACATGTCAAGCCTACATAAGTCGGCTTACCTAAAATTATGAATTTTCTATCTTATAAATTCAATTTCTCTCAGCCTGTGAGAAGTTAGAGGGCATGTAATAGCTCGTTGGAAAGGGAAAAATGTCCTCTACAAGCTTATGCCAAATTCATCTTCAATTAAGGTCTTTTTACCAACAATAAAATTATATTTGTGAAACAGTGATCCTTATTTTATCCATGGCAGCCTCTAGTATTTTATGTCTTAGGCCTTCAAGATTATGATATGCAAGGTAAGTGTTCCCTCTTATATGTTCTTCGTTTATAAGGATTAGGGCTTCCTTAGGGCATCATGACTATCATTCAATAAGGTTAGGGTGCCTTTTCAGTATGTCTTGGTGCGCATCTTCAACAAGGCATATAAGGCTTCATTGAATTACATTAGGCATCAATAATCTAGTGTTATCCATTGTTTCATGGACATTAGGGCATCATGGAGGTAGGGCTTTAGGGTTTTATCATGTAGCTAGGGAACGTGCATCATCTTCATGTTTAGGGTTTTCTCCTAGGGTTTGCATGAGGTTAGGGAAACATCACAAAAGGGTTATTCATGCATCACAAGAGTATTTTCAACTCCAACTATGTCATATTGACATCATGACAACTTTAACCAACAACATCATCCATAGAAACAAAATGTCAGAATCAAAAAGAGACGACGAAACAAGAAACGTGAGAATTTTACCTTGGGAAAACCCACATGGGGAAAAAACCCAGCAACCTTTTACTTAAATAAATTAGTCAATTCAACAAGAGTTACACCCTTGTCTTTTCAATAAAACCAAAGGTCAAACTAACAGAGCTACGCCAAACTTGGTCAAGCAAAATAACTAGCCTCATAAATTTGGTTTGTTGTGCGTCGATGATTAGGTATTCTACCCAAGAAATATCTCTAATCAAAACTTGGCCTTCTGCCTAATTGACTATGCAAGTCGGTGTCCATACAAGAAGAAGAAAGAGGCTCAAAAACTAGCAGTAGCATCAACCAAGATTGATAACTTTGATGAATTTTTCAAAAAGAGTTTTCTCTTATTGCTTGTATTTCGAACAGTGGTATTGTTGTGTCAGTGAGTTATGGCTATTGGACAATAAAGCATCCAGACGCATGACGAGGATAAGGCCAGTGTTCCGTGGTATTTCAGAGACAAGCTCAAACTGCCATGTGAATTATGGTACTAGCACCACGCTCCAGTAAAGGGGATTGGATGTGTTAGATTCCAATTGGAGCCCGAAGGATTTCAGGAGGTGATAGAGATGTTATTTGTTCCAAGGTTGATGGCACACATGCTCTTATAGTCTCAACCTTGCAAAATGATGAATATAGAGTTTTGCTCTAAGATGGCCAAGTACTTCTATATTCAAAGGAAGTGACCTTAGATGCAACAATAGTGCTTGGCATCAAACAAGGACAGTCATACAGATTGTTGGGACAACCTATAGGTGGGTTCAAGGGGATCTTGTATTCAAGATATACAAGATCCGTGTCAAAGACAAAGAGAAGATAAGTGGCTAGGAAGAGTGATTCTTCTAATACTGTCAAGAGACTCAATACGACATGGCATTGATAAATGTTCATGAATGTGATGGGACTCCTTGGGGCATGGTTGGTTCTAGCAAACTCTCAGCACAAGTTTCAAGGCAAATAGCAAGAGAGGCTTAAGGGTCAAAGGGAGAAACTACATATGATGAAATGTGCTTCGAGACAAATCTGAGTGGTGGAGGTGCTAAAAGAGTGTTAGTTTCTAATAGCTCATAAGTATTCTACATTGGTAGTGCCTAACATGTAGGAGTGACTGAGCACATTTCTCTCCATAGACACTTTATAAAGTTAAGAAGTATACATTTTTAATCAATTACTAAAAGGTGATTTTTTATAGAATGAGTGTGACTTTATAAAGTTGGGTCACTCAAGTGATTTAAGTGGGTCCAATGTGAAATTAAGTCATGATCATTGATCATGAGATAGTTAGATTATGTTAAGTTCCTATATTACTAATATAGTCCCTTATTGTTATTAGTGTAACCCCCTTATTGTTATTATTGTACCCTTGTAACCCCCATTTTGTTATTATTATGCCCTTAAATTATTATTGTTAAGTCCGCTAGGATTACATTGTGGCCCACTAGGATTACATTATGGCCACATGGAATCCTATATATAGAAAGGAGGTTTTGTAAATTGTATCATCCAAGAATTGTTCATTTATGTAATGTATTGGAAGTTGCCCCCTCGAAGTGGCTTGTTTCTAAGGCGTTGATATCTCTTTTCTTCTATTTCTGGAGCTGGTTACACAACATTTGGTATCAGAGCTTTGGATTCTAGGGTTTCACTGCTCCAAATAGGTCATCATAGAATTTTCGCTATAAAAAAATTTTCTACGAAGCTTCAGAAGCTGAAATTTTTAGGGTGCAAAGCCAAAATCCTGAGGAACATCGTCAAAAAAATTCAGAGCTTGGTTCGCAATATTTTCGGAGATATGATCTGTGGAAGTTAGGTCTTTTTTCAGGGTCCTAAACAGGTCATCGTGGCATTTTCACTATAACGTTTTTTCTACGAAGGTTCAGAATTTTAAATTTTTTAGAGTGCGAAACAGAAATCCTGAAGAAACGCGTCAAAAAATTTCAGATCTTGGTTCACAATATTTTCGTAGATATGATCTGTGGAAGGTAATGTTTTTTCAGGATCTAGAATTTCATCTAAAAGAGGTGATCGTGGAAAAATCTTCATAACTCTCTCTCTGAACATCGGATTGGAGTGTCGTAAAAATTGGTCGCAAGTACACGGATTTTAGTTTTTTGGCTATTAATTTCAGAGTCGAAGGACAAAGAAGTGACACGTGGCAAGTCGTACAAGTTCACTCTACTGAACCAATCCATAGTTAGGTCATTGTGGGAGATTGGACACAACTTTGTCTTGGAGAATCCAAATCAGGTCAGACCTGTGGCATTCGAAAGATAATTCAGAGGGCTACGTTGGTACCGAAATTCAAATATTGAAGTGCTTCAATCATAGAGATAATCCAATTTCAATATCGAGCTCTTCAAAAGCAAGAAAAAGATGTGTATTTTTTTTCCGAATTGCGTAAGTCTTGTTTGAAGAATCAATTTGAATTTTGATTCCAAGGGCATATTATAGAATAGATATCAGTATTGAGTTCTAAAAGATGCCCTGTAAAAATAATTCAACACCCATTAAGCCTTCAGAAGGCTCTACTATGACTCATGAAGATGAAGAAGTGGAACATGATCTATCAAAATTACAAGAGCAAGTGCAACAAATTTCACTCTCGCAAAGAGCAACAAAAAATGAAATGGAAGTTTTGAATAAAGGCGTGGAAGCGAAAATGGATGGTTTGAAGAAAGGCATGGAAGCTAAGATGGATGACATGAAAGACAACATGGAAAACATGAAGAATGATCTAAAAGCAGACATCGAAGGTTTGACAAAGTTGATACAAGAAATGTTTCCTAATGGTGACAAGATAGTAGAAGAACCTCATGATGAGAACAAAATAAATGTTAATCGTGATTTCATAAACTCTAATGTTGGCGACAAGAACCACCATATTCCAAAAATGGATATGAAGAAGTTTGATGGAAATGATTCTATAACATGGATACTACAGATGGAGCAATATTTTGATCTCCATAACGTGCAAAACACACAAAAGGTATGCATTGCAACTTTACATTTAGAACAAAATACATATGTATGGTCGATGGCTTTTCTCCCGTAAAAAAATTGTCACTTGGTCAATTTTTATGGAGGAAATGATAGCACATTATGAAGATACAAAGAGCAACACCTTTTTTAGCCAATTGATAAATCTCAAACAAAAGGGTTTAGTGGGGCAGCATATTGAGGACTTCCAAAATTGAATATAAGGGTAACTGATATTCCAAAGGAACACAGGATCGACCTCTTCATAGGCACTTTAAAGAATAACATACAACATGAAGTTCGCGTTTTGGAACCGGATTCACTGGAGAAGGCATTCAGGTTGGCAAGAAAAGTTGAATATAAAATAATGGCGACAAGGAAGCCTACCACTCAATTATATAAATAAGGAAGTGTTGTTACGACTAGATTTCCACAACCTACAAGGTTGACACCACAACAATTGGAAGAAAAAAGAGCAAAAGGGCTTTGCTACAGTTGTGATAGCAAATACACTAAAGGTCATAAGTGTGCTAAGAAGAAATTATTTTACATAGATTGTGAAGAGGAAGAAGAAAATGAACAAGAAGAGGATATACACCAGGAACCAGCTCTAGAAGAGGAAGAAATGAATCTGACCATATCGTGTAATGCACTAGCAGGAATTACCACTCCTCAAACTCTCAAGATAGAAGGACATATCAAGAAGAAAAAGGTAATAGTGTTGATTGATTCAGGTAGCACCCATAATTTTTTTCATTGTAAGGTAGCCAAGGAATTAAATTGTTTCCTATACCCAGCACCAGACTGTCAAGTGATGGTTGCAAATGGAGGAACTATAAATTGCTCTAGAAAATGCCATAATATCAAACTAACCATGAGGGAATAGGTATTGACTAGTCCAATGCTTACCATTCCTATGGGAGGTATTGATGTTGTACTAGGAGTATAATGGTTACAATCTTTGGGAACGGTAGCTTTTAATTTTCAAGAATTTTTCTTGAAATTTTTTTCAGAAGGAAAGGAAGTCGAATTACTGGGTATTGCGGAGAAGCCAGGAAAGATAATAAACTCTAATGTCATGACAAAGCTTCTAAAGAAAGAACAACGAGGCGTAATTGCACAATTATGCTCACTAAAAGTTCCAACATCAAAATCATCTATTTCTGCAGATCTCCAACAAGTCTTGGACAATCATTCCAAAGTGTTTGAAACTCTCAAAGGACTCCCACCTATTCGTGATCATGATCATGCTATTCATTTGATTCCAGGAAGTGTTCATCCAAACATCAGGCCTTATAGATATCCTTACGTCCAAAAGAGCGAAATTGAACGTATGATTACAGAAATGTTAGAGGCGGGTATAATTCAACCTAGTCAAAGTTCTTTCTCTGCTCCTGTAGTATTGGTACACAAGAAGGATGGATCATGGCGAATGTGTACAGATTATAGGGAGCTCAATAAGCTCACCATTAAAGATAAATTTCCCATGTCTGTGATTGATGAATTATTGGATGAATTACATGGAGCAATTTATTTTACCAAGTTGGATCTTCGTTCAGGATATCATCAAATTAAAATGAAGACTGAAAATATTCCAAAAACAACATTTCGAACTCATGAGGGCATTATAAATTTTTGGTCATGCCTTTTGGCCTTACCAATGCACTTTCTACATTTCAAGGGTTGATGAATTCCATTTTCAAACCCTTCCTTAGAAAATTTGTGCTAGTATTTTTTGATGATATACTAATCTACATCAGGTCTTGGAAGGATCATGTTGAACATGTTGACAGGGTGCTCAAACTATTGCAGGAGAAACAATTATATGCAAAAAAATCCAAATGTTTCTTTGGAGTACAAGAGGTGGAATATCTGGGTCATATTGTATCTCACGAGGGTGTTAAAGTAGACCTAACAAAATTAAAGCCATTAAGGAATGGAAAGTCCCCACAACCATAAAGAAGTTGCGAGGATTTCTCGGGTTAACAGGGTATTATCGCAAGTTTGTTAAGAATTATGGGAGAATAGCAGCACCTCTAACAACATTATTGAAGAAAGGTGCATTTTCATGGACTCCTGAAGAAACTAAGGCCTTTGAAAATCTTAAAGAGGCAATGTGCCTAGCACCGGTCTTAGCTACGCCAGACTTCACAAAAACCTTTTTGTGGAATGTGATGCCTCAGGAAATGGAATTGGTGCAGTTTTAATGTAGGAAGGAAGACCCATTGCTTTTGAAAGTCGTCCAATCAAAGGAAAGTATTTACAGAAACCTATTTATGAGAAGGAAATGTTAGCAATACTGCATGCACTAAAGAAATAGAGAACTTACCTAATGGGAAGACACTTCAAGGTAAAAACTGATCATGATAGTCTGAAACACTTTTTGGAACAAAGACTATCTTCAGAAGAGCAGCAAAAATGGGTCACAAAGATGTTGGGTTATGACTTTGAAATAATCTACAAAAAAGGAAAGCTAAATGTTGTTGCAGATGCACTCTCAAGAAAGAATGAAGAGGTGGAAGCATTGCTTTGTGCCATTTCTATTATCCAACCAGATTGGATAACCTAAGCAAGAGATGAATGGAAGAAGGACAAAGATGTATGGACACTCATTCAAAAGTTGCAGCAAGATCCTAGTACATCTGATACATTTAGTTGGAAAATGATTCCTTATGGTACAAAGATCGCTTATATCTTTGTAAGAATTCCCAACTAAAACAAAAGATTCTTCTGGAATTGCACACTTCTCCTTTAGGAGGACACTAAGGATTTTTAAAAACTTACCACAGGGTGAAGAAAGAATTTTTTTGGGATGGCCTTAAATCTGATATTCGAAAGTTTGTGGCGGAATGTTTGGTTTGCCAGCAGAATAAAGTGGAAACAATTAAGACCCCAGGACTTCTACAACTTTTATCCATTCCAAGTCAACGTTGGGAGGAGATTTCAATGGATTTTATCACAGGTTTACCTAAGTCCGAAGGAAAGAGTGTCATCATGGTGGTAGTTGATGGACTTACCAAGTATGCACACTTTTGTGCATTATCTCATCCATTTAAAGCAAGTACAGTTGCTACTACATTTATGGACAGAATTCAAAAGCTACATGAAAGCCCAAGGGTTATTGTGAGCGACAGAGATCCCATTTTTACTGGAAATTTTTGGACGGAGTTATTTTCTTGTTTGGGTACTCAATTAGCTCATAGCTCATCTTATCATCCTCAATCTGATGGTCAAACTGAGAAAGTAAATAAATGTTTGGAAGGATATCTTCATTGTTTTGTATCTGATAAACAAACACAATGGGTCAAGTGGTTACCTCTTGCTGAATGGTGGTATAACACTTCCTTCCATACTGCAGCAAAAATGACCCCATTTATAGCACTTTATGGATATCATCCACCATCCATCACATCATCTTTAAGAGAAAATTCTAAGGTTCAAGCAGTGGAAGATCACATCGAGCATCAGCAAGAAGTTCTCCAACTCTTAAAAGATAACCTGAATTTGGCACAAAATCGAATGAAACAACAGGCAGATCAACATCGCAGCGAGAGAAGTTTTGATGTAGGAGATTGGGTATTTTTACGGCTACAACCATACAAACAAATGACCCTCAAGCAAGCTAAGAAGGATAATAAATTATCGCCAAAGTACTATGGTCCTTACAAGGTGTTGCAAAATATTGGTACTATGGCATACAAATTGGAGCTTCCTCCTCCTTCACGAGTGCATCCAGTTTTCCATGTTTCATGCTTAAAGAAGGTTATAGGTGAAAATTTTCCAGTTCAAACAATATTGTCAGAACTTAATGAGGAAGGAAAAATCATATTGGAACCTGAAGCAGTCACGAAAACAAGAACTCGACAGCTACGAAATCGATCAATTTCAGAGTATCTCATCAAGTGGAAGAACTTACCCACTGAAGGTTCTACATGGGAGTAGGATGAGAATTTTAGCAACACGGCTTCCAAAGCAGAGAAGAGCCAAAATTTAGCACAAAGGCAACTAATTTTTTGAGCAAGCCTAGGCCAAAAATCGATAAGCCTTTTAACAATGGCCAAGGCATGATTTTCAAGGCAACTATGCCACATTAACTGCTATCTAAGTGGAATGCAATTATTGTAGAGAGAAGCATGAAATTTGAGGCCATTCAAGCATAAATCTCGAGCACATTTATTGCATTATCAATGCACAAAAATCTTGGGTGTTTGAGCACTATTTTTTAGGCTTTTAGAGCTCGAATTCCAAGGGTATCAAAGACTCAAAATTTGAGGCAAGTTGTGGGCACAAATTTCTAGGGGCAATCTGTGTTAAACCTGAGCATTTAATGGGTATGATTTTCTAAGTGTGAAGGACTCATAAATCAAAGCAGCCAATCCAAGAATTCAAAGAATAGTTAGAGCACTTTCTCCAAGAAAATTTTGGGCACAAATTTCAAGGGAGATAAGTTGATTTAATTATTGTTATTCAATGTTGCAAAATTCTCTGATAAATAAAATTTCCCAATGGTTTTCCCTTTGAGGTTTTTCTAAAGCCTTTGCCCAAAAATCCCATGTCAAATGTGTGTTGTCTACTATTCATTTTCAACTCTTTCAACTCTTAATAGTTTGATTTAGTCATATATTTCAGCTCATAAAAATTAGATTAAATTGAATAAGTTAATGCATTAACTGTGAAGTTATTATTGAAGACTAAAATCAAAATATTGGTTGTGTTCCTCACAAGTCCTACAAGAAAAACTAGCTTGTACAAGCTACTAGCTTGTACGTGAAATTTAAACAAACCTTAAAACACGAGTTATATATTATTATTATCACATAATAAGCATCACCATCCATAGTTTTATAAAATATATGAATTGATAAAAAACCCAAGCGTCATCACCCAAAAATAAATTCAATATCATTATATAGAAAAATAAATTTCAATGTTTCAAAAGCATTTTATAGGTTCCTACTTACAATTACATCCAATAAGGAAAAGAAATGACAGTGCAAGATGAGGATAGAAAATATTTGAACAATTGCATCCAAGAACATCAAAAAATAACAATGCGTACTAAGTGGAAATGTAACCAAACAAACACCGTATATACGCAAGGCATTTAAGATTAATCTGTTCTACTATAACTGATTTTATTTCACTTATTTTTACCTAAAATAAAGATTTTACCTTCATTCCATTTTGTTTTCACAATAATGTAGTTTAAAAATATCTTCAAACATCATTCTTGCCACAAATACCTTTCATCCAAGACAAAAGTACGAAACAAGGTCTGCAATAAACAAGCTTACGGCAAGATCTATGAAACGTGGTCTATGGCGAACAAGCTAAGCCTGATATTATCAACTTGATATGGAGATTCCCTAGTGCTCCTTTGTAATTAGTTTGGTTACATAATATCATTCTTCACACATAACACAAACCCACAACCACTCACAAATATCACAAAAACGGAGTGAGCATTAAGACTAATAGCTAACAAACTTCAGTCAACTTAATATGGAGGTATTACTAATAAACAACGGGGAAGGTTATAACCAGGCAGGGTTGAACAATACTCCCTCATTATCTAAGACCACTAAAAATGAGATTTTTACTTCATGATAACAAAATGGAATTTCAACCAATTCGCCTTTATAAACAAAATGGAATTTCAACCAACTCACCTTTATAAACAAGTTGGGAAGGATACAACTTAGCTTTAGCCATTCTGAAAACAGAATCCCTAGCCTACCCAACCATAAACAATGAATGAAAACAATTTGGAATTTCAACCAATTCACCTTTATAAACAAGTTGGGAAAGATACAACTTAGCTTTAGCCATTCTGAAAACAGAATCCGTAGCCTACCCAGCCATAAAAAATGAATGAAAACAATTTGGAATTCCAACCATTCACCTTCCACGGCTTTAGCCATTCCCAAAACAGAATCCCTAGCCTACCCAACCATAAACAATGAATGAAAACAATTTGGAATTTCAACCATTCACCTTACATACAAGTTGAAAATATACAACTTTGCTTTATCCATTCCCAAAACAAGATCCCTGGCCTCACCAACCATAAACAATGAATGGAAGTTTATCTTGTTATGGACTTCTACCTGGTAAGGGAGGTTATTATTAGTTTGTTTTTTTGAACTACCTCCATAACTCTTTATGGGAAAAAATAAAGGCAAAGCAATAACATTTATTTTTAGAAAGTTGCAACATCCTCAACAGTTTATTTCAATGTTGCAAACGTCAGCATCGGGATAAAATTAGCGAGGGTCCAGAAAACCAAAAAATCATAAAAATCAATAAAATATTTGGTAAAAATCGGCAAAATTAAGATACCAAAAAAATATAGGTTAATAACGACTAGACCAAAAGAATGCAGTATCGCGATTTTTTCACAATAAAATCAGGACGTTTGCAACACTAGTTTAATTGTTTTAGTTATACAATATCATAGATGGATTTAGTATTTCTCTTCACTTTTCCCGGCATAGAATCCTATAAACAGCACGAAAAGGACCATATAGTCTGCGTATGATTTTAATGTTACATCATTAAGCCTGTGGATTGTAAATGTAGATTGTAAACGTAATGTACATCAATCTTTAAAGCAAGCCTATTGTAGATGTCACGTATGTCTTTGAACAAATATTGGATCTTGAGGTTACTACCTTCCCAAAGTTCTTTCTAATACAAAGTACCCCCAAAGTTCTTGGAAGTTACTATCCTACAACTCAACCCTCATTTCTTGCACTTATATCGCTTCCCTTCTCATCTTTACCATCTCTGCCATGCAGGTACTAATGTCTGCAAAGCAACTCCTATCAATGAGACCTTCGCTCGTACCACTTGTACCATCATTGCAACACTAACCAATTCCTAAATTAAAAATCCTATTACACGGTTAGAATCACCTTCCATCTCTAGTTTTTGAATATCCAACCCAATACATATATTCAAGCGCTATCAAGCCCCTTCATGCTCTCTATAACTATAAGTTGCAATCCAAAACCCATCCCTTAACAAAGATTGTTTTCATTCAACATTAATCTTTTATGGACTTTGATAGGCATATTGGCATCAAATGCACTCGTACATGTAAAATTTACAAGAACAACCCCAATTGAACCACGTTCAAACCATTAGAGGCTCGATGCAATTATGAGACTAGTAGGCTTCACCCAATAAAAGATAATTATGCTGGTAAGCATCGATTTGACACAAACATATACAACACCTGTAAGGTATACATGTTACACAATGAAAAAAACTATCAAAGCCTATCCCATACTCGAGCAATGCATTCTCATCCCTAAAATTTACCTAATACACATGAGAACGTGCACTTTATCTTATTATACTTACTAATAACAACAATATATAGGCAATAAAGCAGCTCAACCACTTCGCCACCAGTTACTAATAGAAACTCCAGTACAAATATGAATTAATCACATTTAACTGTTCAGAAATACGACGACCCTAGCTTAGCACTTTATTGCTGATATAATTATCGTGCGAAGTGGGCCCAATGCATATGCTTCTAACACTCGAGCAATGCATCCTAGTCCCTAGAATTTACCTAATACACATGAGAACATCCACTTTATCTTATTATAAGATCTAACAACAGCAATATATAGTCAATAAAGCAGCTCAACCACTTCGCCACCAGTTCCTAATAGAAACTCCAGTACTAATATGAATTAATCACATTTAACTGTCAGTTCCTAATAGAAACTCCAGTACAAATATGAATTAATCACATTTAACTGTTCAGAAATACAGAACGACCCTAGCTTAGCACTTTATTGCTGATAGAATTATCCTGCAAAATGAGCCCAATGCATATGCTTCTTTTGTTGAAATGGTAATTTGCTCACGAGTGGATATACAATAAAATGGCATATTTTGCAAGAAAGAATTATATCATATCTGCATTTGCAGAGATGAATTCCTGAGGAAGATGGCGACATTGAATAGCCATTTCTGGGGGCAATTTGCACACTAGTCAGCAAACATTGCAGACAACTTGAAAACTGGTGGTGTAAAGCACTAACGAAGGTGCAGAGCAGTTCATAGGCCCAAAACCTGACAGGATCAATCCCAGCTTTCAAGCAGCAATACTGCCTGTAACTTCAACAATCATATTTTCTAATACTGCGGCAATACAATAAAGTATTTCCTGGTTTGCTGTACATTACAAGTACTATGTAGGTACAACAGTCGTGAAATCAGATACATTATGGAAAAACAGAAAAAACGACCAAAGGCAATCTCTCAGAATTCTCTAATACTGTAGTGTTGATGAAATTCCACTGCTTCAAAGTGCTTACAAGTATTGTCAAATGGCGGTACATTCTAAATTTACTCATATTACACTTGAGAACTAGCATATATACTATAGAAGATAATTAAATAAGAACACTAAAACAGAACTGATAACTCATGAGCTGCTGCCGCTGCAAGTACCTGAAGCTCAAACTAGTCTGTTGTTCTTTCTTAGATCAAAAGAACCGAGTACAATAAGAAACAAGTTCCATGAGTATAAAATTGACAAATACAAATGAATATTACATCTTTTATCATCACCCAACGAACAAGAACAATACAAAACTTGAGTCTAAGGGAAGGTTTATCAACTTGATGTCAAAAGAAGTGCCATGAACAGGTACACCCGATCTTCTGGAAAGCAATTGCAATCCCTGAGAAAAGAAATCATCTTATTGTCTACCACAGAGCATCATCCACCACAGTGCAGACTGCCAAAATCTGAGACAAAAATTCATTCCCAAGTAGTCCAAAGCACCTCATAGCAGTTTCTCTATTACAAATCAGACAATATTAATACAACAACATTTCTTGCCTTGACAACTTGCCAAAAGGCCTATACAAAACTTGAACTACAGTCTATACAGACACTGTGTTCAATCCAGATTCTGATTACAAACACCATTGAGGCCATACGGTATCTCCAATTTTTCACAACATTGAGGTCATCAGTATCTCCAGTTTCAAACAGCATTCAGGCCACATTTGATATAAATAGTGCTAACTGACCCATGACTCAGGCAAGAAAATACCCAATTCCCCCACTCAACCCTATGAACCAGCCCATACTTGGCAACATGACTATAAAGCTCCCTCTCACCATAAAAGACATTTGAGACAATTGTACATTCGAGATCAAGCTGAATGAAAAATATGAACAATACAACAATCATTGCCTAGATCTTTCCAACACGAACAATACATGGGAATCAGAGGCAGGAAGTTGCCTTCTCCATCACAATATTCATCTTGGGATACTGGCAGACTGCAAACATCCAAATGCTGTAATATTTAGGGTAAGTACTGATAACTTTCCAGCTCAACAACACAACAAAAGGGAGGGCACAGACAATCATAAAAAGAGTAAGCAGATCGCGACTACTTACCCCATGCTTGAATATCAGCAGAGTTAATATACCTTTTACACGAACATGAGAATATCAGCTTGAGAAACTACAATATACTGCCACATTCCTCAGTAGCTCCTGCCTCAGTTTTTTACTTTACAGCATTAAAAATGTAGCAAAGCATAAGTCTTAAAGACCATAAAGTTGACAAAGATTCAAACATACAATCACACATCCAAACTGAATGAATCAAAACAACATTACATGCAAGCAAAATTTTGAAGCCCGTGCACAACATGACCTTTTGATGAAAGATGCTATACTTAAATCAACATAAACAAGTCCAGACATTCTTCAAGGAAAGCCACAAACAAGTTTACAAGGAAAAGGAAAATTCAACTCATTCAACAGTCATCTCCTATATAAAAGACATCTACATCAGATAATGAGTTGAACATTTACTCTTGAATAGAACCTTCTAATGTTAGTTGTACTAGACAATCCCAAGATCTAAAATGTGACCAGCAGACAGACTATCAAGATCTGATAAGCAATAATGGCTGTCGTAGAAATATTGGTAAAAGTTCAACTGCCAATATACATGAAATATATATATATAAAATTTGCATAGACTACACGCTGTGGAGTAACAAGATCTTGGTTGGAAAAAGGAGCATGTAGTGAAAAAGAGAGGTTGGAATATAAATCAGACCATTCAGTAACGCAAATAAAATGATGCTTGGAATAGCAAGGGGCTATTAACAGCCATTCGCACTTTTTGCTTGGGACGGGAAATCAAGAATTCTTCTATTTTTTCCAAGATCCACCTATGGAAGATCCAGGCTCCATCATCCAGGCTCCATGTTTCCATAAGTCCAGATGCTGGATGTGTCACATATACTTTAAGGGCCCTAAAACCCTATCTTTTACCAATAAAAATGGCTACTGCGCCACATTTTAGACAACACAGATCTAATATTTTCTAGCAGTCTGCATTTCTGGGTTTGTGAGAACAATTTGGAGTTAAATATTTTCTGATATCTGAATCTTTTGTGTCCCACTTCAATGGTTTCTTTTATGAAATAATTACATGTGCCCGCAATATTTTCTGATATCTGAATCTTTTGTGTTCCACTTCAATGGTTTCTTTTACAAAATAATTATGTGTGCGCGCGTTGTCTCCTCATACCCTGATACTAATTTTTCAAAAAATGCAGTGTAGAATTTCCACGAAATTTTGATCTGCTAATGAACAATCTGAAAGCAAATTTCTTTTCAAATATACACAGAAATTCTCTACCAAATAGCAGCAGAATAAAACAGAAATAATTGCACAAATTCACACAACAATTTTCTAGGGAACCCAACTAGGAAAACCCTCACTTGCTTCAGAATTTTACTGAAGAAAACTGAGCAATAGATCTGATACAAATACAAGCTAGTTTCAATCTGAAAATACGATGATTCTCCTGCTTGTCCTAGGCCTGAAACTCCTGCTTGATAGCTGATCTGCTTCCTCCTTCTAGGCACACTAGAGGCTCTGATTCCCTTGCGCAATTCCTAAGGAAATAGCCTCCTATTTCCTAACGCAGCTCGAGCTCCTATTAAATAGAGAATTTCCATATCTCTTTGCGCATTTCAAGAAGAATTGCTGTAAATTTATGTAGATGTTCTATGCTTGATGCAATTTTACTTTAATTCCCAATATCAGACAGCAATCACATAAACAATAAAGTAAAATGCTGATAGAACATACCAGTAGATCGACAGAAGACAAGCCAGAAATATATAAGTGTGTTGGTGCGTTACGGCAGTCAACAGGATGCTTCAACCAGCAAAGTCTCAATATGGTCAGCCAACCAGAAGTACCACACAACCCTCTAGGACAGCCAAAACAGTCAACTCCAAAAGTCACCAAAGTCAACGCTGTCAGTCAACAGTCAATGCAAAACAGCAGCAGCAGCAGCAGCAAGGTCAATGCAGCAAGTCAAAGTCAATGTCCAGCCTCGGGAATAGAACCAAAAAATGCGGATTGGGAAAATCAAATTTTGGGAGTTTTTCGGGTCGATTTGACCTTGCGTGACCAAAGTCAACGCTGGTCAAAGTTTGCTGCAGAAACCCTAGACCTAATTCAGATAATTGCTGCAGCCAGATTTCCCACGTGTGGAGAGAGAAGAGCCACCAAGGTTATCGAACCAATCAGATGAGGAGAGAAATGTGTGAGGATGAGATGAGTGAAATGTCCTCCATCGTTGACCTTGTTTATATCCATCAATGAGGGTGTGTGACACATCTGCTAGGGTACAAAACCTTAAAGCCGACCTACACATATTTTGAATAGATTAAAAATAAATTCAAAATAAATGTTCTGCTCATCGGATCAAAATGATCTTTAGATTGATCTTGCACCTCTCCGAAAGAGGAACCCAATAAAAATATTGGTATCTTCATCTGAGCATCACAACATGGAGTTTGGACCTAGTTGTCCAAAATTAAAACCCCCTCTCAACTAGGGAGAATTCCATCCACCTGTGCAATCCAACATCGTGCGTCATCCCGCTGTAACTTGCTTTGTTGGCTTCTTTATTTCAGAACAGAAGTGGGTTGGTCACAAATACATCATTCCTAGCTGACAAATTCACTACAAAGGTCTGAAACCTCTATAGGACTCAAAAAGAGTCTCATACCAACACGAAGTTGGTTTACGTGACCCGAAGTCAGTTGGAGGTTTGAAAACCTCTATAGGACTCAAGAGAGTCATACACTAACCGGAAGTTAGTTTCACTGACCCGAAGTCAGTTGGAGGTCCGAAATCTCTCTAGGACTCAAGAGAGTCATATACTAAACCGAAGTTAGTTTCACTGACCCGAAGTCAATTGGAGGTCTGAAACCTCACTAGAATTGATCCCAGATCAAGTGGTTGGACCGTGCCATCCTAGATAGAGAGTACGACAATCTCTGATGCGTCCATCAATATTTGCTACTAGTCTCTAGCTTTTCCCACCTCACTGGCCAAATGAGAGGTACTTCCCATGAGCCCGAGACTCAATGGTTAGGATGCATATGGAGCACAGATCATGAGAGGTGAACCAACTCAATCATCATAACGGTGGGGCAGAAGCACCACAAGGTTCGGCAAGCCTAGCCTCATGAGTGCTTATAGCTCCGAGAAGCTATCCCCAAGCCCCCGAGAGCTCCCAAAGCTCATCGTCCAATAGGACCCTCAAAATAGATTCGTTCCACGATTCCAAGATTCTCACAGAAGGTTAGGAACATGACCTTCCCAAGGGCATTGTGAGAATATCTGCGACCTGCTCATCAGTTCCTATATGATCGAGCCTTACTACAAGTGGTTGGACCATGCCATCCTAGATAGAGAGTACGGCAATCTCTGATGCATCCATCAGTATTTGCTACTAGTCTCTAGCTTTTCCCACCTCATTGGCCAAATGAGAGGTACTTCCCATGATCCCAGGACTCAATGGGTGGGATGCATACAAGGCACAGATCATGAGAGGTGAACCAACTCAAACGGTGGGGCAGAAGCACCACAAGGTTTGGCAAGCCTAGCCCTGTGAGTGCTTATAGCTTCGAGAAGCTATCTAAAGCCCCCCAGAGCTCCCAGAGCTCATCGTCCAACAGGACCCTCAAAATAGAGTCGTTCCACGATTCTCACGGAAGGTTAAGAACATGACCTTCCCAAGGGCATTGTGAGAATATCTGCGACCTGCTCATCAGTTCCTATATGATCGAGCCTTACAGCGCCTCGTTGTACCATATCCCGAATAAAGTGGTACCAGCCATCAACATGCTTGGATCGATCATGGAACATGGGATTCTCTAACAATCGAATCCCCCTCTAGTTATCACAGAGGATAACGGTGGCATCTAGCACATGCTCAAACAACTCACTAAAGAGCTTTCACAACCAAGTGACTTCACAACAGGCCATACATGCTACAATGTATTTGGCCTCAGCAGTGCTCAAGGCTACCGATTTCCTGCCCAAAGCAGTCCTACGTGTGAAGCAGCATCCAGATGTGCTCTTGCGATCCACCACACTACCAGCCCAATCGGCATCAGTATATCCATGGAGTGTCATGCTCCCGACAATGTATCTCAGCCCATGGTCTATCGTGCCCCAGAGATATCTGAAGAGTTTCTTGGCACCAACCCAATGAATGTTATGAGGATCAACCATATGTTGACTCAAAGTTTTCACTACAAAACATGCGTCCGAACGGGTGTTCACTAAGAACGTCAGGGCCCCTACAAGTTGACGATACTTGGTAGCATTTGCTAGCACGGTCCCAGCGGCGCTGTCACTTAACTTCTTTAAGTTGAGCTCCATCGGTGTCGACACGAACTTAAACCAACATACCAAATCTTTCCAGAAGCTTCACAATGTATTTTCCATGAGAAAGGAAAATCTCGCCAAGTCTCTGCCAGACCTCCAGGCCTAGGAAGTAATGCATCAGTCCGAGGTCCTTCATCTTAAACTTAGCAGTGAGCTCCCTCATGCACTAATGAATGAGAGGGTCAGCACCTGTCAGGAAGAGGTCATCCACATACAGCACCAGAATGAGAGACTTCTCTCTATCACCCTTGAAGTAAAGGTTTAGATCAGCATTACTACGAGTGAATCCCAGCTTCATCAGGTAGCTATCTATCCTCTCGTACCAAGCTCCGGGTGTTTTCTTCAGCCCATAGAGGGATTTCTTCAACCTGCAGACATGGGTGTCTCGATCCTAGACTTCAAACCTCAGAGGTTGCTCCACATACACCTCTTCCTTTATCGCACCATGCAGAAATGCATGTCTTTATATCCATTTGATGAAGACTCCATCCTTGCATAGCAACAAGGGCTATGATCGATCGAATGGTGGTATATCAGGCCACAGGAGCAAATATGTCATCATAGTCTATGCCTTCCTTTTGAGAGAAGCCACGGGCAGCGAATCTTGCCTTGAACTTTTCAACACTTCCATCAGATCCATGCTTGATCTTGTAGATCCATTTCGAGGTGACAACTGCTTTGTCCTCCAATCTTGGAACCACATCCCAGACATCATTCTTCATTATGGACTCATACTCTTCGTACATAGCATCGTTCCAGACTTGATGCTTTACAACTTCCTCAAAAGATTGAGGCTCAGATTGTACAATAGTACTCATGGCTGCTAGATACCCTTGGTATCTACTCGGCTTCTTGCTTTCACGAAATGTCCCCCTTGGGGCCATATGTCCCTCGACATCCTCAAGAGTGTCCCTGAGCCATGATGGTCTCTTCCCTATTGAAGGAGGTGGATCAATAGGGTCCATCGGTCCTTGAACATCGAACATCGTCTCATCCTTTGGTTCTTCTTGATTTCCAAGCCTTGCTTCATGATCTTCCTCAGATCTCGGAAGATTGACTACTTTCCTCAGGGAAGCGTCTTCGTCAAAGGTAACATCGTGGCATATCTCCACTTCCCCTTGACCAGGCACATAGACTCTATAGACCTTCGAAGTTTTGTTGTAGCCCACAAACATTTCCTTCTTCCCAAAAGCATCCAGCTTGCTTCTCTTCTCCTTTGGCAAATGAAAATAAACAGGACATCCAAAAATTCCAGAATGTGAGACATCAGGTTTCTTACCAGTGAAAACCTCTTTGGGAGTTTTGGAGTCCAGTGCAGAACACGGGCATCGGTTTTGTATGTATACAGCAGTGTTCGCAGCTTCTCCCCATAGAAACTTTGGTAGACCTTGGTCACATAGCAAGGCACGGGCAGCTTCCACAATGTTCCTGTTCTTTCTCTGCAAATGTTCTTGAACTCGTTCGTCTCATATTCAATGCCATTATCGGTCCTCAATATCTTGATTTTCTTCCCTGTCAGATTTTCCACCAAGGCTTTGAAGGTACAGAACCACATGAAAGCCTCATCCTTCTTCTTCAAGAAGTATATCCAGGTTTTGCGAGAAAAGTCATCTATGAACATCATATAATAAGAACATCCTCCCATGGATGTCACAGGCAGCATACCATACAGATCAGAATGTACTAATTGCAAGACATCAGATGTCTTTGTGACACTTGAGGGGAAAGGTCCCCTTGTATGCTTTCCTTCGACACAACCCTGACATACACCTTCGTGATTATTTGAGAATCCTGGCATTCTGACTGCGCCTTCTCTTCCTGCTGATATTCCATGATTATTTGAGAACTCAGCATTCTGCCACCACCTTCCTTGCTTCGGGAAGGGCCTTGTAGTGAAGGTGTCCAAACCTCCAGTGCCATAGTTCAATCTGTCGGATAGTATCACACGTCAACCTGGTAGAGTGTATCAACTCTAAACCCAATCGTGATAGCTTCCATGAAACTCTTCTTCCACATGCGCACCTTCCCATCAATGAATGCCACATTGAAACCTTTGTCTTCCATGGCTGATATAGACACGAGGTTCTTCTTCAAATTAGGTACATAGGGTACATCCTGCAAGCAAAGGACTTGACCTTAAGACAAGTGGAGGGTCACAGTCCCTGTCCCTTTCACGAGATATGTGGCATTATCTCCAAGGATAATTTCCAGATTAGTATCCTTCTCAACCATATCAGAGAGTGCTTCCTTGAACCGAGTGTTGTGCCTTGAGGCACCACTATCTATTAACCAGACATCCATAGTGTCGGGTGGAGATGCAGCAGAGAGGGCAGATACAAGAATGAATTCATTTCTTTTATCGACAACATTTGATTCCTCATACCTAGAATTTCTTCACCTTTTGAAAGGTTGCCCATTTTTGTCGGAGGGAGCCTTCCTCTTCCCTTTTAACCTCTTGTTCCTTTGATTGCCATTCCTCCTGTTGTTGTTGTTGTCATCGTCATCGGGAGAATCCTTCTTGAAAGGGCATTCTCTAGCATAGTGACCTGGCCTATGACAAGTGTAACATGTGCCCTTCTTTCCTTGGGCCCCTGCTCTTCCTTTGTTCTTTGGACCACCAAAGTTCTTCTTTCTAGAATGAGCAGCGTCAGCAGTATTTCCTTCATTTCCATACTCCTTCATTCTTGTCTCTTATTGTACGCATCTCGATAGTACTTCGTCAAAGTCAGGTATCACATTGTTATTGATAATGGTAGTGTTGAACACATGCCATTCAGATGACAGCCCTCCAAGTACGATGAGAACCATCTCTCGATCAACTATTGTCTCCCCAATAGCCAGCAAATTGTTCCTGATCTCGATCAGCTTCAGAAAATATGATTGAACGGACTCATCCCTGCCTTTCTTCAAATTTTTCAATTGATTCTGAAGAATAGCACTTGATTCGCATTGTTGGCCTTGAACATGTGGACCAACTTATCATACATTTCCTTGGATGTGCCCAGCTAGGAGATGTAGGCAACCATACTCTTATGAATTGAGTCTCTGATCATCAGCTTTGCTTTGATTTCCCCCTTCTTGTACTTAGTTTTGGCAGCAACAGTTGCAATGGATGGAGGCTCTTGGATTTTACCCAGTACATAGTCCATGACATCTTGGTCTTCCAAGTTAAGATCCAATGTCATCTTCCAAGCATGGAAGTCATCCTTCCCAGTCAATTTGTCATCAACCTTAAAGCTATTGTAGTTTGAGGAACCCATCCTCTTCTTCGGTGATTGCTACAAACTAGGGCTTTGTCTTCACCTTAGCTCCGAAACCATGTAAATTTATGTAGATGTTCTATGCTTGATGCAACTTTACTTTTACTCCCAATATCAGACAACAATCACATAAACAATAAAGTAAAATGTTGATAGAACATACCAGTAGATCGACAGAAGACAAGCCATAAATATGTAAGTGTGCTAGTGCGTTATGGCGGTCAACAAGATGCTTCAACCAGCAAAGTCTCAATATGGTCAGCCAACCAAAAGTGTCACACAACCCTCTAGGACAACCAAAACAGTCAACTCCAAAAGTCCACAAAAGTCAACGTTGTCAGTCAATAGTCAACACAAAACAGCAGTTGTAGTAAGGTCAACATAACAAGTCAAAGTCAACGTCTAGCCCCGAGAATAGTGCCAAAAAATAAGGATTGGGAAAATCAAAATTTTGGGAGTTTCGAGTCGATTTGACCTTGCATTGACCAAAGTGGTCAACGCTGGTCAAAGTTTGCTGCAGAAACCCTAGACCAAATTTAGAAAATTGTTGCTACCAGATTTCCCACGTGTGGAGAGAGAAGAGCCACCAAGGTTATCGAACCAATCAGATGAGAGAGAAATGTGTGAGGATGAGATGAGTGAAATGTCCTCCAACGTTGACCTTATTTATATCCATCAATGAGGGTGTGTGACACATCTACTGGGGTACAAAACCTTAAAGCCGCCCTACACATATTTTGAATAGATTAAAAATAAATTCAAAATAAATGTTCTTCTCATCGCATCAAGATGATCTTTAGATGGATCTTGCACCTCTCTGAAAGAGGAACCCAATAAAAATATTCGTATCTTCATCTAAGCATCACAACATGGAGTTTGGACCTAGTTGTCCAAAATTAACAATTGCTCTCCACAATAATTCGCACAAGAAGAAAACCCTTGGCTCATTCCTCGACAAGCTCTTTGCTCACAAACTCATGCTCAAGAATAATGGATACAAAGTTTTCCTTCGATCTCCTTATAAGCCACTTCAATTTGGGTATTGTTAGTTTCTAAATTAGGATGTCAAACTAGAGCTTTTCTAGTTAACTAAAGTCAATACAACTAGTTAACTGGATCCTCCTAAAATTTAGGAGGCTAACTCCACTTGAACATTCAGTTCCCAATTTAACTCACAATACAGAACATATAACTCAGTCCTCCACAAACTTGCACTAGTCAAACTGCTTCTATAACTCATCCTCATCACGGAACTCATGCATGATTAAGAAGATCACTAAATTGATTCCTTGAATTAAGGCACAAATCAAGGAATCCATTCCTTCGCTACTTTTCAACATACCGTAGATCCACCTCTGGATCCATATACATTTCAATTCTGACTTAGATGGAGAAAGAACCCAGAGTATAAAATTTGCCGAGGTAGCACTACTGAGAAGTTATTTTAATCATACATTGAACCTTGCTGAACAGTTAAATCTTGACAAGGTTTCTTGCATAAATATAGATATGCTATATAGCAGTGTGAAACAACTGATGAACAGAGATTCAGTCTTGTGCATTCTTGAATTCAGACCGAGAGAGAAATCTGAAATTGCCATAACAGTTTATTTTGAAATACCTGTAAGACATTTAGGATATAAATATCAATTATTCAACTTATAAAAGCTCTCTTAATTTGAAAGGCAGCTTAAGCGACCACAACCCAGTTGTCTAGGGTCCCATTGGGATGTGACTTTGTTTGGGAAGTTTAATCGAATGCCGGACATGCCAGACAGGCATGAGGAGAAATAATTATACGTGTGAATTTTGAAATAGTGCTGCTACTTTTATTGGAACTAGCCAGGCTACCAACCACCAATGAAGGCTAAATTGACAGCCTTGTGTCAAGGGCTGAAAACGTCTTCGAGTCTGAATGTTGGTGATTCGTTTATTCCTTTTTTAGCAGTCAAATTCATTACATGGATGGAAAAATTCAAGTGTCAGATTACAGAATTCGTAGGAAAAGGCTAGAGATTGGATAGTAAGTTTAGTGAGATTATATTTAGAAGATTTTTAAATCATTAGGCAAATAATTTTATAAACAGAGCAGACAATTTAAGCTTCATAATTGGTATTCAGGACAGGATGGAAGACCATGTCATTTCGTGAATAATTAGTTCAGAAAATAAAAAGCAAGCTAAGATCATTACAGAAGGTTGCCATGTTCAGAAGTTATCAGATTGAGAGTTACTGAACAGATAGATTTATTGGATTAAGACATATCAGATCCACAGACCTCTGTGACCCGATCTTCACATGAGATCAGCAACATGATGATATTGAACACATCATGATGGAGACAAGGCAAGATGCGAGGGAAAATGGATGCAAGCAAGAGGCCAACAAGGAAATGGCTGATGAAAGTGACACTGAAATTGGTTTGTCACTGGAGCTTTACCACCATGTTCTGGTCTAAAGGCTGAGATGACAGATCACCATGCAAACGGCCCATCCCTCTTAAGTTTTTCTTGATCCTATGTCCCTCCCCTTTTAATCCCTTTCTATAGCCCTGTATTTCTATTTATATTTATATTAATACTTCCCTTTTTCTTTAGGTGCTCTTATATATATATATAGAAGTTATATCATATATTTTTCAAGAACATGTTAACATGTGTGTGTGTTTATCTAATTCTCATTATAGCAATAACAGAAACAGATATGCATATAATATCTGAAACCTATTTTGCACAAATTTTAGAAATGGATACTGGTTTCAGAAACAAACACACCATAGAAACATGACCCTCCAACCCCGTATGTCAGGGAAACAAGATATATAAAAAATATTATATACATACATACACACATATATATCCACAAGGTTGAACTCAATCAATTAAAACATCTACCCCAGGCAAGTTGCCAACGAGGCAGCCTTATGTCAAAGGTTCAAAATTTGTTGCCAATGATTAAGCCACCTTCATACTGCTAGGAAACCTTCGGTGGGATCCCCTCCCTTCCCCCTATAATATTCTACACACACACACACTCATTCCAAGGAAACCCAAAAGATGCTCCCCCACATTTGTGGATGGCATCTTTCATAAACTCAACAACATAGGCTAGTCTGCCTCACCCAAGGGGATTCAAACCAAGCAACTAATGTCACAAAACTAGCCAAATGCCCAGCAACATTGATGACAACCAGTTGAGCCAAACCCTGGGGCTATATACCTATAGTTTATTTACAATCACGCATTTCTTGCAAGAAAATAAGAATGATAAACATAAATGACATTTTAAATAGTTTATTTACAATCATGCATTTCTTGCAAGAAAATAAGAACGATAAACATAAATGACATTTTAAGGTAACCCATCGCTATATTAACTCCCATTAATGATTACAATATACAAAATTCAAAAGCAGTCGATAAGGCTACACATTGAAAAACATCCTTGATAGTTGAGGTTACACATCTAAAATCAATGTTTATATGAGCCTATATGTTCCAAAACATAAGAATGCATGTTCAGTGCTAGATTATCAATTGGAAGAAGCTACAGCTACACTTCCATGTGCATCACTATCGATATTAAGCACAACAAGAGAGAGTTCCAAGTTTGAGGATTCCATGTTAATTTTATCCTTGACCTAGCACCTGGCAATTCAATAACCTAGTAGATTGCAGATCCATTGAATGAAAGCACAAGCTAAATTCTTAACAGAATTAGCGTAAGCAAAATTACACAACCAATCTCAATCACAATGACACAAACAGCTTCTTCCCAATCAACAGTTCTTCATTGAATCTGAGCTTACTTGGGCCCCCATCCTGGGATAACGGCCCAACTAAGAAATTTACAGATATACATTGCTTTGGATCTGATCCAACAGATCAGGCTCTATATCTGTCGTCAATCTCCTTGGCTGATCTAAATCCCCAATATTGTACTTTTGCACTTGAGAAAATATCTCTCTCAAAGACTAGCACCACTGTATGTTGTGTCTTTCTCCTCTCCTTAGATTTCTTTTATAACTTTACATTGAGCCAAATCCCTAACCCTAGTCTCCAAAGTGATTGACAATCAAATTAGATATCACCTCACTTGAGATCAACAGTTGAGATTAAAACATAATCAATAAAGTAAATTACTTTACGTTTCCGAAGTTTCTTTAGCTCAATTAGCCAACATAATTAAGTATGTGCTTTTCCCAAGTTAAACTTAGGCTACGTTACATTAGCAACTTTCTCACACTTGAGCAAATGTTCTAAGGAGATCTGTGGGCGACTTTTGCATGCCTAAACACTTAGGCCTATGCAGAAGAACCTGCCCGAGCTCCAAACATCAACATTCTAGATCCACATGCTAGGCTTGGAGTCCCACATGCATACTCTTCACCGTTACAAGACAAGGCATATTTTCAAATGCAAAATAAACAAGATCTTTGACCTTTTATGATCCCACCCTGTTGCAATTCATGAAATGAATGAAGCAATAGGAGCTCATGTTCCTTTTTGCTAACGGTGCGCTTGCCAATTGTCAAAGAATACAGGTACAAAGGTTTTACAAATATACACCATTTTCCCCACAACAAGTCTACCATTTAATTGGATACATGGTCCCCCTCTCATCCAAAGATGATATCTCTAGAAAATCATTCAATCTAGTAGAAAAACAAGCAAATTCTTCCTTTACTTTGGTTTGTAAAGACACTAGAAACAACCTCTTGGAGGCTTTCTTCACTCCATTGGCCACCTTTGTGTCCTTATGTGAAGCCCCCCTCTTCCCATTGCATTCAGCAATGAAGTCTTCATCATAAAATTTTGGATTCCAATCATGTGCCAAAATGTACAAGGAAGTGTTATTGGAAAATGATGGACCTCATGAGCTATAGTAAAACTTAAAAGATATAAAAGTACAATCCACCATAAATTTTCCAAGACAAACCCTAAAACATGAAAGGTGCCAAAGCATTCACCATGAACAACACCAAGAATGTACAGAGAAAAACACTTAAGGTAGGGTAACACCATCAAATACTCCTTATGTAAGGAATCACTCCCCAAGCCATATTTACTACAAAACAATAGAATACAACACACCTCCAATACAATGATACTCATGTGTTTACACTTTCTCATGAGCATTCTTGGGGCCTGTACCAAATAACCCTAATTATTAGATTATTTCCTTTTAGTTTATATAGTACATTTATTCCCTTACTATGGTCACATTACTTTATTATCCCCTAGGGTACCCCATATTATCCCCCCCGTGTACATTACATTCAATCCCCCTTGGCATGTTTTGTCCTCAAGACATGGGAAGAAACCATATAGTATGACCTACCAAGCAATGTAGTCAACAAATACCATGCACAAGCGTCCATGCATCCTAGTGAAATGTGGACATGGGGTCCAATTGTGCCCTTTCTTCGATCTTGATTATGGTTTCATCTTGGGATCCATGTCTTTGTTGCATTACTCTAATATCTCCAAGCATTTCTTTTAGTCCTCAATGTGCCTCAATACCAATTGCCTTTCTAATTCCATGTTGATCCATCGTAATATTGTCGATGCTCCTATCCTTGTTTTGATGATTGGTGTTTCTTTGAGTGGGGTAGGTGGCAATATATACAAACCTTAGTTATTTAATATTCTTTCTTTGATTCTTCAACATGTGATTCCTTTGAGACATTTAGTTCATTGGCTTCTTCCTTGTTATGCCCTTCCTTTGGTTTTTCTTCAAGCAATTCTATAGGTTATTCTTCTTATTCAACCCTAGACTCTTCATGTAATGTTTAATGAATTATTGCAATTTGTTTTCCTACAATTACTTCTTCATGTGACCCCTTAGGCCCATGTTGTTTAATATGAGAAATATTATGAAATGTAATTTTCTTATTCTTGTACCCTAGCTTCAAAAGGCTTTTTTATACATTAATATTGATCATCAACTAAATTCAACCAAGGATATCCCAAAACTATATCCACATCATCCATATCTATAGCATAAAAATATGACTGCAACACATTTATCCACAATAATTTTCAAATCTTTAAGAATTTGAACATCTTCACCATCAACTTGTGTGCTTTGAATATTCTTTCAAGAACTTGCAATCTTTGGCCAAATTAACAATGATGAAGTTATGCTTGTTACTAGTGTTTATAGAAATAATAATGTTCTCTTGTTGAAAACATCCATGAACCTATAATATGGAGTTGTCATAAGAAATAAATTCCTAGTGATCATATTATCCTTCTTCTCAACTTGAGACCACACAAACTTTCTTGAAAAAAACTAGGGCTTTGAGAAACTAACTTACTTTTGAATGGAACTCCTTCATGTAGTTAGGGTTTGAGGCCAAAATGTAAAACGATGATAACATTGGTTATGCTTCTCTTATTAGCTATTATGACCCCAAATATGAAATGCCATAATGTCTCTAGATCTATTGGCATTGGTTTGGTTAAAGTCTGTGCACTCTATCAAAAAATATCCAATCTGCGAATTTTGTAAATGTCATTGGAAAAAACTCTAAAATATTGCCAATTTTATATTGTCGCTAACTTCACTTCAACTTCATTTTGGACCAAAAAAAAATTGAAATTGCGCAATTGTTTTAGAGTAATTCACTTCTCAGATTGGATTCTCCAAATTCCACATCGGAAGCTTCAAAAATTGACCTAAAATTTGACATCCTCTTTTTTCCATCAAAAAAAAAAATTATTGAAAAAAATCTTCCATTTTGTACCCAAAATTCCTCACTTTGTACTCAAGAAAGAGCTATGACACCACTTATAGTAAAACTTGAAGATATAAGAGAGTTCCCATAAAACTTCCAAGACAAACCTGAAAACACTAAAGAGACCAAAGCATCCATGAGCAAAACTGCAAATATAGAGAGAAGAGACCTTATCGTAGGTTAACACCATTAAATACTCTTTATGGAGATAATTACTTCACAAGCAATGCTTGCTATATAAGAGAGAATTCACCATAAAATTTTCACGACAAACCCATAAACGCCAAAGAGACCAAAGCATTCACCATGAGCAACATTGAGAATATAGAGAGAAGAAACCTTGAGGTAGGGTAACACCATTGAATACTTTCTATGGAAGTAATCATTTTACAAGCAATGCTTACAACAAAACAATAAAATCCAACACACCTCTAATACAATGATACTCGCATATTTATACTTTCTCATGAGTAATTCTAGGAGCCTATGCCAAATATCCCTTATAATTATATTGGTTCCTTTTAATTACATAGTGGGCCTATTATTCATTATCCCATTATCCTCCCTACATACATTACACAAGCTCTACAAAATCAACATCAACAAGACTAAGAGAGGGAGCCTATTGTAAAGTAATTTCTATGGTTTGCTCAACCATAGTATTTATGCCATTGTAAATTCCTCCCAAGAAAGGTTTGTTTGTCTCCTTGTCAACAAAGCTCAAATGCAATTAATGTGAACTTGAACAATAAATCCATCTTATTCCACCAATGCTCATCAATGGACACCCTGACACAATGATGTGGAACAAAAAGGACATAGAAAGATGAGTGTCTAACACAACCCTGAAAACGGGACAAAGAGGACACACAAAAATACGAGTGTCTAACACAACCCTGAAAACGGGACAAAGAGGACACACAAAAATACGAGTGTCTAACACAACCCTGAAAACAAGACCAATAGAACATGTCAAGACAAAGAGGACAAAGAGGACATGTCATGACAAATATCAAACACAAGAAAATTATAACCATAAACTAAATTTTCTCATTAAGTCATCAAAATCAAAATGTATTACAGACTCTAAGTCACTACTACTATAGCTAGGAATGCCAATGGCATATACAAAATAGGGGTAGATACTAGAACCATAAAGGGAAGAATCCCATAGCTCATGACTAGCAATCATCCTCCTCAACAGCAAAATCAACATCAGAGTCATCCTCCTCTATATCCAATCCAATTGGTGCATCTACTAATGTGGAGGATGACCTCTCAAAAGTGATCAACTCTAGCACTTCTACTCTTGGGCTTGTTGTCTTGCTACAACAATGTTTTTTCAGCATTTGACATTACACTTGCAACCCCACTTCCAACATATGGAACACTAGCAAAGGCTAATGAAATGAAAGAAGGGGGACAAACTCAATAGGGGTGTTCCTCCCTTTCCCTTGACCTCTTCCAGCTGCCCTTGTTAATTTAGCAGATAATTTATGTGAAATCAAGAAGAAAATGGACTATAGTAGGAGAAACTTGAAGACTAGTGGACAAATCCTCTTGCCAGGGATTTGGAATCCCTTCAATGTTGCATTAAAACCCTCAAATACACTACAAAACTCCTCAATACTCAACCCTGCTTAGTGAAATGAGTAAAAAGAGGAAGATAGGTCACCTTTTTCAGCAAGTATATGCCCTGCAAACAGGACATGTAAGATTCATGCCATGACACCCCCAAGGTCATGTAAGGTGACTTAATAATATAATTTATATATATAGTTGCAAAATATATTATTTATAAAGCCCTAAGGGGTAGATCAAGTGGTTGGGGCTAACAATGTTAATGTCACCCACCTCAATCTGAATTGTGGTTAACCTCAGTGTGTGATTACAAGCTTTGTGTGTAAAAAAAATTGGGATTATAGGGGCAGACCAAAGGTTTTGGCCATAAGCCTAACGAATGAGATTCTACCCAATTACTTATTTTCCCAATCCAATTGACATCAAAAAAAATATAATATTGATATAAAATAATTAATATATAATACTTGTTAATAATAATTAATTTGTCAATTAGTGTACCTCGAGTTATCAATTGGGTTTAGCCCTAGCAGTTAAGACGAGTGTTGTCCTCCCCACCTAAGATCATTTCCTACAAGCAACATGTTAAGATCTTGCTAGATATATGGTTTATATTGGCCTTGTGGCGTAAAGAATCAGATTTTCTAATATATATATATATATATATTAGAAAAGGTGTAGCTCAAGTAGTTGTGAGGCAACATTGTTACCATCTCCACCCAAGTTCAAATCCCACTTTGTGACATGTTTGCTCTTACTGGGCCAACTATTAATCAGTTATATGTGATTTATTCATGAGTTGTTGACCTAGCCTTATGTATTGAAGAATCTAGGGTTACCCTAGATACCATCCTTGAAATGAGGGTGAGCCAAACAAGTTCCCTCCAAAAGTGTTACTTGAAAAATAATAATTAATCTAATATATTAATTAATTTACATATGTTAAATTGAAAATCTATGATATATAAACTTCCAAACTTACATATTAAAACAAAACTAAAGTTTATACATTGTCCCATACATTCAAGGTTAATACATTAGTGTTTTTTGAACTAAAGTTAATGTATTAAAACAAAACTTTAAGTTAGTAATATAAGAGTTTGTGAAGATATAAAGGTAATATATGCACTATAATGTTAACATATATTAAAAAGAAAACTATATTAAAATGTATTTATATGAAGGTTGTGCCCATGTGTTGTTCAATGTAATTTAACCCTCATCTCATTCCCTATTATGACAACTTGTTTGCAATCCATTCTCAATTACAAAGCACCATTCACTTCAAGCGATTGACGAATGTTAGGACCAAGTACTAAGGGCACTATTGGTGAAGTTCATCGAAAAGAGGATGTATGAACGCATGAGAGGATGGCACTTTTTTGGTTGTTAGTTTTCCAAAATTCCTAAACCCTTTGAGATACATTTCATGTGTGAGGCATCCATTTTGGGAGCAAATCTAAGGGTATCCACAACTGATCCAAGGGATTTACCCCCCTAGGAAAATAAATCTGATAATGTGGCATAATTCTAGAACTAATATAGAGAAACAATGATACAACAAAGCAGACAAACAGAAGGCAACAATGTACTATATAGTTCTATATGGAGAAAATTATCAATATCAATAAACCAATCATCTTCTTTGACATTTGCCTTAAAGATTAACATCTAGTGAACAATCTTCTACCGAAGCGCATGCCTACACCATCTCGATGAAGACTAGAGACCTATCTCAAAGAGAAGGCAAAAGAGATGCCTTTCTCCTATCATCAAAGACCAAAACTACTGCAACAAAAATAAAAAACAACATTGTCACCTCATCTAAACACACTCTGGCACATGGTCTCATGGGTCCTCCAAGGAGTGCCTTCTTTTAAGCATGTGTTGTATAGTTCTTATTGAAACAAATTGGCAATCTCGACCAATCAGTCATCTTCCTTAGAATATGCCTTAAAGATTAGCATATGACAAATGGGCATTCCTACACCATCTTGATGGAGACATGGGACTTATCTCAAAAAGGATGCAAAAGACATGTTTTTCTATCATTCAATGATCAAGATTGCCCCCTTAAAAACGGAAAAATGGTGTTGTGGGTTCAAATAGAAATAGTTGGGCCTCTCCAATGAGTATCATGGGATGAGATTGTTATCTAGTAGTTCTCTTCGAACAACATCCTATGGGCTAGAATTTATGATAATATTTGTGCTTGTGAAAAAAATGTAGGCAACAAGATGGAGGTTATACATAAAAATCCAATTGTTTACTGACACATATTGTCTTACAAAAGATTAGTTATTCCTATAAACAAAAATGCCACCCTATAAGAAATAATGATTGACGTGAATTTCATCTCTTTAGATATGAGAGAATAAATCTTACAAAAGTGTAAATCAACAAGAATGTCTTAGTGACAAGTGAGCTATTTTAACCATAGACAAGAACTGATATGGACAATAATTTGTTATTGAGCTTTAACAAAAAGAAAATTTTCATAGCATAATAGAAAGAATTAAAAGGGAGAAAGGCAATCAATTTTGTATATGAATTTATTGGATAAGGATTACTACACCACCACTTTAACTAAGAATAATGCTTGATTTACAAAAAATATAATGTTTGTTATAAGTTCAACCATAAACAAACAAATTAGGACTAAGAAAATAAGAATTTCATTATCAAAATTGACAAACCCCAAATGAGAGCTAACAATCAAGGCTGATATAAGGTCATAACGATGTAAACATAGGAAAAGGAAGATACTCTAGACAGCCACAAAATTGTGATCTCAAGAACCATACGGTATAGGAGACAGATCTCATAAGAAATATATACAATGGCAAATGAAATAGGATTCAACCAAATATAATAAATGTAAGCACATAAAGGCAAAGTAAGTTTGAAATGCACAAAAGGCCCTCTGACAGTAAGCAATTCCTCGTGGTGAGTGCCAAGTTCATAATAAAAATGATTTATGAATTGTCCTAACAACAATAATCCTTGAAAGAATAACAAACATAAATTCCAAGACGACTATTGTCTTGACCTGAAAATAATAATAATAACAGAAGCAAACAACACTGCAAAGAAAATATCTTAAAATGGACATAAGGTATCTTACAAGTAATGCACGTCAACATAACATCTTAACATGACCTAATCTGCATTCATCACAAATGATAGGATCTTGGCAATTAATCCTAATGTTGCATATGCAGATTTTGTCAAATATTATAAATTTTCAAACTATTCCAACCACATTGGACCACATATACACAATACATGAACAGAGATAAGCAGTATAGCAAAAAGCAGGACAATTTAAGGGCAGAGACAACTACCTTATACTGCCTTTACATTATTCCCAGAAAAAGTTACTGCAACTATTAAGACTGAAATTGACCACAAAAAAATTCTAGACAACAAACAAATAAGGAACACAACAGATTTAATTAATCATAACATCAATTGTATTGAGTTATAGTTAGAGAAATTTGAGTAGTTTTCCAAATCCACATGTTATTACAGAGAATCTCAAGGCATGTTCCAAAATAGTGTTATAGGAAGAGAGATTTCACTTTCAACTATGGTATAAATAAATTCTTAGAACCATGTTACAATATGAACCAACAACCAATCAGATTGAAAAGGGCTTTCTGGTGCAGTCCGCACCATATCATACTACTACATCAAATGTTTTTTGGCATGCCAAAGAACAGTCGCGGTCACCAGAGGAAGGTAACAGAAAAAAATGACACAGGTAAGAGTGGGAAGGTTAAGCCCAATCATCATAAATATGTAAATCCACAAGAATCACTCATTGAAAATAGGCAATATTCCATGTCAAATCCCTCCCATTTCATAAAGCAACCAATCTGGGCAAGAAAGCATATTTAAAGAAAACAGGTAACCCAGATAAGTCATTGAAACTTCAGAACGGAAGTTTAAATCATACTAATACTAGTTGCTGAAAATATTTCAGTCATTTCCTTCAAAATATGGAGAGAAACTTTAAGCAGGGAATCAGTGAGTATTGCCTCTGAAAACTAAAGATAAAGCAACCCTTTTTTCACACCTAATTGAACTAAATCTTCCCCCTCTTTTTATGCCTATTAGGAACTTACTTTTGTGCAATCATGCCAACACTCTGTCTTCTGCTTCATGTGATCCCAGCATTGGGTGCATTTCTAGCACAAAGCCATCTTGACTAAAATAGCATTGCGGGCAACTGCCGTCCATAGCTTTCAGAGCATTGTTGCTGCCTCAGATGTATACCAATCCATATTCTAAAAATTAGACCTGGAATCCAGTCAGAAATTTAATGTTTTCTTGCAGAAAATGCCCTTTTAGGAAAAGGAGAGAATAACTGCATTCAAGTTCTAACTCCCAGACATAGCCAGGCAACGTCATTCATTCAGTTCGGATTGCAACCGCCTCCTCTTGCCATAATCCACTTCCTTTGATCGAGGACGTTGATCTTCATCTTCCACAATTCGGCCTTTGCTTCGAGATTTTGATGGTCTTTCTTTCTCCCAGTCATCTTCATTTTCCCAGTCCCGCTCTCTCTGTCTCTGATCCATGTATCCATCTTTCTCCTCCCGGTAACGATCCCTGTGCCAATCTGCATCCCTATCATCGCGGCGTCTCCTATCAGAAGATCCACCCCAATCCCTTTCTGTTCCCCTCTCTTTATCCCGAGAGGCACTCGACCTACCCCCTCTTTCATGATTCATATCGTTGTATCCATAATCTGATCCCATATCATCTCCATAGCTTGATTCTCTCATTCTCCGATTATGCTCTTCTCCGCCCCATCCACCCATGCCAGAGTCTGCCCACATTCCTGTCTGGTGTCCCTCCATGCCTCCACTCGGCATCATTCCCATCCCATTTGCAGTCACTCCCCTACCAAAAAAAGCTGGATTGACATGAGGAGACACTCCAGGAAGGCCTACTGTTCCAACAGGAGGGAAGGACGGCAGCATCCCATGAAAAGGAGGACCATGAGAAGAAAACCCTCCATAACCACCACCCCTACCCATATGTGCCCCATAAGTAGGATCAAATCCCTGACCCATCATTCCTTGAGGATGCATCATCCCTCCCGGTGGACCTCCCATCGGAGGGCCTGGAAGACCTTGACCATAGTGACCTCCACCCCCACTGCCACCACCACCTCCACTACCACTCATGTTCTTTCCACCCATACCTCCTCCCCTAGCTCTTCCTTGTCCACCTTGCCCCCTGCTGCCTGTGTTCTGTCCACCCCTTCCCCAGCCCACTTTCCCATAGTTCCGAGAACCTTCATTGCTTTGATAAGAGCCACCACCACCTCCCCGTCCACCTCCATCATTCATCATTCTTCTCTGCTGTGACGGCGGTGGCGGCTGTGCTTGTGCTTGCTGTTGTTGGCTTTTGTTCACTTGCGCTGCACCCATTTGCCTCACAGTATGCGGAGATGCATGTGCAACCACGCACGGACGTCCATTGAAGACATGACCATTCATTCCCTCTTTGCAGGCCGCTGCAGCCGCAGGCTCATAGAATTCCACCTGACAATATCCTTTCGATTTGCCACTGGCCTTCTCGTCGAAGAACTTCAGCTCCTTCACTCTACCATACCGCGACAACTCTGACTCCAGCTCTGCGTCAGTAGTCCACCAGTGCAACTCCCCAACAAAAAGCATAGTACCACCACCGCCTTCACCACCATGTCTGCTCCCCGCGTTCTCATTCAAAGCACCCCTGCTCTGACTCCCCCTGTTCGCCACAGCTGAAGAAGCCCCTCCCCTGCCAGAAGTCATCTGATGATCCCCTTTCGCCGATACAGCACCTGAGTCCAATACCATCGCCCCTGTGCCCAACCCTTTAACGGACCCAACAGACCCTCTGCCACCGAAATCGCCATTTTTCACATCCCCTTGCAACCCTCCACCTCCTTCAACAACCCTTTCCTTCAATACACCTCTCATCCCCTGCCCCGGGTTCGATCCCTCCAAACCCTCCAAGCCCTTCAAACCCTCGACCCCGAGCTTCTCCCCCACTTCCTCACTATACCCTCCTCCCTCTCCTTCACCTTCGCCTTCCCCTTCTTCGTCCTCTTTCTGGACGACTCCAGGAATAACTCCTTCATTTCCCTCCCTGGACTGGATCTCCTGACCCGTCATCCCCTCCGCCTGCTCCACTCCATTATTCCCAATTCCGCCGCTATCATTAGTGTGAATAGACTGTATGAAACCCTCACCAACATTAACATCGTTGTAAAGATCATCATATTCTTCATCCTCCGCCAACATTTCTTCCTCTACGAGCGCAGAAATAGCTCCACTGGTCTGAAAATGCTTCTTCTGCCCATAATCTTCATCCTCGTAGTCCAATTCTTCTTCCCCCATTGGATCCATGATCTCAAAAAACAAAGGGTACAGCCCAGCAAAGTAATTGAAATTTTAAACCCGCCAAGAAAAAAAACTCAGCTTACCAGTACCACGCTCACTTCCTGCGCCTGTAAAAACCCTGAGAAACCTTCCTCCACCCGTGCAGATTTCTCACCGTCGCTTTTACCAAAAACCTTCACCAGACGTTCATCCGTTCACGGAATACCCTCTCAGGCGGCCGCAACCAGAGAGAACTTCTGCCGTCATCCTCCCACTTTGCATCACATCCTTCTTTAACCCCGGGTTAACTAACTCCCTTCGTTCAAACCATCATTTCTCGTTTTGCGCGAAAACTTGAGGAAAATTATTATTTATTTTAGCAAAAAATAACCCAACCACGGTCAGAGTCAGCCCCGAGGTAATGGAGGTAACCGTCCTTACCAGGTGCCTAATTGCCGACTCACTCTCCCGATGATGCCACGTGTGACTTTAAAAGTCATCCCCGGCGTCAAAGTGTGTGCTCACTCCCAAGTCTAATTCCGTTACATCTTAAATATATTTCTTTTGGAAATTGGCTTTGGTTTGCAAATATTTAGATTCAAGTAAAATGTGTTTTTCCTCATTTTTTATATCAGTATTGTGGGGTATTTTTGGTTTGTGATTATTATTTATGTGATTTTATGTATATTAGATTTTTTTTAAATGTAAATAGTGTTGTAAATTTTATGGATAAACCATTTGTTTGATTTTTAAATATGACTACGTTAATGTACTCAGAGGTTTTGGTATCAGTGGTTTTGATATCACTGTTTTTTCATGGAAATAATTTTTTTTTTTAACCATGTTTTAGTGATATGGACCATGTTTATAGGAGATTGTGTGTTTTATAAGGTAATTTTGTACTAAGTTTTAAAATATATTTTTAGATTTATGTTTTAAGTCATAAATTTATGGGATTGGCTCTCTTGTTGGATATACTAATAGTGTTATATTAGTAAATATTAAAATTGATCTTCTCTCTTACTCACATTACTCCAATAACGTATAATTTGTTATAGTTAAAAAATAAAAAACATATAAATAAATAGAATATCTTTAAGGTGTAAAAATAAATTGTCCATATTATTCTTTTAACTCTAATGTTAATATTATTTATTGGGAAACTATTTATTTAATCTTGAGTAACATTTTTTTTAATTATTAAATTTTTATAATACAAAAAAATTGAGTTTCTTTCAATATAAAACTTTAATTTATTTCTTAATTATTTAGGTCTATTTTAAATTGGGTAATAAGGATATCATTTCACTAGACGTAAATGTTGAATTATAAGGATATCATTTCACAATATGCAAATGTTTAATCATAAGGATATCATTTCACCATATGCAAATGTTAGATCATGGTATATTACTTATACTTGAAACTTCTATTCTTTTTTTATGAGATTTGTGGTAGGAAAGAGGGTTTGCTACAAGATTTACATACTCTCTCCTAATCATCTTTAGTGATATGTAGGTCTTAGTTATGTAATATTGGGTTTGTTTGTTACAAGATTAACTTACTTCTTTTGATTCATTTTGTTAGTTATGTGATATTACGGAATACCTTATGATAATTACATATCTATATTATGTGATATCTATTATAGTTGCATGTCTAATATTAATGAGTAAGTATTGACCTTAATTTTTTTTACCTAAAAATTTACATTTTGTTTATTCTTCATAATCAAAAAAGAACAATTGACTGCTAATAGAGACTGATACTTCTCCCTAGATTGAGGGCCACACAATATTTTTGTGTAACTTACATCATTGCACCCTGTCTGAGGGCTTTAATGACCTATGAATAACTCTTCTAAACTTATATAGTGTTGGCACTGTTGGAGCATAAAAAATTTGGACAAACCTATATCATTTGGAGATTACATGAAAAATTAAAAAGTTGTTGACTATATTGTTGCAGTAAGACAGGAAAAAGAAAAAAAAAAAACTGTAGGTTGAATTTCTTAATTCTACTTTACATAGAAGCTTGGTAGTTGATTGCAAATTTCCTTATTCTGGAAGTTGCTTTAGGCTTGTTGGAGCGTTGGGAGGTGGCCCATATGTTCTATAGTAGTATGGAAAGAATTAAGAATATGATTGCCTAATAGTTCTTCAATTGGAATGTGTCCAAGCTCAAGTGATAGAGCACTTTTTGATAACATGTCAGCACAATTGTTGAATTCCTTGTAAGCATGTTGGAAATAAATCTCCTAGAAGTATCCTCTGATCTCTCCAATTCTGTGTTTCCAGTTAGCCAAATTTAGGACTTCTAACTTGGTCTCACCTGTAAACCAATCAATAACACATTTTGAATCCCCCACGATCAAGATATTTTTTATGTTTTTATTCTTTGCAATTGTCACGAGGGTCCAAGCAATTATGAGCTCTACTTTGGGGTTTGATCCAAGACCAATGCCAACTCTATATTGAATGGATTTTTTCTCAGATAGTTTGATCTAGTGGGATCACTGGAAAATTATATCTTCTAGGTCCCTTTGACTTCAATTGCTTTACCCATGAGACTATTCTTAAGTAATGCAACCTTTAATCCTTTATTTTATATGTCAATTGTTGTTTTGAATGCTTTCAAATACGTTATATTTACATTCGAGGTATTTGCATTAAAAATTTACAATTTCTTAATAATGGGGGAAAAATCGTATCAGTGACAACTCTCCTTAATCTACATTCCACATACCCACAATCCACGTATCTTTATGTTTTTTTCTACATTGTACAAATGCCATAGCATGTTAAATATTCTTAATCCACACTCCATATACCCTTCAAAAATAATTGAATATCTTTTATTTTTTCTATATTATGCAAATACCATAGCATGTTAGATGTTGCATGTGGTCCATTAATTGGACATTATCATTATTAAGTGGGTTATGACTTCTCTTAAGGTTCAATTTTCCTAACATTTTTATAATCAAAATAAGAAAAATATTAACTTTGACGAGTACATCCTCGGGGTGATGTGATATCACATTCCCTCATAATACTATGTTTTCCCTTCTACTTTGGCAAGTACATCCTTGAGGCGTTGTGTTATCATCTTCCCTCAAAATATTCCCCTACCTTTTCTATCCATCACTTTTCATAATGTATGTTTTTTCATCTATTTTTCTTGCAAATCATTCACTCTTAATAATGTAATTTTTTTCGTCTCTTTTGCTTACTATTCATTCATTTTGCACTTCTAAGGCTTGAATCATCCTCTTATTCCAACCAAAAAATCTTACATAACACTTCTTAGCACAAAAAAAATTGTCACATGAGTACAAAATATTCTTAATACACGCTCCACATACACTTCAAAAGTAATTGATTTCCTTCATTGCAAATCGTGTTTCATGTTACATATTGTCAATTAGTTGATTATTTTGAGTCTCCAATTTCATGAGGTGTTATAATTGTTAATAAGTTTGGGGTTTAGTAGAGAGGTCAATAGCATGTCGAGCTACCTATCAAAGTTTAATTTCTCTAAAATTTTATGAATTTAAATATTGATGTCAATGATAATAATATCAATGTCATAACTTGACAATCATCTTTGACACGTGATTATTATTTATCTAACGTCATAATACCATATCATATCCATATTCTAAATTTTTCATCCTATTTTAACCCTCCCAAAAATTAAAAACACAAATAAATAACTGAAGAAATGTAAAATATAAATATCTTGAAAATTAAAACCCTTATAATTCACCTAATACTTCTATTCAATTAATTTAGAAAATAAAATAAAACCCTCTTGAAAAAAACACCAAACACATAATTTATATATATTTTTTAAAACTCCATTACTTTTCTTCCTATAAAAGTATATTTTACAACTTCGTTACACCTACACTTCAACATATAAAATAAAGAAAAAAATTTAATAAACACATTTAAATAACAACCAAACATATGTCTCCTCGATCGGGGTGCCAAGTGGGGTATGGGAGAGGAGAGGTGGCAGGAGACCGTGCGTACCACACGGATGTTGGATGAGGGCACGCGGAAAAACGGGTAGGTACTACCACCCGTGCTACATAATCACTGACGTGAATGACGGTGGTTGCCAACTCACGATGTCAGAGCGGTATGGGAAACAACACCGACGTGTTAAGGGAGTTACGAAGGGTGGTGAAGGGAAAGGTGGCAACTCATTCCGACAGTTTATGGTGGAGGATAGAGTAGAAAGAGTTGTTGCGCGGGAGCAGGTTGGGACGTCGAGTTCCCATTCCTTCGCCTTGTATGTTCTCAGCCTATACACCATGCTTGTTGCTGCGACTAAAGAAGGTTCTAAGGTCTTCATCTTGGTTCATATTCATGTGTTTGATAACTCAATTATATTATGGGGGTTTTATTTGTTGTCTGGGTTCTGCAATGGTAGTCCTCAAGATTGGGTATATTATGATAATTGTCTTTTGGTTATGTTTTGTGGTATTCGGTTCTATTCTGCAAACCTCGTCTACATGGGCATTATGGGCTTGCAACCTCATTGGGATGTCTGATGGTAGTTTTTAAGGGGTATAGGCTATGTTGGTCCTCCAATTATGCATGTCTTGCTTTTAGTTCGACTTGTCTCATATGTCTTGTCTTGATTTATTTTCCCAAGCCTCTACCTATGTATCTTTATCCTCCTTATCTCCCTTATCCTCTCATGCTAGTCGAGCGCTGCCGAGGGCATCCTCTCCCTTATGGTCGAGCAAGACCATCGGGAGAGGAAGGTGTCTAGTTTAAGTGTAATGGATGAGCTTGACTGAAGGTTTGGTTAAGGGGTATGCACTTGACCATCTGTTCTGTATGCAACCCTAACAGTTTGGCTAGCCAAGCATATGAAATTTATTGCATGGTTTCGAATGACCCTTCTGTCAACATCACTCAGTTGAATTCTTTATCCAGAGTTTGACCCATTAAGTCTTTTTGTAGTATGAGGGGCTTCGACTCCATTTATTGTGATGATCATCCTACTCTATGGGGTCACGAGGGTTTTCCAATTGTTTTTCCGCTGGGCTTGTGGAGTTTCATTTATGTTTCTAGAGGTTTCATCCTATTTCAAGGGGGTTCATCCCTGTTTCAAGGGGTATATGTCCTACTTTGCGGAAGTTCTGGTTGCTTCGTTGGGTTTTTCATCTTCTACTGTGGGGAAAGGTTTGGGTTCTGAGGGATTTCTTTTCTCTTCAGGGGAGTCTTTGCCATTGGCCTGTTAATATGCGGTAGGAGAATGGAAACATTCTCGCCATGCAATTTTTGTTGCAGCAGGAAAATAAACTTCTTATTGCCACCCTTATAAATCGTTGGACGATGGGAAGGAGGAATGATGACATGTATTGGCCTGCTAATTACGAGGATGTTACTCCTGACAGTCCGGACCCCTTTCACTGTTGTTTCACTAAACCAATTATTGAATTTTTTTTGCAATATACAGGTATATTTAATTTCTATACAGGTGTTTCTTTAGCACTGGTCACGGACTTTCCTCAACACTATCAGTCAATCCAATGGACTATACTACACCAACAAGACAGAATGGTTAAAGGCCAAACAACAAAAAAGGATGCTAAGGATAAAGGAAAACATAAACAAAGTAAGCCCAAAGTGGGCCCCAGTAAGGGGGGAAGGAAGTTAGGTAAAAAGATAATGGAAAATCTCTTTAATGCTTATTCCACAAGCATTCCACCTCAAGTAAAAACACTTATCTCAAGTTGGGAACGAGACTGCAACACCAAGGAGGAAGGGGAAATACAAGAGGAAGCAATGGAATTTCTAAAGGACCTCGAAAACACGAGGAGTAGATGGTCATTATTCCAGCAGTCTATTCATACATATTGGACACTAAAACGTATACTAGCTAAGGAAATTATCAACATTCAGGAAATTGGAGGGGACCCAAAAGCTGCCTCCAAGATAAGGTGAGACATTCAAGAAATTTGCCTTATGCAGCACCACCACAATGCTCATCTGGGTCGCATAGATTGACAATTGAAAAGCATGCATCAAGTAGATATGCCAAGTTCTAATGTTAAGGACTCGACACCGATTGAGTCTTCTGATGATTGAGTTCCTTACATTTTTGTTTTTTTTACATGCATACTTCATGTACTTTCTAAAGTTATTGTATGTAAGAGATAATAAATTGGACATATCAGATAGTATTTGATTTAAACTTTTTCAGCATTGGTTGGCCTATAACACTTTAATGTGGCCAATAGATTTGGTTTCCTACGGGTAGGTTGAGGCCATCCAATATTATTATCTATAACCTGCTTTCTCTTTTTGATTGATAGAAAATAGAAAGGATCTGTTAAACTTACAAAAAAAACAATTAGACATATGTCTTTAACCATTATGGCTCTTTTATTTTGAAGTAATAAATAAGTATCTCAAGAGGCAAGCCCTTCTTAAGTCCCAAACTCCTTTCCATTAAAGTAATATAGAAGGCATTTTTATATCTAAAAAGATAAGTCCCTTTTGTCTATTTCTCAGTGTTGAAAAGTAAGAATTAATTTTTTTATTTAAATTAAAAAACAATAGTCTACCAGGTTCTGGATAGACCGTGCTTGGGTGCTCTGTGAAGGCACTCCTAAATGTGAAGTAAGTAGTTCAATTCTTTGCCTCTATCTGAGGTAATACACTGGACATAATGAAGATATAGTCCTGCTAAACTAAAAAATAAAAATTAAATACTAATAATAACAATTAATGAAAGCAAATACATAAAATATTAATAACATAAAATTAATGAAAAAAATTGTTAAAAAAATATTAAAGTTATAAACTATGATTTTTTTACTTAAAAGAAAATGATATTAATAAATGTAATTAATATTCTAAAAATATATAATGTTTGTAATCAATGTAGTTTAATTAATAAATGAAATGGTTTCTCTTAAATCCATTTATATAATTTTCTGCAATATTATAATTTTTTATTATTTAAAACGAGAAATAATTTTAAATGTATTAATAAATTCAAAACTTTGAAATTTTTTAAAATTCTAAGTGTAACTCATGATTCTTAAAACTTTCAATGTCTTTTTAAATTTTGTAAAAATTTCACTCATTGTCCGTAAAATCGACCAAATTAAATTACATTTTTGTAATATAATAAAATATTGAGTAAGACAATTATTTAAATAGTTTATATGCGGAATTAAATGGTATTAATTTGCTTTGAAAATTGATAAAAGAGAAAATTCATTTATATTTATTTAAGTCATTTAATTAGATGACATTTTTATAACTAGCAATTACACCGAAAACGTTTTATTGTGGAGTTCTTGTTGTGGACACTGTACAAATTCATCCTCATTCACTTTACTACAGATTCGATAACGTTAGTTGACCTTCCATGTGATGTCGGCTGGAAGTTCTCTCCTTCCATCAATTCCTTCGCTTTCTCCACTTCCTCTTTCTCGACAATACCCAATAATTCCTTCGTTGCTTTCTCCACTTCCTCTTTCCCAACAATACCATTTGCCATTCTCATATTGGTGCAAATGCTAATGCTAGTATAATCAAATATTAAATATCATATTAGGATGAGCACTTAAAATAGTAACTTAAATACGAAATTAAATGGTATTATTTTGTTTTAAAAAAAAATTGAAGGAGGAAATTGATATTAAATGTCATATTATGATGATTACGTGAAATAGTAATTCGAATACCGAATTAAATGGTATTATTTTGTTTTAAAAAAATTATAAAAGAGGAAATTGATTTTAAATATCATATTATGATGATTACTTGAAATAGTAATTAATATGGAATTAAATGGTATTATTTTGTTTTTAAAAAATATATTGAAAGAAATTGATGTATTTAGTACAAGACAAAAATTATTTTTAATTGATAATAATAAATTTCAACATTTATTATTATGGTTTTGTAATAAATATATATAAAAATATTATATACAATTTTTATTGGAAATATTTTTTCAGGTTAATTTAAAAGTGGAATTTGAATATGTATATAATTATTTTATTAAAAATTTAAAGCATATTACATAGGTACAAATAACTAAGCAATAACTAGTAGTTTGAAACTGATTGACAAGCTTCCTAGTAAAGCTTAGCAAATTTAAGAAAGTAATGTTGATGCATGCCAGACTCAAGACAAAATACCATTTGGACTTCCCCAAGGATGGAAATTAGGCATGAGCGTTCAATAAACGAAGTTACAAACATTCAAGATGGTTTGCCATTCCTCGAATCAGGTGTTGAGGGATGGGATAAGAGGAGTAGGAGGCAAGGCCGTCGACACCTTGTGTAGTCACTGAAGCAAACATGGCCTGATGCTCACATGCTCCAAGTATAACATGTTTAAGATCTGAGTGTGGTTGTTTAACGTGTATATGTGATACATAATCCTCCCTTGTAGGGGATGGTCTTTTCCCTGTTATGTTCATTTTATTGTTCTCACTCTCCGGGCATATTGTCTCATGATGGCACGAACTTATGTTTGGATGTTTCCATTCTTGTCCTCAAATCACCTCTGAAATTTGCCTCTCTTAGCAGATCCCTTGGCCATAAACTTTTTATTTTACCTCCCCCTAATCTCAACATATGTTGGTTTCCAGCATAGTTACCATGATGCTTTTGTAGGTTCCCTACTCTGGTCTCATAATGTTAGTACCATCTCCTAGTTCAGTCACCTTCACCATGCTATGTGGTCTTCCCTACTCCTTCATTTTATCCTTCTTGTCTTTGTGATGACTAAACAAAGATCTTGTTGTAGGCGTGGATGAGGTGGTCACGGATCATCAAGTGGCTCTCATGCTCAATTTGGAAATAAGACTTCTATGCAGTTGTTTCATGCCCAGACTCTACTGGAGATTCAATAGTTACTTACTGAATTCGAGGATGAACTGCGTCAAGAATGTGTGTGTCACTCTAACTCAAAGTTAATACAAGAGCTTATCACCTGGGTTGCAAACATAGGACACACACATGGGTGACAAAACCAATATATGGAAATTATTGAACTATACTAGCACACTAAACCTCTCATAGGGAAGGTCTCACTAGAGCGCAACACCATATGAAATTTAATTGATGTTACATTAGATGCAACTACAACTAGAGGATATTTACAGTAGGCTCGCCCATATTGAAGTCAAATTCACTTTAGGTCTTGCTCTGAGGACCAACAACAAGTATATGATGATGCCTATTGAGGTGGATACCTCACTTTCCTCCTAATAATTTTCATGCTTAAGTTGTTTGTATCTTTCTGGGGCATGTATTAGCCTAACTTAGTAGGAAAACATGGGTTAACTAATAATCCCATGGGGACTTGATCTAGGCTTAGTCATTTTGTGTTCTTAAGTTTCACTTTATCTTTGAACAATGTTTGGACATAAGGACCAATGAAACTTACCTTACAAAAAAAAAGGGTTTGCCATGAAGGAAACTAGACCTATAATATTAAGTAGTACGTGAATCGTGATAACTGATAAAAGAGAGAATTATTTTGCAAGAGGAAAAACCATATAAGACTCATAATTTAGAAGAGAGTCACTACAACATGCATCCTATCAGGAGGAGCAAAGGACAATTGGAGTGTCCTTTAAAGAGCTAGGACCCTCAACTTGGATTTTTCTACCCCTTTATTAACCAACCAAGAGACAAGTGCGAGTAAGAGATAATTCTATTTTCCTACCCGCTCCACGTAGTCATTAGAGATCCTTCCCATCATTTTCTTAAAATGATAGAGTATGAAACACAAAATATTTTGTGTCAGTATAGCTCCACTATGCAATGAAATTTAGTTCCCTTGGTGCAACTCGACCATAGATCTAAGAGGAAATCAACAATCATGGCATCAACTTCCTCCTTTTCCAGTAAAGACCTTGAAGATTTAACCCTTTCCTCAACAACATTAACCCATGTATGTAGGATAAGTACAGTGGTTTGAAGGTATGTTGACGCAATAGTAACCACATCTATCTCCACACTTGATTAAAGATAAATATTTTTTTCCTTTGTGCGCGGCTCAAGGTGCCATAGTGCCAAGATAATAATAGACTAAAGCCAAATTTTGAGATTGAAGATTGACTTGAAAGATTAAACAGGTAAGCAGGAGATTATGGAATAGAGAAGGAAAGCTACCCCAAATATCTCCCTTAAACCACGAGTTAATGATATTATGGACCAGTGTTATCAAATAGAGAAGCCAAGATTGCAAGTCGATCTCCCACACACGAATCCAATAACGTCCATATCAATTCATCGTTATTATCACTCTGATTTCCCTTATTTTCCTTGGTGCCATGAATGTGTCATGACATCCTCCTGATAAACCATCTATTTGGCAATTATTAGCTAAATCGTCCCCCCCCAGAAATGGAGTGTACCTATAACACATACACATATATGAATATGACAGGTTTTGGAGTATGACTTAAAACTACTTATATTTGGTTAAAAGCTAGTTTTCCTTTGGTGTAAGGAAATAAGTTAAAGACCCAAGACCTAAAGGCATCTAGGAAGAGTCAATGTCTACCCCCTTACATATTACTAATGGTTCATTCCAAGTGGTGTGGTTTTCTTTGAATAACAATGATGAGTCAACTTGTATTTGTGGATAGAAACTAATGATAATTGTCTCGTTACTACTTCACAATTTAATTATGACTCTCTCTCTCTCTCTCTCTCTCTCTCTCTCTCTCTCTCTCTCTCTCTCTCGCTTTTTGTGTGTCTCCAGGCATCCATAATTTCCTAACAAGTATGAAACCCTAGCTCCTATTTTCTTTACATGGACGAGGGTAAGAGTCGAGGTATTAGAAACAAGAAGCATTACCTATTCTAACATGGATTCCATTCTCCATATTTTTTATACCTTATGGATATGGGATTCTACTTGTAATTTGTGGACCATATTAATAATAATTTGGGAGTCCCCTTCTACAAATATGTTTTGATATCCTTGATCATGGGCATACTCCAATCCCATTCTTAGGCTTGATAACTCTATTGTATTATTAGTATTGATGTTGATTGTCCCTAAATAGATGAACCTGGGCATGAAAGAAGGCCAGTAGTGCCAAGGTTACCCTTAGTTGCACCATCAAAATTGAGTTTCACAGACAGGGTCAGGGGGGACTCTAGTTGGATGGAATAGAGACGACAATAGGTAAGGGGGCTATAGAGGAGAGACCCTCAAGGATAGATGGAAACCATTCCTGCATAATCAGGTAGATTAAACCCTTGAAACCTGCCAATCGTGGGCCAACCATTTTAGTGAAAGAACCATTTCCTTAAAATATTTAACAAAAAGTGTTCCATGTGGTTTCCACTCATGTTGCACATCCTTTAAATATCCTCGTATTTATTTCCTTCCAAATACCCTAGAGTAGGAACCTAGGGGAGATATTCCAAATGCAATTGAGAATAGGATTACCAAAGGATGGAATTTGCAAACTCCTTATAGTGTTCTGAGGACTCTCCAAATCGCAATATGATCTAGAGAGGCAACCCCTTAGATTCTTCCAAAGACCCCCAAATAATGAACAAAGGCTAAACAAATGCTCTAAATTTTCATTATTTAGTAAACAAAGAGGGAAATGGGAGGGTCCTTGAAGATTCCACTTATGAATATTTTCCGAAGTGAGAGGCTTCTTTTCTATTAATAGTCATATAAATATTGATACTCTGGGCCATAAATGTTTCCAATTTTTTATCCAAACCTCCTAAATCGGTTGATAATGGACCTACTTTCAAATGATATGCTTCCTTGACTGAGAAGGTGCCCTTGGAACCATAACACCATCTGAGTTTGCCATCTTGAAATAAGACAGATTTGTTGGTACTGTAGGTCCTTCCAGAAGTTTTTCCAAATTTCTTCAATTGGTTTGGGGTTCCAATTTTTCGAGGCAATCCATTTACGCCAATGCTAGTATTGTGTATCCTCTGACCAATAATCATCTATTTTGACTTTGCCCCATGCATTTGTTTGTATTCAAAGTTGTTCAAGCTCCACATGATTTCCCAGTTTAGGAAATTGTTGCCATGAGTCCTCCTAAAATAACATTCCTTTACTTGGACTTCCTAGAAGGAATAAGTTGAACTAATCCCATACCTTCTTATGGGAAATGGCTTGTGATAAATTCCAACCCAAGTTTCCTCAAGAAGATGAAATGTAAATATTTTACGAAATATATATATATATATATATATATATATATATATATATATATATATATATATATATATATATATATATATATATATATATATATATATAAGGAAATGAGTCAAAAGGGACATAGATTCCAAAGCTGAGGAGGTTGCTTGTTTGGGATGTATGAGGTTTCCTTATGAAAGAAACATGGATTGTTTTGAAAACCATTAAAGGCTATTTGGTGTGCCTTTAATAAACTGACTTCTGAATTAAATTGGGTTGCAAGAGAAGTACGTAGGGCCATGTGGTGTGAGAAAGACTTACGAGGCAAAAGGACACGAATTAATATAAAAAAGGAGATTGTGCAAGAAACAAAGGAAAAGGGGAGGAAAAGAGTGTATTTGAACTCATTTAAGCATACACTCATTCGAATATTGATTCATTGAAGCGAATTCACCCATTCAAACAAAATTCAGCAAAGAAAAATGCAGAAGAGAAGAGAAGAGAAAGGGTTGATGAAGAGAAGAGAAGATAATGATAACAGTTTGGTTGGCATGATTGGCATGAGGATGGTCTCTCCTTAGTGAGGAACAATGCCTCTTGAGTCCCTGCAAAGCCAAAGGGTGGATATGGTTTTCTCTAGACTCCCTTGATTGCATGGGTGGAGGATTGTGTCATTGGATTCCTGGAGGGGGGACCTCTGAATCTTATCTTGTTGTGATTTTGTAGTGGGTTTTGGATTACCTAGAGTGGGTGGAACCATTGTGTTGACACTCTCGGGTGGAGGCAGTTGGCCTCTGGATTCCCTGTGTGTATTTAGGGTGGAGACTTGCTTCTCTAGATTCCATAGTCGTGCTTGGGTGGAGAAGAAGCCTCTGGATTCCCTTTATGTTTGATTGGTTGCCATTAAGTAGCTGGAGGGTAGAGGCAGTTGGCCTCTGGATTCCCTGTGTGTATTTAGGGTGGAGACTTGCTTCTCTAGATTCCACAATTGTGCTTAGGTGGAGAAGAAGCCTCCGGATTCCCTTTTTGTTTGATTGGTTGCCATTAAGTAGCTGGAGGGTAGAGGTAGAGGTAGTTGGCCTATGGATTCCTTGCATTTTATTTGAATGATGAGTGGCTAGTGGGTGGAGTAAGGTTTACTCTAGAGTCCCTATTTCAGCTAGCAGTTAGTGTCTCGATTCTTTGAGCAAGCTCCCCAATCTTTGAAATCTAGATCGGGGGTGATAACTGCAAGTGACTTTGGTTGTAGTTGTCCATGGTTAGGTGGAGATTTATTTTCCCAAAATCAGTTGCCCTAAACATTACAAGATAAGTGTTCTTATGTATTTGCAATATCATTGAACATGTGTTTGCATTTCTAGATTGAAATGGTTTGTATATGTGCAATGAACATGTATTACATTTATGGATTGAAATGGTGTCTATGAAAGCAAAAATCATGTTGCATTTCTAGGTTAAAATGATGTGGTTATGAAATACGAGAATGTGTTATGATATGACAAATGGTAACATACACTGCAAGCCTTGAAGGCATTGAAAATATTTGTAAAGATAAGAAATAAACCATAAAATATTTAATATAAGAACTCTTTTGATTAATTTGCAATGGTTATATTGGAGACAACCTATTTTGATAGGGTGAGTGTACATATGTTGGCTACAAACCATATTACAATTATGTAGCATTGTTTTTATGTCGAGGATGACTTCCTCCCTCAACTATATTAACTTGTGATCTTTACATGAAGGCTTCCCCAACCTTGCATTTTCAGTAGCATGTGCCTTTTCCCTGGGGGCACTAATGCTGGTGGTAGCACATCCTTCTAATAGACAAATGCCCCTAAAACCCCTGAGTGGTGCCATGTAGCTGCTTATAGGATTTATTTGGAGTAGGGAGCTCTTGGCATGTGGAAGGAGAGACAAAGGCTTTTTAGGAGCTCACTACAAGTCCTTAGAAGAGGGATGCCAAAATATCACCAACTTAGGCATGCTTGGAATTCCCTATCCCTATACAGGGAATATCTGAAGGTTGGGAAATGGATGAAGTGGCTTTGTAGTAATCTCAAGAGGATAGCACCAGTGTGTGCTTTAGAAAACCTTTATGGCCATGGCAGAATGTTGGAGAAGATCCAGGTGTTTTCAAATCCACCACAACCAATCCATGGATAAATCCCATGCTTGAAAGGCAAAGTTCTGCCCAAAGTGTGTTGCGGTGAGGTTAGGTGGAGCCTTAGTCTTATAGTTTATTTGGATAACCTGATGCCCGAAAAAGGGTTAAACGTATACTAGGTAGATGTTGATTCGTGTCCAATTTAACGAGATCGAAACGACAAGGGCCTCGACAATCTTTTCATGTTTAGAGAGTCAGAAAAGAGCTGAAAGATGACTCCAAAGTGACTTTTTCGTGTATTTACCGAGTCCGAAAAAAGTATAAAATACAACTCGTTTCCATCGTTAAAGTCGCAAAAACCTGCTGCTGCACATACCAAGCAAGCGTAAAATCCATTTTCGACATATATATAAAAATACTTGATAAAAATGACTTTTTACAACTCATTTCATGCCAAAAAGTTATAAATATGTCAATTTGGTAAAAATAAAATTACATTCACTATTTACCTTGGTAAAAAGCAAAAGTGATCCATTTGGAGTAGAAACTTCTGACGGTGATTGCGACAAATCCAGTTGACCATTCAGCTTCTCGTCTGTCACAGGTAAGAGGCGCTCCCTTGCTCTCCATTTTCATCCAAATTTTAATGATTTTACCCTGTAAAATAGTTTTCTAGAGCCATTTTTGAAAATTTAGGGCCGGGCTCATTGGCGTGGGTATCGGGCACGGACCCGCGCCAATGAGCTCTTTTATACAAAGGGCCCGCGCCACGTGGCGCGACTGTTCATGAAACAGCCGCGCCAGCGGCCGAACCTTAAAATACGCCTAAAATTTCGAAATTTAGACCAAATTGTATGGAATTTGAGACTCATCAGAGACCTAACCAAGGGTTTATGACCATATGAATGCAGGTAATCAATCAAAATGGCAATTGAATGGAAAGAACGAGAACATGGAGAAGAGGATGAACAAGCCATGCAAAGTCAAGCTTGCATGAATGCACTTAGAAATTGTGGACTGAAAAATTTCTTCCTCACACCGTGTTTACGAGCTCAGCCCGAGCTCCTCCAGTATTTAATCAGTATCTGGGACGAACGTGACCAGGTGTTCAGGTTACAAGACCAGGTATTAGAGCTGGAGGTTTCCGATGTTTATTTTATCACTGGATTGTCCCGCAGAGGCCCGATCCCGGTGTTGACTGGAAGCAGACCATCTGGGGAAAAGATGGAAGAAGTGATGGCACGAGTGTGCCAAGGAGCTCAAACGGGATCAGGTAGCAAGAAAGTGGATATCCACACTATCCCTGATCTGGCATTGAGAGTGGTTCTCCATACCATCACGCGGGCTGCTGGGTCGCAGGCACCGCACGAGGCCACAAAGGCCCAACTCCTGCTAGCTTCAGAATGCATGAGTCCCCTGCTGTTTAACTGGGCAACAGCAGTAACAATAAATATGAAAAGGCAGCTCATGAAATGAAAACAGGGTAAACTAAAACAGTTCGGTTATGGTTCCATCTTGGTATCGTTCATTCTGGAATGTTTACCAATCTTCCAGGGCCAAGGCGCTGCAGTAGCAGACCCGATACCACGAGAGCCAAGAATGGCTCACTGGGCAGCATTGATGCCCAGATCTGGAGGCGGCCAACAGATGTCCTGGAGGCCGGAGTTCTTTAGGTGGTTACGGCACCAGCTGATTGTCGTGGAAGACTGGCCCTATGCAGGAATTGACTTTACCGGGGACCCAGATCTCCCACTACCAGAAGGAGATGACTGGGATGAGGAGTTGGGTAAGACCTCATGTTTTTTGATTTTATGTTTATATGTTTTTTTGTTAATACAGATTCGTCTTAACACATTTTACATATGCATGCAGATGTGAGACCTGAGAGACCAGTTGGGATGTCTCCTATCTCACGGAGGACACAACTCGCCCCTGATCCTCAGGGAGAGGGCACCGGAGGAGAGGAGCTGATCCAGAATCTCGAGGGCATTGCCCACGGGATCCCAGACTATGCTCGGCTGGCAGACGTACCGATGGCATACCAGCGCCACACGGTGGGAGTTCCGAGTCGGATCCACCGAATCCTGAGATGCTTAGTGCGTGCAGTCACATGCTATCATGAGCACCATGCGGATTAGCTCTTAGGATTTATACCACACCTATTTTTTGAGAGACATATCGTCTCCGGATGTATTTAAGACGACTATGTATATTTTGACTTTCGTGATGCACACTGTGCAAACATTTCGACACACACACACATATATATATACATATGACTATTTTAGATGGATCTTTTACATGTGATGATGTTTTTATATGTCATGCGAATGTCTAATACAAATGTAATCTAATGTATCAGTTACATAACAAACGACCCAATGCGAAATGTATTCACACAATGTATCTACTCACACATTTCATTTTTATGAAAGCTTAAAAGCACACATGAACACACACATATGCAAACTATGCTTAAAATTGAATTTTATTTTTAAGCAAGCTTTAAAGCATACCTATCAATAGATATGCAAACTATGCTTGGAAACAGGGAAAACGGGCATGCCCCCCAGCATGGTGTCTCAATTCGAGGTGCATTCCCCCCAAGCTTCAGTCCATTGAAAATGGAGTGAAGGTTCAAAACAAAAGGTTGAATTGAACATGCTCGTGTTTCATTATTTTAACGAGGTTGACACACTTAAAGAACCATCCTCAAACAACTTGTTTCATTGTTTTAGGAGCTTGACACAAGTGGAGGAACTATGCTCCGACGACCTTGTTTCATTTTTTAAGGAGCTTGTCACAAGACAACGAACTGTGCTCCGACGACCTTGTTTCATTTTTTAAGGAGCTTGACACAAGACAACGAACTGTGCTCCGACGACCTTGTTTCATTTTTTAAGGAGCTTGACACAAGACAACGAACTGTGCTCCGACGACCTTGTTTCATTTTTTAAGGAGCTTGACACAAGACAACGAACTGTGCTCCGAGAACCTGGTTTCATTTTTTAAAGAGCTTGAGACAGGGAGGAAACCGTGCTCTAACCGACTTACATCAAAATGAACAAGAAGGCGGTGCTCCCAAGAGTTCCCCTCCCGATGGAAGGAAAACATCCTGGAAGTCAGGACCCAATGCCCCCAGCACACTATGCACGACGGCGTCTTCACTGAGCATAGGCACGGGGTAGGTGGCCACATAGTTGACCTGCGGTGAGGCAGATACAACGGGTGGATAGAAACCAGGAGGGGGTGATGGCGGGCTAGATGCAACATTAGGACCAAAGAACGAAAGCTGATCAATGGTCACGATTCGTCCTTCATGTGGAAAGCACATCACGCGAAAGAGGGAGGAGACAAGCGCTCCCATGGCATAGGTGTAATCGCGCCCCAAAAGCAGATTGAAATCCAAGGGGCCTGGAACAACCATCACGTCCATATGGACGGTTTTACCTCCCAAAGTAACAGGTAACCTTGGAAGGATCCCCAACGGTTGACTCGTCCTTCTGTTAAAAGTCAAAAGATTCTGCGTAACAGGCGCAAGCGGCGGCGAACCGAAAGCTTGCCAGGTAGTTGAGGATAGAATACTAACAGAGGCACCTTCGTCTATAATGGTGTTGGGTACGACCAGACCAAGAGCCTGTACTGTGATCTCGAAAGTCACATAAGACGGAAGGCGAAATCCTGCAAATCGATTCTAGTCAAAGGAAGCGACCAAACTACTCGGAGAGGCTACCATCGAAATATGAAGGTCTTCCCCTGATGTTACGGAAGCAGAAGCCTCCTCCATGACGTCCATCTCGAAGGCGGGAGGAATATCCTCCGTAGCCTCCATCTTGGGAGGCGGAGGAGCAACTTCTTGAAGTACAGGGACGGGAGAATCTTTCTCCAAGTCTGAAGAATCTGCAGAAATCAGAAGGACATGGGGGGTGTGAGGTCCACTCTCGACAGAAAAGACCTGGTGCACCGTGGACGGGGCCAGTTCAACCGATCCTACGACCAATGGTTGGTTAGGGACGGATTCGTGAATTTGAATTTCTGGGGGAGTGGGATCGACCAAGGATGACTCTTGACCAGTCGTAAGATCAGCTGGCGGAGGACTCAAAGAAAGCCAATTATAACCAGGTGGAAGGCGTGGTGTAGAACCGGTCGAGTTGTCCAAAACTCGCTTGGCTTCATCCATATAAGGACAAAGGTGAATGGCATGGTGCCCTTCACACAACTTACAGGGATTGGTGATCTTACCCTGCTTCTTAGGAGCCTTATCAGTACCAGTTGAAGACGTGCCCCCAACTTGGCTCCCGGAAGTCAAAGGCAACGACGGATGGCCATCGGACCATGCTTCGAGCACCTTGGGGATGCCAGGGCAGTCTCGAAGAAGATGGTCTCCCGTGCACAACAGGCAAGGGAACTTGACTTTTCGTGGAGGGTTGGAAGGTTTGTCAAGAGGAGATATTTGAAAAAAAGTGGCTGCACTTTTATCCTCTCGCTTATCGGACTTCTTCTTCTTCTTTGTCTTCTTCTTCTTCTTCTTAGCCACCTGGTTACTTGAATCCAGACTTTCACCAGGCGAAGTAGAAGAGGAGGACGCAGAAACAGGCGAAGAAGGGGAGAGGTCCACCTTGGAATCAACATGATGTTGTTCAGGTGGAGAAACTGATTGAACAGTAGTGGAGACATTCGAGACAACAGAGGTTGAGAACAACCAAACAGGCAACCCAACAGTTAACCCAGGAAGGGACAACGTCGCCATGTAAGGAGCACCAACATTCCCAAAAGGAGGAAAATGACCAGGATTCCCTTCTGAGGGGATTCCTTGGCTGGTAAACTCTGAAAAAGTTGCCATCAAAACTCAAAACCACACACGCGGCTGAAAATGAGTTAAGGGCACACGATCAAACGGTCAACAAGCAATATCTAAGTAGGCGTGTAATCGTGGGTGATTAATTTTTACCACATTGAAAAGTAAGAAACTCTATCGTTTCATATTTTAAGAGTCGAGAAACAATAGAAAGATGACTCTATCTCTTTCAGATTTGATACAAGCGTGAAAGGACAAGCGCTCGACGGTCTTTTCAAGTTTAGGGAGTCAGAAAAGACCAAATGACTTCTCAGGAAAATCTAGGCACAAAGGGTGTACCAAATATCCGTGAACTGCAATATACACCTTGGTTTCAATAATGAAACAGAAATTGACCAAGGACTTTCCGTATGTGCAGGAAATCTCCCCGAATGCTGTGTTCGGTGTATCACGGGTATAGGGCGGCAGACTCGGCTTCCTGTGGATAAAGGATTGAAAACCTAGAGGGGTCTCCCTTTATATACGCAACGGTACGGGGAGCACAAGTCCGTACTAGCGCTGTCTAAAGCCAAACGGCGAGCGACAGCTGCTAGGTTTAAAGACGCCGGAACACGTCTCTAGCCTAGACCTCTAAAAAATGTTTCGTTAAGTTTCAATGCTGCCTTAGGTTAATTGAATAGATTTTAAAGTTGATCTTCGATTAAGTTTCAATTTTCAGGCCCTATCGTATGTAGTATCTTAAAAGACTCCTAAATGCAAAGCTACATGCCACAGTCCAACATTTCGTTCGATGAAAACTAATTAGAGAAGAGTTGAGAGCTTTTGCACAAACGAAATGAACGGAAGACAACAATGTGATCTCTAATGCAACTAATGAAATTGAAAACTTTTCATTCAGATCACTAATCACTAGCAAAACCGAAAAGATTACAATTTGCACTAATTCAACAAAAAGCACAAGAGATTTTTTTTTGCAATTTTCAATGTTTGATGGCTAATATGCACTAAACAAACTTGAAAACAAACGGAACAACTTGAGAAACGATATTCGAGAGAGCAAAACAAACAAATTTCACTCAACAACACAAGCAATCAGATCCCAAATCGACCAAAGTCTCTCAAAACCAAGAAAAGACTCAAAAGGCTCCAATGGGCTGTGTGATCTAGGCCCAATGCAAGACCAAACGAAATTCAAATGAAAGAATGAAAAATCACCCAAAAATCGCAACAAAACAATGAACAACTACTAAGAGGATGTGGAGAATCAATCAAAAAGTCGACCGCACAAACAAAACACCAAAACTCCCAAGGAGGGCTCGATACACTAGGCCACTAGATGCCCTAGGGCTCAAAACGTGAAATCGATAGATAAAAGCAAACAACCAAAGGATAGAGGTGAATTCCCAGTCAAACAGGACTCAAACACACTCAAGCAGTCGGAAAATCAAGAAGAAAAACACTGACCAAACCCAGAGAGCTCAAAAATGAAGAAACTCAAAAACCTTATAGGAGTGGCGCGATTGTAAGGTTGAAACTGGCGCCAGAAAGCAATTGGCGCGGGCTAAACAAAAGCAACATGCGCCAATTGGCGCGACTGTCGAGCTAAAAAGCGCGCCAGTCAAGTTTCTCAGCCAAAAAAGAAAAAGAACTACTCCAGAAGCAGATCAATGCATACTAAGCAAACCAAGAAGTAAACAACAGCAAAAGAACCCAACCCAGAAGGCTCATCAAGCAAGGAAAAACATAAGATAATCAAAACGAGACAATGAAATCTAGACGATCCCCAGTGGAGTCGCCAAATTGTTGAGGAGGTAAATCTCCTCTGCGGACAGAGGCGATCCCTACTAGCCCAGCAAGGGTCTAGCAACAATCAGAAATGTTACGACGCAAGTTCCTAGTTACGAATGAAAAGACTAGAGATAGAAGCCTACCTGGATTCCAACGCTATGATCTGAAGAAGAGAGCGTTCCTGTTCCTCAGCCTCGGCAGATCACGATCCTCCAACGATCTCCGTGGGTGGACACCTGCACATGCAAGAAACAATCAGATACAAGCATAAAATTCGGCATACGTAACTCAATATCAGTCAGAAAGGATACTACTGATATTAACATCATTGAAAACAGAGTGGAACCATAATCGTAATCATTCATTAAATAACGATCGAAAGAGATTACAACCAAAGTTCTGACGTCGTGGTCTCCTTCGGATGGGTCTCCAGTCGTTCATGTCTCGCAAAGCTCGCCAGGGAAAGGGCAAACCTCTCCTGAGTCTCTCGACAATAGTCTTCGTACTTGAGTCGGCCTTAAGGGAAGAAAGAGGGCTCTTACAGCATAAAGGCTCTTGGGAATTTGGAGATTCAAAGCTTAGGCACTTCAAGACTAGCTTGCTATGGAATTGAGCAGGCTTTTATAGATGGGAAAGGAGGGAGTTGGGATCCCTATTATTGTGGGATTGGCCCTATCAACAAGGAAGGTTCCATGGGAGGTGGCAAAACCACTTCCTTTCCATAGAACTTCCGCAGCCAAACCTCCCAACTCAAGATAGGCAATGGTTTCTGAGTTTGTTGGAACTCAACTTCCGCCATCTTTATTTTAAAAACAGTCCTTAAATTGGGTGGCGCGATTACTGCTCTGGGACAGAGCGCCAGTTGGCGCGACCTCTTTGCAGGATTTTCCCCATTGGCGCGAGTACTGAACTGTCTGCCTGCGCCAATGCAAAAAGGAATGTTTTTCATGATTTTTGCAAGGAGATGTCTTTAGGGCAAACGAAGCTCATGCTTAGAGGAATGCATTGATGATGTTTTCAAGGCATGACAATGTTCACAGGTCACAAAATGGGTCCTCCATTGTGCGGGACGGGGAATGGTAGGGACGGTGACAAATTACTATGTAACAAGAGCGGTCTGATTTTTCTTGATCCTTCTTTGCATGTCCCCAACGAGGTCGAGGTATAAGGAGTTAGGGCTCGATCTGGTGGAACCTTTGCAAGATCAACCTCGCAAACCCCAATGGCAGCCCATGGGAGATGAAAAGAAAGATGAGGGAGCAGGAGATCCTATCAAAAAATTGCTCGAGGAGGTGCTTGAAAAACAAAGGAACCGATGATGGATACGACAACAAAGGGATCAAGATGTGCATGTGTTGACGAATCTGTTCCATACACTGCGCACAAAGTTGGGTATCAAAGATTCAGAGGAACCTTTGGTGCTAAAGTATCGCAGTTGTCTGCACAGATACATTCAGGAGGAAATGGAGTTCCTCGACATCTCCTTGCTTGCTACGACATACCGGTATGCTGCCAAGATTGAGAAGAAATTCAAATAGAAGAAGCGAGACTTTGGATCTGCGAATCAAAAGCAAGGGAAAGGTGCCCCCAAACTGCAGAACAAAGGACAAAGCCAAGGCATGGTGACCCAAGACAACCTGTCAAAGCCACAAGAAAAGAACAACACTGCTAAGCCAAAGAAGGACATGGGAAAGTGGTGTGAGTTCTATAAGAGCTCCACTCACAAAACAAGTGAGTGTCGGGCCAAGCAGTCGCTGGTGGCCGAGATGAGGGCTTCTGAGTCAAATACATGCTCCAACTCTGAATCAAAACCTCACAAGGGGAATGACAAAGGGAAACATATTATTGATGTGGAGCCCAACGCCACTATCGCCACTGCGAAGATCCAGAGGAGGAACCGGAAGATCCAGAGGAGGAGGAGCATCTCTTCCACTCCCATATGTGGGTAAAGGGTTCCCCGCTACAGTTCATTGTCGACAATGGGAGCCAAAAGAACCTCATTTTAGCAGACTCCATGAAGCGATTGGGCTTCCCGACCACAACTCACCCACAACCATACACCATCGGGTGGCTTCACCTAGGACGATATCTCCGCGTTAGCCAACAGTGTCGCCTTCCCTATAGAATCAAGCCCTTCATGGATGAGGTGTTATGTGGCATTGCTCATCTTGATTTTTTTGATGTATTATTAGGCCAACGATACTTGTGGAAGCAACATTCTGTGTATGAGTCCCAACCTCGTGTTGTTATTGTTACTTTGGGAAATAAGTTGTACATTATACCAGAGGTACCACCGCCTGCCACTATCTCTTTGGTTACTGCAAAAAAATGTAGTAAGCTCATTTCCCAAACCAGGAAATTTGTTTTCCTGATGATCCACCCCTAGGGTAAGAAGAATATTGTGGCCACGACCTCGAGACAAGGATCCTCTACACGACAACAACAAATGTACAAGGTTGTGGAGTACGAGGACTTCACCTCACCCATAGGGGTTCCTCTGCACTGTCAGGTCAAGCACCCCATTGATCTGACCCTAGGTGCGCCGCTACCTAATGGACCGATCTATCGTCACTCTATTTCGGAGAATGATGAAATCAAGAGGCAGATTCAGGAGCTGCTGTAGAAAGGTCACATGCGGCCAAGTTCATCACCCTGTGGGAGCCTGATCGTGTTGGTACAAAATAAGGATGGGACTTGGAGACTATGTATTGACTATCGGGTGTTGAACAAGATCACTGTATGGAATAGGTACTCGATCCCACGAATTGATGACTTTCTAGACCAACTCAAAGGGGCGAAATATTCCAGCAAGATCAACTTGAAGTCTGGGTATCACCAGGTACCAATCGAACCCTCTGATGTGTGGATCACTGCCTTTAAAGCCAATGAGGGCCTTTTCGAATGGTTGGTCATGCCTTCCGGGTTGATGAATGCTCCTGCAACCTTCATGAGGTTGATGGACGACATCTTGCAGCCATTCACCAACTCATTTGTAGTGGTGTACTTGGATGACATTATGATCTTCAGCCAGACTTGGGAAGAGCACCTCCACCACATCCGATAAGTCCTCCAAACACTGTGACAACACAAGTTGTGTGCCAATTCAGAGAAGTTAAATTTTGGCATGACCCAGGTTCAATATTTGGGTTACATTATTGATGAAAGGGGGATGCATGTGGATCCAACCAAGATCCAAATCATTTGGGATTGGCTAGCCCCAACCACTCTAATAGAGCTTCGCAACTTTCTCGGTCTTACTAATTTCTACTGCAGGTTCGTGTTGGGATTCTCTCATGTCACTTGGCCCTTGAGTCAAGTCACCAAGGGAGGAGAGAAAGCAAAATTATTTTGGTTGGAATCTCAACAAAAGGCGTTCATAAAATTGAAACATCGCCTCTGTTCTACCCCAGTGCTCACATTACCAGACTTGGAACAACCATTTGAGATCGAGACATATGCCTCTGACTATGCTATTGGGGCAGTTCTTACTCAACAGGGGCATCCAGTGGCATATCATAGTGAGACATTGTCTAACACAGTTCGCAAGTATCCCACTTATGATAAATAAATATATTCCAATGTGCAGACTTGTCGACAATGGAAGCATTACATTTTGGGGAAGTAAATAATCATCCACACAGACCACCGACCCCTGAAAAAGTACACCAATCATTAAATTCCCCCCCAGTACTAAAAAAAGAGCCTCAATGGCCATTTTAGGCAGATGGAAAGGACCTTTTGGGTGGAGGGGGCCTTTCTCGTAGCGAGAAGGTTATCCCATAAAATAAAGGACAGAAGGTCCCTATTGGACGTATAAAGATGATCCTATCCCTTGCACATACACACGATGAATGACGAAGGGAAGAAGGGGTTATCCTGGCACTTTATGCTTTCACTCGATCCTACGCCTTTGGAAAGCTCTTGGTAACTGCTCGCTGAGAACTTGAGTTAGCCTGATGTTTGGGATGGATTTCATACAGACACAGGGGAAGTTGCAGAATGATTGCCATTAGAAGTGGTCCACATATCTGCAACAATTTCATTTGAACATCAAGTACAAGAAGGGTAGCACCAATAATGTTGCCAACTGCCTCAGCCAACCACCGATCGTGGTGCTAACCACCGTTCTCAACTCTTATGGGCACGAGGCTTCTGATTGGCTACTTCTCTACGAGAGCCATCCATAATTCGGCCACACATACAAGGCACTCTTGGGGGGCATGCAAGTTCCAAATTTTCACCTCCAAGATGCATTGTTATGTCACCTGGGACACCTTTGTGTTCCTTCAAGTGAGCATGCCAAGATGATATGGGAAGCACACTATAGTTGAGTCTCTGGGAATTTCGGGGTCGAGAAAACAGTGGTAGTACTGCAGAAGTATTTATATTGGCCGAACCTTCGACAAGATGTCGGGAAGTACATCAGATCCTGCACTTCTTGTGCCATTACCAAACAGACCATCAAGAAGCAAGGCCTCTATACTCTGCTACCTACCCCTAGTCGACCTTGGGAATCCATCTCCATGGATTACATGTCGGGCCTACTAAGCATGGAAATGACTATGTTTTCGTGGTCATCAACAAATTCTTAAAGATGGCAATTATGGCGGCCTACAAGAAGAATATCACAGCAGAAGCCACTGCTAAAATCTTCTTTGAATGAGTGTGGGTGCACTTTGGGATCCCACAGTATATCATATCAGATCGGGACAATAGGTTCCTCAGTACCTTTTGGTCCATCCTCTTGTCAATGCTGGACACCAAGCTCACCAAGTCCACAACTTTCCATCCCCAAATTGATGGCCAGACAGAGGTCGTCAACAAGATGATTGTACACATTATGTGCATGTACAATTCAAAGCATCCACGCACATGGGATGAGAGCTTCCCCTATATAGAACATAGTTATAATCAGTCTCTCCACAGCTCAACCGGCCACAACCCCTTTCAGGTGGGCTTGGGATTCCAGCCACTGTGTCCCATTGACGTAGCCATGCCATTTGCGGCTACTCATGCCAATTCGGCTCATGTCCAGTCTGAGGTTGACAAAGCCAACAGCTTCATTGAGCGCATTCAGAACATCCGCCAACAGGTTCATGACATATTGGATAGAGCTAATGCTAAGTACAAGCAACGACATGATCCACATCGAGTGCCACACAACTTCCAGGTGGGCGACAAAGTGTGGTTACATTTGAAGAAAGAGCGCCTCACTGGACTCCACCGAAACCTTCGCCCGCTCAGATATGGGTCGTACACCATCACCAAGGTTGTAGGGAACAATGCCTTCGAGCTCAGTATTCCACCATTCCTTGGTCTGCACCTAGTATTCAATGTGGACCGCCTTCGTCCCTACTTCCCACCTCTTCTGGACAACTCTGACGTTGCAGAACAACTCACACCAACAGAGTTAAACCGAGACTGCATGGAACAGGCCACCACAGATTGTATCGTGGACATGCAAATCAAGAACACTCACCAACAGAAGATCCAACTGTATCGGGTTGTCAAAGCTGGCCAACTCCTGCACCAAGGCAAGTGGTTCACCAAGGACCAAGTTCAACAAAAGTTTCCTCATCTCATGGAGGAACTCAACTCAATAGGGACCATTGCTTCCTAAGGGGGGAGGAATGATCCAGGTAGATATTGGTGGCCACTCGCCTATTCCACTTGGGGCCCCACCATTGTCTCTTTCATTTTTTTAGTTTCAGCACGACTTACTATTTTTAGTAGTTTTTCGGGTACTGAACTTTCAGAGCTGTTTTGAGACCCTAAACAACGTTTTTTGGAAAAATTGGGAGCAACATGGGTCCATGAATTGATGTTACTCACTTCAAAAGTTGTAGTCCTCGGATAGATCTTTCTAACGAGGTATGGTGCGCGCCAAACAGATATCGTATGCCAAATTTACATCCCCGGGAAGTTGAAACACCAATTTACCCAAACAGGGCCCATAGTTTTGGTGCTTAATCTCCTAGGGTTAGGGTTTTGGATGTTTAGGGTTTTCCATTGTTTCTGAATAATAAATAGATCCTCGAGCCTTATTGTAACACAGTTTAGAGGTCTGTAGCCGCCACATCTCTTCTCAGAGATAAGCTACCAGCGCCCTAACTAGTTTATTTCCATTCTGTCTGTAAGCAAAATTCAGTTCTTTGATATTAATGAAATGAAGTGTTATTTTCGTTGCGTATTTGTATCTATGGTTATATGTGTATTCTGTTGCGTTCCTGCATAAATCTGGATCAGTGGTATCAGAGCGGTCTTCTTTTTCTCGATCTTTCTTTGCATGTCCCCTGTTATCACTCAGAAAAAATGAAACATCATTTGAAAAAGTCTTAGAGGTTCATGTGTCAAAGGTAGGGTTATAGAATTCATTTTTCATTACTTGGTTAAGGAAAATTTTAAATTTTCCTTATTATCTTATCCTAAAGTTCAAAACTCACCCTCATTCAAATCTTTTCATGTCACATCAATCATTATTTTATGACATTTTTCATTTCCCAAGTTTATGACACCGAAAAAGTCATTTTAGCCAAGAATCACTACTTTCGTAGCGAAATAAACAGAGAAAATTCACTTTTCGCTACGAAACTGCAAATACTTTCGTAGCAAAACTGCCCAGAAATACACTAGGTACGCTACGAAAGTAAGGATTCCTGTCTGTCTTGTCAAAATAGCTACTAGGTGTTAGTAAATGATTGAAAGGGATAGGGTAGATGCCATTCGAGTCAATTAGGGTTAAGATCAAGGTACAATGGTCATGGTTTAAGTCATTATCACCATTTTAAGCATGTATGAGTCATCATTATGCCATGACTTGTCATCGAACTTCAAAATCTTTTCAAATTAAGTCATTTGTCATTCTCCATTCCCTCTTTGCGTGTTATTGAGCTCTGGAGAGCTATTTCACTGAGCCTAAGCTGTGGCTATTATTTTCAAAGGTTTGCAGGTATCACTGATCAAGCGAGGCAGAGAAGACATTAAAGAACCATGACTGCAAAGAGGAAGACAAACAAAGGTGGCCACTGTCTTAGATATGAGCCATCAGACATGAACCTAATAAATGAAGACCCGACAACTTCAGAAGTTTTCAGAAGAACAGGGTGTTTGCAGTTTTTTCAAAGATTGCAAGGATGCCATGTACAAGTTTATAAATAATTTGCCCTAAATTTCAATGGAACAACTACAAAAGTGGGAATGTTGAACCTCACTATAACACCAGAGACCATTGCAGCAGCAACAGGGATTCCAAGAGGACAAGAAAAATGGTTCAAAGGTTTCAAATTCAACATGCCGGAATGTAAATACTTTATCAAGCTAGAAAATAGTGAGGTTGACCTTAAAAATTCCATTCCAAGGAGCTGCATGAAAGATAATTTCTCAAAGCTACTGCTTATCATTCAAAATTATTTCACTTGTGAAGGGAGATATCATAAAGTTTATTCTTACCACTTCAAGCTTCTTCTACATTTTGTTGGTAAGATATCTCTTGATCTACCTTTTTATTTACACAGAAGCTTAGCAAAAATGGCAGATAAAGTTCAAGCTAAATCTGAAGGAAGTGAAATCTCACCTTTTCATCATGGTTTAATAAAATTGTTGGTTTTAGATGATTTACAAAGACTAGGCAGAGACTGGTCTTCTTTTGGTTTTGAAGTGGATACCATTACCCCTAAAAGAACTCCTAAACCTAGAGGTATACCATCACCTTTAATGGCAGAACAAAGTGAGCCAGTAGGGGTAGAGAAAAGTGAACTAGTAATCATGGAAACAGAACAGTTGTAGAAACTTGATACACTTACTGTTTCACCTACAAAACAAAAGTCAACAATGAGAAAACCTGCAAAACAAGAGCCAATTGTGAGTAAACATGGCAGAAAAATGATTACAAGGAGCCAAACAGTGGCTAAAGGAAATTTAGAAGATATTCTGCATGTTATTGATATTGAAGAGACTCCCATAGTCCAAGCTGAGGATATAGAGGAGGGAGGAAAGAAACTCAAGAAAGCTAAATCAGCAAAGAAGTTAGAGTTTGAAGGTGAGGATGCAGGTTTTATGTTTCAGGCTAGGAAAACCATGACAATACATGCTAGAAAACTTTTGGAAAGCAATAAAGAATTTTATCCAACCACTGACACTGTCCAGCTGCCGCAAAGCATTATTGACCTTTCATCACCTACAAAAGAAGATCCAGTCATCAAGCAAAGGAAAGGAAAGGATAAAATTATTGAAAAAACAGAGATTGAGGTCTTAAAGGAGCAACTGAAGTTAGAAAATCATGAAATAGTAGTCATGAAGAAAGAGGCAAGGAAGCATGAAGTCCAAAAGGTGCATTTTGAGAAAACGAAAGAGATTTGGGAAGAGCAGGTTGAAAGTGTATCAAAGACTTTATATGATACACAAAAATTAATCAAATGGATTATGCCATTGAGGAAAGAAGTGAAGCATGTTAGAAGAATGAACCTACACTTGAAATCTACCAACAGAAAGCCGAAGGACCAAGTTAAATACCTCCAAGAGCAGTTAGAATTGATCCATGAGGAGTTGGAGAAGAAGGGTTTAAAGATGACTGTAGTTGAGGAACCCATAGCTCAACTAATAATTAATGAAGAAGAAACACCTCAAGGCTCTTAAGTTGAGTTTTTTTTTATGTTTTGAGAGGTCAAGGGCATGTTGAAAACCAAATTTGTACAGCTAGAAGGTACCTTTTTGAAACAAAATAAAAATCTGGAAATTGCACAGTTTTCCACAGTTTTGTAGCGTTTCCTAGGCTTGAAGCCAGGAAAAGCTATGAAATTTTTTGTAGCTTTCTTTTTGCCTCTAAACCCAATTTGCAGCTTTCAAGGAGAGGAAATGGTAGTGATGATGTGTCAGGTCATGATGAACACCATGCAAGAGAAAAGAAGCATAAATTTTGATTTCAAAAGTTATTTTTTTTGTACGCTACGAAACTGCCATGCTTTCGTAGCGAGTTGTTTTGAAGGTTTCTGAGCAGGTTTAAGAGCATTTTTGGACAGGTGGACATATTCAACAGTTCAAGGGACCTTTCCAACAATCATCCATGACTTGAAGACCATGAAATGGAGACATTTTATCAGTTGAAGACTTCGTTGAAGGTAGGGCCCTATTTTCCTAAAAAATAGGGTTTGTTTCCATACGTTGAGGAGGGTATTTAAGATGTCAAGTAGTGATGAGTTCTATCAAAGCCTATTCGAACATGTGAAGAATTAGTTTTCATAAATGTAACTGTTTTAAGAGATAAGTTAGTTTGATGTAATAAATAGGAGTTTGAGTCCTATTAGGAGAAGGACTATTTTAGAGTGTAGCTGTCATTTTCTCATTAAAACAGATGTTTTCTTGTTATGCAAGGTGTCATAGGAAGAGTTCGATGAATCTAGCCAAGAGGCATATCATCTCTGATGTAAGAAATTCTATTAAAGGGCAGATTATCGAATTTGTAAAGGGTTGGATATTTTTTGCACTACTGCAGCTTTATGTAACTTGACTGATATTAGTAATACAGAGGACTTTTTCTTGACACACCTGAGATTCTCATGGAGTTCTTAGTGCTTTTATGATCTATATTTTTATGTGTACTAATTGAAGTGGATTTCATCTTTATTACTCATAATTAATATGTGTATGCTTTGACTTCCTTTATTGATGAAATGACGGTGTTGCTCTATGTTTCATGTGTGATTTATCTTTGCTAAAAACTCTTACCAGCCTCAGTTTCCATGTGAAGAGACCTTACCACTAAACCTACTGAGTTGTTAACTCCATAAGCCCAATGGTTGCAAACCTGTACTCTTTTCAACCTACACACATCACAATCAAGTTATTTTTCAAATAGAGTTAGCCATCTAGTTTCATCATTATCTAATATCATAAACCCTATTGAGAGAGCCCTCTTAAAAGGAAGAGGCTAAGCTTCAATCACAAGTTGGTTTGAAACAGTTACATAGAGTTTCCTGATTAGCAGCCAATCAAGTGCAATTTTGTGATAACATTTTGGTGCGTCTGCCGAGAGGCTGAAGATTATACTTTCCCGAAATGTTGAAGTTGAACTTCTAAAGGTAGCAGGAGCTCAAAAAGCTGTTAGAGGTTGCATCTACCTTGGTGACTCCATTCAAAATTCATATGATCAAAGGTGGCTTCGAGAAGGAGATACACGAGGAGTAATCCTAACCCAGATCCACCTACCATTATGAACAATCCAAACACCATCTCCAAAGGCAGTCAAGGCATTTCTGTAATATCAGGTACTCCATTACATACAAAATCCTTGTCCTCTAAAGTTTTATGAAGTCCTGAAGATAAAAAGTTTGATGATAAAATTCAGGGAGTCTTGTTTAGGTCTGAAAGTGAAAAGGAATTGATTGAAATTGTCTTAGACCTGCACAAAAGAGGTATTGATACCTCAACCTTAGTAACTCAAAAAGATAAAGAAGAGTTCTGGGAAGCAGTCACTTCAGAGTTATTGTTAGAGAAATAATCTTTGGATAGGTTGAAGGAACTAGACCCATTTGAAATTTTGTTAAGAAGTAAAACTGGTGTCGCTCTTCCTGATTGGAGTTCAATTGTGACTGGACAAAAAAGACCAAACAACCCTCCTCCTAACAGTTCCTCTTCCTCTATTATTGTTGTCCCTAAAACTACCACAGTCCCAGTCATCATGGCAGGAAATGTGCCACCTCCACCTGTTGTTGCACCTGCTAGGTATGCCCCTCTTATTCTTCTAGCTGTCCTAAATGCCCTTCCTAGAAAATATTCTGCTAGAATCAAAACTCCGGGAAGTGATGAAGAGATTACAACTGAAGAGCATGTAGACCAGTTTAATGACTTCATAGATAGAGAGGAGCTTGACCATGAGGATGTCAAGGTGAGATTGTTTGCTCAGAGCTTTACTGTTGAAGTTGGGAAGTGGCTCAAAGCCCTTGCTACAAGAAGCCTACATAATTGGAATGAATTTGAAGATAGTTTTGTGAGGAAGTGGGGAAATAGAACCAATCTTGTACAGGCCCTCACTGAGTATAATAGTTTGAAGAGAGTTGTTGATGAAATTGTTCAAAGCTTTTCAAAAATATTTAACAAAGTTTATGACTCCATCCCTGCCCATCTAAAGCCTCCACCAGGAGCAGCTCAGCTGAGATATGTTGAAGCCTTTGATTATGAATTTTTTATCCTGCTAAGAGAAAGAGAATCCCATTCACTTGCTGAAATGCAAAATGATGCAGTGAAGGTGGAGGTCAATATGATAGCAGCAAAAAATTCCAAGATGGGAAAGACAAAATTGAAAGAAGAAGGTAAGCCTTCCACCTCAGATGACAAATTTGATTCCATGACGAAGACAATGGAAAAACTGATGGATAGGCTCGCCCTTGGGAATGCCTCTGCTCCTCTTGCACAACATGAGCCTCAGTTTAGAAATCCTCAGTTCAGAAGAACCCAAAACCAGGAGCGACCAAGGGAAAATAGAAATCAGTCACCTGACCCTCAAGTTAGGCCTCCTTTTCAGCAAAACTTAGTTAATGAAGAAGATCAGCTTGAAATACAAGAAGTCTCAATTCATTGCTTATATGAAAACATGTCAGGAATGTTTTTGACTAAGGAGGAACATGATGAGTCAGATCATAAATTAAACAAGGATGAGGAACCATCTTATTATCTTAAAGGGTATCAACATGCAATCTTTGAGATGCAGAAACAATACAACCTCAGAAACATAAATGTGCCAATTACTGCAAACAAAACATAGCTCAAGAAAGATGCCCTCAAGGTTGCTAAGGTTAGGAAATATACACCACCTCCTCCTCTTGTCAAAGAGACTGAAAATTTTGCTTATGTTTTCAATTTGGAGAGTGAGATATCTAAGATCAAAATCCCAGTACCTTTTGGAGAAATTATTAAGGTGAATGAATACAGAAGTAAGATTGTAAAAAGGTTGAATTCCAAACCAGGAGCTGCTGATATCCTAAATGTTCAAGAAGATCATCCAACTATATACTTGGGTCCAAGATTAGAGGATGAGAAAAATTAAGAGGTGCCTCCTTTTTATGTTAGCCATAGTATTCATGATATGACATTTCATAATGCCATGTTGGATTCAGGAGCCTTTCGTAATCTTATGCCCAAAGTAATCATGGAAAGGATGGGATTGGAAATTACTAGACCATATGAGGATTTGTTTTCCTTTGATTCAAAAAGATTTTAGTGCATTGGTTTAATAAAAGTTGTTGTTCTTGGTCTTACACAAGTCCCTGGCAAGACAGTGGTAATGGACATTGTGGTAGCAGACATTCCACCTAAGTTCTGCATGTTGTTATCAAGGTCATGGGCAAAAAAGATCAAATGTACAATGCAGATGGACCTAACTTATGCTACCATTCATGTTTTTGGTGAGCAAAGGAGACTATACATAGAAAGAAGGATGGCTTACATGGTAATTAGTAAAGATAAACCTCAAAACTTTCCAATATATGCTATTGATACTGAACTAGGATCTGTTATTCTTTTCAATGAATTGAATGATGAAGCAGAAGATGAAAATAAAGCAGAAGATCAGTAAACTGAAAATCAGCAGACAGAGAATCAGCAAATCAGTGAGGAGAAGGCGGAAGGTTGGTAGTTGTTACACTTTGATGGATCAGCAGGAAGAGAGGGGGTTGGAGCAGGAATTTGGATCACAATTCCAGAAGATGAAAGTAAGTTCTTTTCTTACAAACTGAATTTTGATTGCACAAATAACATGGCTGAGTATGAATATTTATTTTTGGGCTTAGAAATTTTGAAAATAATGGGTGCCCAAAATATTTCTGTTCGTGGAGATTCTTAATTAGTTTTTAAGCAAGTTGAGGGCATATATCAAACTAAGGATGTGAGAATGAGGGCATACATAAATTTGATCATGGAGATGTTAAAGAATTTCGAAGAATATTCATTTATTGTGAAGACTAGGAACCAAAAATCAATAGCTGACTCCCTAGCTGTTTGTGCAAGTCTATTTATCATCCCTGCACATTCCACTGAAAGATATGAGGTTGAAGTTCGCCATAGACCTGCTATCCCTGATAACATTATCCATTGGCAAGTTTTTGAGGATGACCAGTGTGGAGTCTCAAATCTGCATTGTTCTTATACATCTTCCTAGACCTTTTTCATTCACCTGAACCTCCCAAGTTGTCAATATCATTGTATATTAATTGCAAAAGAGCATCTAAAATGGTTTTTAACTATATTTTTGTGTATGCTGTTTGATTTAGATTTTGCTCATTTAGCTGTGGAATCTTGCCACTTTCCGCAGCCATTTTGTGAAACTCTATGTTACAGGTGTCTTCAGGTAAAACGAGCCACATGGGCAAGTCAGAAATGATGTGGACATGGATCGTGTCCTATTGGCTCGAGCAAATTCACCTAAGGAGGCTACAGTCAAAGGTGGCCAAGTGGAAGTCAACCGTAGAGTCCCACGGTGACAGGACTCTGTTTCTCGTCACGTGGAGATTTATATGGCCATTTCTGAATTGCGGGAGACAAATCAACACCTGTACATGGCTTCATAAGCCGAATTCAAACATCCACTCTTCATAGATTTACTCCTCAACACGGCCATGATCCTAGATCTCTGGACGTAATGGTTTACGTGTTCTCTATCAGCATAAACTTTAGGAAATTAGTTATATCACCTTCAGTATAAATAATGCGTTTGCATACGCATAAGAGTTAGTTTTTATTAGTCTCCATTAGCTTCCAGATAGCTCTGTAATGTAATTACGTTGCCACTGTGCCGTAATATCACCTTTCTGTTATGACTGCATTTTAATATATAAGAAGACTCTGTTTCCAAGCGTAATTCGTACTTGAAGTCTGTTGCCAAGGCTGGTGTAGAGGGCCCCTGCACACGCTGAGGTTTTGTGAATTATTGTATAGTTCTTGTTTATTTCTTTAAGCTCATTGTGCCATAATTCATTCACATGTTTATACATTGCATCTTTCATGGTATATATGCTTCATTTCTGTTTATAATCTTTCCTGCTTTACATCTTGCTTCTGTCCATAATCTTTCATGTTTTATGTTATTGTTAACTTATCAGTGTTCTTGTTTCAGGTTATAAATAGGCAGCCCGGGCATTTGCATAACTTTTTGACTAATGACATGGAATTAATATTGTTCTGCTGCTAATTCACTTTTCTTAGTTTCTGTTTAATTTCAGTACTGCTTTGTTTATTTCAATCTTGCACATTTGTTTCAGTAGTTAGATTTATATATATCAAATTGTTTATGTCATTTTCAGTTACCTCCGAAAGCCACAGCTGGACTGATGGTGAGGGATTGAAGTATGAATGTATAGTTTGATATTAGTTTACTTTCTGCAAGTTAGATATATTAAATTGCTCATGACATCTTCAGTTACCTCCGAAAGCCACAGCTGGACTGATGGTGAGGGATTGAATTATGAATGTGTAATTTGATATTAGTTTACTTTCTGCAAGTTAGAAATATTAAATTTCTCATGACATCTTCAGTTACCTCCGAAAGCCACAGCTGGACTGATGGTGAGGGATTGAATTATGAATGTGTAGTTTGATACTAGTTTACTTTCTGCAAGTTAGATATCAGGTTACTCAAGTTGTTTATGGTTACCTCCAAAAATCATAGCTGGACTAATGATGAGGGATCATAAGATAAGTTGATGTAATTTGATTTAGATTTACTTTGTTGCAACTTTTGGATTTCTTTCAGCATAGTTTCTTTTGTGTTTGAACAGCAGCAAGAATAATGAGTTTCATGATTAGTAGTTCATTGTTTGTTTGACTAGAGTAGTGATGCAATTTCATTTTCTTTAATTTCATTTTCTTTGAAGAATTAATTTTGTCATTGTGTGTTTTTAAAATTCTTTTGAAGTTTGGAAAATCATTAGAAAGACATTGTTGTCTTGAATATTTGTCTCCATACTTGTCTTTTAGAATTTCACAAAAATCCAAAAACGACAAAAAGTAAGAGATAGGTTATCTTGCACATATAGTGCGCCACACTTCATCAGCTTACGAATCCTGGATTGATAAATTAATGTAGCAATTTAGGACACACTAAATTGACCAAACATTTTGGCGCCGTTGCCGGGGAAGTGTAACTAGGTAGCCAATTTCTTAAAAAAAAATAATAATAATAAAAGAAGGGAAAACTTGATAACTTCTTGAAGTATGCTCTCCTCTTGCACCTAGTGTGATCTGGAGGATCAGAAAAGAGAGTTATTGGTTCGATAATTTCTTAAGTATGCTCTCTTCTTGCACCTAGTGTGACCTGGAAGATCAGAAAGAGAATTATTAGCCCAACTTAAAAAAAAAATAATAAAAATGACATGCATAGAGCAAGAGATTCTAGGGGAAGGTTTATAGCTAAAGCCAAGAGTTTGATTTTCACAACTCCATCTTCTTCAAGGCATAGACCAAATTCACCACCATCTAACCCTAGCCTTAAGATTTTTGGAATACAAGGAACAGCTGAATTAGAGGATTCTCCTATACCACCTACTAAATCTCATTTAGAAAAGGAAGAGACTCTCTCTCATCCTCCCTTGATAGAAGAACTAGAGGACTTTAAGAACTCTAAAGAAACTATCATGGTAGAGGAAATAATAGATGGATTTGGAGGTAGAGGTAGAAAAGGAGGAAACAATGGAGACAACAATGGTGAAGGAAATAATGGAAGAAATAGGGAAGGAGACAACTTGTTTGGATTCCCTATAGTTGACGAGGAAACTCATACAACAATGAAAAATATCTCACCATCTGTCCTTCCTAACTTTTATGGATTGCGAAGTGAGGATCCTGAAACATTTCTGTTTGAGTTTGAAGTTGTGTGCCGAACCTATGACTATATGGAAGACTCTCAAAAACTCAAACTGTTTCCTTCAACATTGAAGGGAGCTGCTTTGAAATGGTTCATGGGATTAGCTACTCAATCTATTAGGACTGGAATGATATTAAACAAACATTTTTGGATAGATACTTGGACTATTGTATGCCCACCAATCACAAGGATGAGGTATTCAAAATGATGCAAAAAGAAGATGAAAACTTGGAAGATTTACTTGAAAGATTTCAATACAACTTAAAAAGAGCAAAGATGAGCAACTTAGATGATGAAACCTTGAAAGCCCTCATGTTAAAAGCCATTAGAGATGAATGGATAGATATTTTAAACATGATGGGGAAAGGATACATTTCTCAACTTCCACTTCGTGACATAACAGAACTATGTGTCCATCTCTCAAGAGGAAAATCTAAAACAGGAAAAGGGCCTAAGGATCCTTCTCTTATTAGGGCTAACAAATCTGCAACTGGATCAGTAAGTAGGGCAGAGATTGGTAATATGCTTGATGAGTTCAAAACTGATATCTTAGGGAGCCTTAGTGAACAAATAGACACCCTTAAAATCCAAAACAAGCGGAAAGCAGAAACAGACGCTTTAGCCATCTTTTGTCCAAAATGTAGGAAGAAACATGCTTTGAGGGAATGTCCCTTGGATGCAAAAATTGTAGAAACATGTATGATTTGCTCAGAGAATCATGAGATCAAGGATTTTCCTTCAATTCCTGGACTCAAAGCTGTTTTTCAAGAAGACCCAAATTCAGTAGAATCTCTCTGTTTTGTTGCAAGAAGACCTTGGCAGGGACAACAAACTCAAGGGTTTAACAACCCTATGAATCTTCAAAACCCACCAAATTGGAATCCTTGGCAACAACCTTGGCCCCAACATCAAAATCCATATCAGCCATGGGTACAAGGGATGCAAAATCCTTATGGGAGATTTGATCAATTTTATCAATATCCTCCATCTTTTCAAAATCAACAAGCTCCACAACTTCCAAACCCAAATCCACAACTTTCATTGCCATTTCCACAACAACAACTTTCTCAACAAAATCCAAATCCTCAACTCATGCTCCCATACCAACAAAAGACAAATCAACTTCCAGCTCAGCCATTGCCAAATCCTAACAATAAGAATCCTCAAAATACTTACATGGTAGAAGGACAACAATTTCCTACCTATATGATTGTTCCTCTCAACGATGTACAACTCAGATCTGGTAGAGTTTTAGAAAAACCTTCTATAGGTATTCAAGAGCAAGATACCTCTGAGGAGGACTCTCTTGAAACCAATAAGGGTTCTGAGGAAGAATCTCTTCAAAACTCAAATATTCAAAAAGAAAAAGAAAAGTTAACACCCACAACTCCTATAGTTGAGAAACCTGCATCTTCATCTACACCTCCTTTTCCTGAAAGACTACAAATTGACAAGGGGGTGGAAAAAAAAATCTTGTTGCCTAACTATGATTTTCTAGATGAATTGAAGAATGTTTGTATCAAGATTCCCTTGTTACAAGCCATTCGAGAGATTCCTATTCTAGCAAAAACAATAAAAGAGTTGAGTTTCAAAAGACCAGGAAGGAAACTAAAAGACACAAGAAGAATCCACCTGGTAGGAAAAATTGCAGATATTATGATGGGAAAAATTACCATGCAGAAGTATGTAGATCCAGGAAGTTCAATTGTCAAGACACATATAAATGGGATAGAAATTCCAAACACATTGATTGACTTAGGGGCTGCTATCAACATTATGAGTAGACAGACTATGGACCAGCTAAAACTTCCTAACCTTCTTTTTACACCTACTTTACTGCAACTTGCGGATCGATCAATTATTAAACCAGATGGTGTATTAGAAGATATTTCAGTCTCCTTAGATTCTTGGGAATATCCAGTAGATTTTATGATTTTGACTCCCAAGAGTAATCTAGGAAGGCACCCACTTATCTTAGGAAGACCTTGGCTAGCCACAGCTGATGCTTTCATTAGTTGTAGATCTGGGGATATGTACATTTCTAATGGTAATTTGACAAAGAAATTCAATTTGTATCCTCCAGCAAAAGCAATCACAGAAGTAGGAGACAATGAATGGGTCGACGATGAGGACACTATACAACCTGTCTTTACCATTTCTGAAATCAGTGAGGATAGTCAAATTATGAACACATTAGAAAATTTTGAGACATCTTCAGAATATGACCCCACACAATTTCAGTTGGAATCTGACATAGAATATTTATCATCAAGACAAATGTCTCTTTACTCTATGGAAGAGTGTGGTAGTTCTACCATTGAGATTTTTCCAGGAAAAACATTGAATATCAGCAAACATTTGGAAAAGTCACAACAAGAAGAACTAATCAAAATCTTGCAAAAACATTCTACTGCGTTTGCATGGGAGTATACTGACATGAAAGGTATTGATCCTAAGACTTGCATCCATCATATCTATATTGAGGAAAATAGTAGACCAATCAAACAACCTCAAAGAAGGATGAATCCAAATCTTAGGGAGATAGTGAAAGAAGAGCTCCAAAAAATACTCAATGTAAACTTCATTTATCCAATTTCAGATAGCCGATGGGTTTCTCCTCTGGTTATAGTACCTAAAAAGAATGGTAAATGGAGGGTGTGCATTTATTACAGAGAATTGAACAAAGCAACTTTGAAGGATCACTTTCCTTTTCCTTTTATCGATCGGGTATTAGACACATTAGCAGGTAAAAAGTACTTTTCATTTTTGGATGGTTTTAGTGGCTATAATCAAATTCAGGTAGCACCTGAAGATCAAGATAAGACCACATTTACTTGTCCATGGGGAACTTTTGCCTACCGAGTGCTTCCTTTTGGGTTGTGTAATGCACCAGCAACATTCCAAAGAGCAGTACTAGGAATTTTTTCTGATCTAATCCATGATTGTGTAGAGGTTTATATGGATGATTTTACAGTTTCTGGTAATTCATTTGAAGAGGCATTAGAAAATTTGGAAAAAGTTCTTATAAGATGTAAAGAAACAAACCTTTCATTAAGCCATGAAAAATGCTTTATGATGTTTTCTGAAGGTATTGTTTTAGGACATCATATTTCAGGAGATGGGATTAAGGTTGATAGATCAAAAGTTGAAGTCATCTCCAAGTTGCCTATTCCAAATTGTCAAAGAGATTTTAGAAGTTTTCTAGGATTTACTGGTTACTATAGAAGATTTATAGAAAACTTCACTAAAATAGCATCTCCACTCTTCAAATTGCTTACAAAAGACTGTGAATTTAAATGGGATCCTGATTGTCAATCAGCCTTTGAAACTTTGAAAACAAGAATATCTGAAACACCTATCTTGAGAGGACCAAATTGGAAACTCCCTTTCCATATTTCTACGGATGCTTCAGATACAGCTCTAGGAGCTGTGTTGGGTCAAAAAGATTTAGTTCTTTATGCCATTTATTATACCAGTAAAAATTTGACTCCCACAGAGTTGAACTATACTGTGACTGAAAAAGAGTTTTTAGCTGTTGTTCATGCAATTAATAAGTTTAGACATTACATAACGGGCTATGAAACTTTTATTCATACTGACCATTCTGCAATTAGATATTTAATGAACAAACCTGTTACTAATGGCAGAGTGACAAGATGGCTTTTACTTTTGCAAGAATTCAATATTACTGTGTTGGATAGACCAGGAAAACAGAATACGGTAGCTGATTTCTTGTCTAGGATTCAGAATACTAAAGAAGATTCTCCTGTAGAAGATAAGTTTCCTGATGAATACTTGTTTGCAGTAACTATTAAGACCCCTTGGTATGCAGATATTGCTAACTATTTAGTTACAGGGAAACTACCTTCACATTTATTTCCAAGTGAAAAACGAAAAATTATTCAGGAGAGTTCAAAATATTCATGGATTTCTAACGAATTGTTTAAAACAGGGCCAGATCTTGTGATCGGAAGATGTGTCAGGGAAGATGAAATGCCTGATATTCTTAAGGCATGTCATGATGAACCATGCGGCGGACACTTTGCGGACAAAAGGACGGCCTATAAAATCCTTTCCTTGGGATATTATTGGCCTTCCCTCTTCAAAGATGCAAAACAATATGTCAAAAGGTGTGATAGCTGCCGAAGAGTAGGGAAACCTACCCTTTCAAATGAAATGCCATTGCAAACACAGGTACTCATTGAACCCTTTGAAAAATGGGCTTTAGATTTCATTGGACCTATTAATCCACCATCTAAGCAAAAGAAGTATATATTGGTTTGTACTGATTATGTTACTAAATGGGTAGAAGCCAAAGCATTAGTATCTGCTACTGAAAATTCGGTTGTTCATTTTCTTTATGAGGATATTTTTACTCACTTTGGTGTTCCAAGAGAAATTGTGACAGATCAAGGAAGCCAATTCACATCCAACTTGGTGGAGAAGTTGATGGAAGAATACAAAATCAAGCACGGAAGATCTACTCCTTACCATCCGCAAGTAAATGGTCAAGTGGAGTCTACAAACAAAGTTCTTGAAAGTATCATCACCAAAACTGTTCATCTACATAGAAGAGATTGGGCAGAAAGGCTTCCTGAAGCCTTGTGGGCCTACAGAACTACATGGAGAAATACAACGGGACATTCTCCCTATGAACTTGTTTATGGGAAAGAAGTCTTGCTCCCCATTGAGTTCCAAGTCAAGACCTTCAAGATAGCAGTTCAGTTGGGGATGGACTTATCAGAAGCCCAAAAGCATAGAATGGAGCAGTTAAATGAGCTAGATGAGATTAGACAAGAAGCAATTTTAAGAACTGATCTAGTTCAATATCAAAGAGCTAAATGGCATGACAAGTACATCAAAGAGAAGAAGTTTCAAGAAGGAGATTGGGCATTGTTATTTGATTCCAAGTTTAAAGATTTCCAAGGAAAATTTCAGACTCATTGGCTTGGGCCATATGAGATTGACAAGATCTTTAGCAATAGAGCGGTAAGAATCAAGACTATTGATGAGTTTCAAACTCCTCTTATTGTGAATGGCCATAGATTGAAAGTTTATCATAAGCCACTCTCAAAAGAGGATTTTGTCAAAATGTTTCAAGAAAGTTCTGCAATCAGGCTGGTACAGAAGAATTCTTCTTCTCCACCGGCCTAGCTTTTGTTCTTTTCAGTTTAAAAAAAAATTGTATAAGCCTGAAAACCAATCACTGATTGGCAGTCTTATACAGAAAATATAGGGTGAAAATCAGGAACACCTGACACTCTATATTTTCCAAAAAAATCTCTCTTTCATTTCACAAGTTTTGTGACCACCCACTCCATTCCATTCCACTTCATTCCACTTCATTTCACTTCATTTCACTCCATTCCACTTCATTTTATCTATTTCATTCCATTTTCACCAATAAAATTCTTTTTCATGACCATTTCCATCTAGTCATTTTTCATCTGTTCATTTTCATTCACCCAAATAATAGCTGTGTCAGTTTCCGCAGCTGACATCTGTTTCCGCAGCTGACACCAGTTTCCGCAGCCAGAAGCAGATTCCGCAGCTACCACTCTGTTTTCAAAATAATGTACAGCCAGATGTTATTTCCATAATCATGAAATAAAATGCAGGTATGAGGACAAAAAATGAAGACATGGAGCATTCAAGATACCAATGAAGAGCAACTAATTGAAGACCAACGAAAAAGGCAAAGATTCCAAGGTATGCGTAAAAATTCATTTCAAATAGCATTGAAAACACATTTTTATATAGTTCTAAACCATAAGCTCCATCCATTATGTGCAATGATTATATTGACAAATTTCGTAACCCTTTCACGATCTCCATATGATCCTCCCGCATTCATTCTCAAACGGTTCCATAATTAAACCCTCGATCTTCACTCATACTCCGATATTCCACCGGTGACAATGAGACGTAGTTGATTTGACCACGGGCTCTTTCAGCCGCATAAAATCCATAGCCGTTGTTTAAACGTGCTTACATTTATTTTGCAGCCACCAAATTTCAAAACACTTCCGGATGTGTTATACTCCTCCTATTGTTCTGTTAATCTCACAACCGTATCTCTGCCGTGCTCACGAAACCCCTCTCTGTTCCGCCTCACTCCATTTCGTTCTCTGTTACGCTACAGCCTGTATACCCACTCTCTGATATCTATCTACAGTCATTGCGCTCATTTTTGTGCATTCAGCCGTTCTACTTCCATTGAACCCTCACGCAGGCAAATTTTTGAAGAGCAGAAAGAAGGATGGGTAAATTGCTAAGAGCAGAACCAGAAGGACCTAAATTCATGGAGGGATATCCACAAGTCAGGGATATATTGAAGAAAGCAAAGTGGCTGCGGTTTATCCAAAAGTTCAGAGGCTATCATAAAGAAGTGACAAAAGCATTTGCAAGGTCGTTCAATGGCCTGGAAGTAGAGATTGGAGACCTTAATTTTGCGGTGAACGAGGCATCTATAGCAACTGCCACGGAACTTCCTCAAGAGGGTGAGCGTTGGTTTAAGAATAAAAGCATTAGTGATGAAGCCTGGAGAATAATCTTACGAAACCAAGGTATGGACATAACCATTTTTAAAAGAGGAATTCCTGTTCATGCATTGAAAGAGGAATGGGCTACTTTGCTGCTAGTTGTTCAAAAATTCATTACCTGTGAAGGCCGTTTTGGGTCCATGTATATGTACCATACCAGGTTGCTGATGAATTTTCTAGATAATCGAACTCTCAATCTCCCATATTTTCTATTAAATAGCTTGAAGAAGATGTCTGTGACTGTTCAGAAACATTTAGGAGATGTAGAACCACATCTATATCACCACGGTCTTGTAAAAATTTTGATTGAAAAAGAGTTAAAGGAGAAGAAAGACACATGGGAACAATTTTTGATTAGAAATTTCTTTGAGGAACCTCGGGAAATTCCTGAAGGTAGCACATCAAGAAGGAGTAGGAGAAAAAGAATAAATGATGAAACTCAAAGTACTCCTACTCAAGAAATTCTTGAAGGTAACACATCAAGAAGGAGTAGGAGAAAGAGAACAAATGATGAAATTCAAAATACTCCTACTACTACAATTGAAAGAACTAATAGGGAAGAGAGACTGTCAAAGAGGAAGAAGAAAGAAACTAAGGGTAAAAAGCCAATAACATCAAAAGAGAGAAAAACTATTGAGGCTATACATCAAACTCCTTCTTCCGAAGAAGAAGATCATCAAGTGTTATCTGAGAGATTGGTTCATCTTCAAGAACAGTGATCTATAGCCAAGAAGAAAGAGAAAGGGAAACAAAAGCAAAAAGATAGTGGTCCACAGCGTGTGAGAAGAAGTTCCAAACTTAAGGGGAAATTGAGGAAAACGCAAATGAAGGGACCTCATTTTATCGATTTGGGAGAAGAAACATCTGAACAGTCCCCAGCTGACCATAGTCCATTTCACTCTCAGTCAGTTAGTGAACCTGGTTCATTTCATTCTCAGTCAGACATTGAACATAGTCCATCCCATTCTCAGCAAGATGTTGATGTGAGCCCTTCTCAGCCAGATTTTGAAGATAACTCTCCTTCACAGCATTTTGGGGATAGCCCAATAAAAATGACACTTGATATAGACCCCAAGCAGCAGGAAGTATATGATTATATAGAATCTTTAGAAAAAGCAGCTACAGGTCCCAGTACTTCATCCATTCAACCTCACACAGTACAGGATGATTTAGTCCAATCACTGAAACATGAAGTCTTTGAGCTAGAGCTTTTAAATAAACACATTAAAAATGAAAATGAGACATTGAAGGAACATAGTAAATTGGACAAAATCATTCATGATAATACCATGCTACATCTGGGAATATGGCAGAAGAAGAACAAGAAATTGAAAAAGAAATGCCAGAAGTTAAGCAGAGCACTGGTTAATATCAAATTTAGATGCTTAATGAAGAAGCCCAGGATGTTAGCAGCACCAAGGAAGAAGAGGAGAGGATTGGATGTACTGGCTGAAGTGTCAAAGCATATGAACTAAAGAAGGATTATCAAAATTTTGGTTGCATGAGGACATGCAACACCTTCACAGTGGGGGTATGTAGAGTCTCAAATCTGCATTGTTCTTATACATCTTCCTAGACCTTTTTCATTCACCTGAACCTCCCAAGTTGTCAATATCATTGTATATTAATTGCAAAAGAGCATCTAAAATGGTTTTTAACTATATTTTTGTGTCTGTTGTTTGATTTAGATTTTGCTCATTTAGCTGCGGAATCTTGCCACTTTCCGCAGCTGCTGCAACTTTCTGCAGCCATTTTGTGAAACTCTATGTTACAGGTGTCTTAAGGTAAAACGAGCCACATGGGCAAGTCAGAAATGATGTGGACATGGATCGTGTCCTATTGGCTCGAGCAAATTCACCTAAGGAGGCTACGGTCAAAGGTGGCTAAGTGGAAGTCAACCGTAGAGTCCCACGGTGACAAGACTCTGTTTCTCGCCACGTGGAGATTTATATGGCCGTTTCTGAATTGCGGGAGACAAATCAACACCTGTACATGGCTCCATAAGCCGAATTCAAACATCCAATCTTCATAGATTTACTCCTCAACGCGGCCATGATCCTAGATCTCTGGACATAATGGTTTACGTGTTCTCTATCAGCATAAACTTTAGGAAATTAGTTATATCACCTTCAGTATAAATAATGCGTTTGCATACGCATAAGAGTTAGTTTTTATTAGTCTCCATTAGCTTCCAGATATCTCTGTAATGTAATTACGTTGCCACTGTGCCGTAATATCACCTTTCTGTTATGACTGCATTTTAATATATAAGAAGACTCTGTTTCCAAGCGTAATTCGTACTTGAAGTCTGTTGCCAAGGCTGGTGTAGAGGGCCCCTGCACACGTTGAGGTTTTGTGCATTATTGTATAGTTCTTGTTTTATTTCTTTAAGCTCATTGTGCCATAATTCATTCACATGTTTATACATTGCATCTTTCATGGTATATATGCTTCATTTCTGTTTATAATCTTTCATGCTTTACATCTTGCTTTTGTCCATAATCTTTCATGTTTTATGTTATTGTTAACTGATCAGTGTTCTTGTTTTAGGTTATAAATAGGCAGCCCGGGCATTTGCATAACTTTTTGACTAATGACATGGAATTAATATTGTTCTGCTGCTAATTTACTTTTCTTAGTTTCTGTTTAATTTCAGTACTGCTTTGTTTATTTCAATCTTGCACATTTGTTTCAATAGTTAGATTTAGATATATCAAATTGTTCATGTCATTTTCAGTTACCTCCGAAAGCCACAGCTGGACTGATGGTGAGGGATTGAAGTATGAATGTATAGTTTGATATTAGTTTACTTTATGCAAGTTAGATATATTAAATTTCTCATGACATCTTCAGTTACCTCCGAAAGCCACGGCTGGACTGATGGTGAGGGATTGAATTATGAATGTGTAGTTTGATATTAGTTTACTTTCTGCAAGTTAGAAATATTAAATTGCTCATGACATCTTCAGTTACCTCCGAAAGCCACAGCTGGACTGATGGTGAGGGATTGAATTATGAATATGTAGTTTGATATTAGTTTACTTTCTGCAAGTTAGATATCAGGTTACTCAAGTTGTTTATGGTTACCTCCGAAAATCATAGCTGGACTAATGATGAGGGATCAAAAGATAAGTTGATGTAATTTGATTTAGATTTATAAGTTGATGTAATTTGATTTAGATTTACTTTGTTGCAACTTTTGGATTTCTTTGACCATAGTTTCTTTATGTTTGAACAACGGCCAAGAATAATGAGTTTCATGATCAGTAGTTCATTGTTTGTTTGACTAGAGTAGTGATGCAATTTCATTTTCTTTAATTTCATTTTCTTTGAAGAATTAATTTTGTCATTGTGTGTTTTTAAAATTCTTTTGAAGTTTGGAAAATCTTTAGAAAGACATTGTTGTCTTGAATATTTGTCTCCATGCTTGTCTTTTAGAATTTCACAAAAATCCAAAAACGACAAAAAAGTAAGAGATAGGTTATCTTGCACATATAGTGCGCCACACTTCGTCAGCTTACGAATCCCGGATTGACAAATTAAATGAAGCAATTTAGGACACACTAAATTGACCAAACAACCAGCAACTCAAAAACTTTATAGAATTGAAAGAGGAGTTTGAAAGTACACAAGTAGATCAACAAAACATGCTTGCTAAAACAAAGAGAAATCCTGAAGTGTTACCGCTGAAGAATAAATCTATACCCAAAGGTCTCATACCCCTTGAGAAGCTTTTTGATCAGAATGATGTTTTCAAGTCTCCTAGGATACAAGCTAATGATGAAGAGGTAGAGAGTTGTAACCTTGGTACAATAGCAATGCCAAAAATGATTAAGCTTTCAAAGTTTCTTTTAGTTGACATGAAACAAAAATATATTGAGATGATGAAAAGGTTCATAGATGTCTTTGCATGGAGTTATGCTGATTTGAAGAAGTATGATCCTACTATCATTCAACATACCATTCCAATTAAAGAAAATGAAAAGCCTTTCAAACAGAAGCTAAGGAGGATTAATCCACTTCTCATGCCTTTGATTGAGAAGGAAATCAAGAAACTCTTTGATGCTAAAATTATTGTTCCAATCAGATTTTCAAAGTGGCTTGCAAACTTGGTTCCAGTTAGAAAAAAGAGTGGAGAAATCATAATCTCCATTGACTTCAGAAACTTGAACAAAGCTTCTCTGAAGGACAACTACTCTCTCCCAAAGATGGACCAAATTTTGCAGAACATTGTTGGTTCCCAAAGGATGTCTATGCTTGATGGTTTTTCAAGGTACAATCAGATACTTGTGCATCCAGAAGATCAGGAGAAAACAACCTTTACCACACCATGGGGCAAATTCACGTATGCCAAGATGCCTTTTGGTCTGATGAATGCAGGAGCTACCTTTCAAAGAGCAATGGAAATTGCCTTTATTGAGGAGAAGGAAAAGATGGTGGTTTTCTATTTGGATGACATAGCAATCTTCTTAAGGAGAGAAGAAGATCACTTGAAGCACCTAGAAAAGATTCTGCTGAAGTGTATAAGGTTTGGAATTTCTCTCAATCCCACTAAAAGCATTTTTTCTCTGAATTCAGGGAAGTTAATTAGGAATATTGTTTCTAAATATGGGATTAAGATTGATCCAAACAGGGTCAATGCAATTCAGAAAGTGGATCTGCCTAGAAGCAGAAATGAAATTCACTCTTTCCTTGGAAGGGTAAATTTTGTGAGGATGTTTATTCCTAATTTTGCTGAGATTGTAAAAGACATAAAAAAGATGTTGAAGAAAGGAGCTGACATCAAGTGGACAGTAGAAGCAAAGAACTCATTTGAGGAGATTAAGAAGGCACTCACTCAAGCACTAGTTTTGATCAGCCCAGATTTTTCAAAAGAATTTTTGGTTTTTACATTTGCATCAGAAAATACAATTGTCGGAGTTTTGCTACAGAAAGGACAGCAAGGTACTGAGCAACCCATTTCATTTTTAGCAGGACATTAGCTAATTAAGAGCTGAAGTACAACATCTTAGAGAATCAAGCTTATGCCTTGGTCAAGGCCATCAAAGATTTCAGAATTTACATTATGCATTCTCATGTTATAACTTTTGTTCCTAATGCTGTTGTGAAAGACATTCTAACTCAAGTTGATCCTGATGGTAAGAGAGGGAAGTGGATAGCTAACTTTCTGGAATATGATATAGAAATTAGGCCCACAAAATTGGTCAAAGGTCAAGGCCTAGCAAAGTTGATTGCACTGTCAAATTTTGACTATCTTGATATGAATTTAATTGCAGAAATTTCAGAATTTTTAGACGAAGATGAAGAGGTGATTCCCATTGAAGAGAAGTACATCCTTTCTGACTGGTATAAAGACATTGTTTTTGTCTTACATCATCATAGAGTGCCTGCTGAATTGAAAAAGTATAGGGCAAGGTTTGTGAAGCTAAAGTCTTTGCGGTACTGCATCATTGATAAAAATCTGTATTGGAAATATACCGGTGGTATTCTTTTGAATTGTTTGCTGGAAGAGGAGGCTGAAAAAGTGATTGAGGAGTTTCACCAAGGAGATTGTGGATGTCATCGTTATTGGAAGGCCTACTATGTTTAAAGATGTCTACAAAAAGATTGTTGCTTGCCATGAATGCCAGATTTTTGATGGTAAGAAGAAGCTTGTTCCTTTACCCTTGACGCCTATCTATGTTGAGGCGTCATTTCAGTAGTGGGGTCTAGATTTTATTGGTGAGATTCATCCATCATCTTCAAGTCAGCATCGCTGGATTCTGACAACAACTGATTATTTCACCAAGTGGATTGAAGCAATCCCAACTAGGCAAGCAAATGATTCAGTTATCATTTCATTTTTGGAAAATAATATATTGTCTAGGTTTGGCTGCCCTATGAAGATCATCACTAATAATGCACAAGCATTCAAATCTAAGAAGTTGATCAGTTTTTGTCATCAATATCACATTACACTTGGGCATTCTACTGCATATTATCCATAAGGTAATGGTCTTGCTGAATCTTCTAACAAGAGCATTGTGAGGATTATTAAGAAGGTGTTGTGTGAAAATAAGAAATCATGGCATTTGAAGCTAAAGTATGCTCTGTGGGCTGATAGAGTGTGCACAAAGAGATTAATTGGAACTTCACCTTATGAGTTGGTATATGGAGCTGAAGCCATTTTTCCTACATCCTTGGGAGTGCTTGTCATGAAGTTGCTACAAGGATTAGAGGAGGAGCCAAATGAAATTTAGAGGAGGATTAATCAGTTGATAGCCTTGCAAGAGAAAATGGAGGAAGTCTATAACAATAATCTGCAATCTCAAAACATAATCAAGAAGACATTTGACAGGAAGGTCAAGGAGGAAAATTTTCAAATCCAAGATATGGTTTTGAAATGGGAAGCTAGGATTGAAGAAAAGGGAAAACATGGTAAGTTTGAGAATATTTGGAAAGGTCCATTCATAGTAGTTGCTTTTCATGGGAACAACACTTACATTCTGCAGGAGATGGATGGACAACCTTGTGCTGGAGGGCTTGTCAATGGCAGGTTTTTGAAGCACTGTTCCTCTTGAATTATGCTGATCATTCATTCCATTGTATATATTCCATTTTATATGTTTTTCTGCTAATAAAGATAAGCTGATCATCAAGCTTCAGCTCAAGGTGAAGGCCATTAGAGTTTGAAGGAAAGCTTGGCAAATTTCAGAGTTCTTTTTTTCGAGTAGATGGATAGAAGCACTAGAACTACAGGTTCTTTGGTGTACCACAGGGGCACACCATCCCAAGTGGAGCCACTATTATCACTCAGAAAAAATGAAACATAATTTGAAAAAGTCTGAGAGGTTCATGTGTCAAAGGTAAGGTCATAGAATTCATTTTTCATTACTTGGTTAAGGAAAATTTTAAATTTTTCTTATTATCTTACCCTAAAGTTCAGAACTCACCCTCATGCAAATATTGGCATGTCACATCAGTCATTATTTTATGACATTTTTCAATTCCCAAGTTTATAACACTGAAAATTCATTTTAGCCAAGAATCCCTACTTTCGTAGCAAAATACACGGAGAAAACGCACTTTTCGCTACGAAACTACTAATACTTTCGTAGCGAAACTGCCCAGAAAAACACTAGGTACATTGCAGAAGTAAGGATTACTTTATGTCTTGTCAAAACATCTGCTAGGTGTTAGTAAATGATTGAAAGGGATAGGGTAGATTCCATTTGAGACCAGCTCCAAAAACATTGAGGATCTGCAAGTATAGAAGTCAATTTCAATATCGAGCTCCTCAAAAGCAAGTAAAATGTTTTGCAAGAGATTGGTACTATGACATACAAATTGGATCTCCCTGCTTCTTCACGAGTGCATCCAGTTTTCCATGTTTCATGCTTAAAGAAGGTTATAGGTGAAAATCTTCCAGTTCAAACAATATTTCCAGAACTTGATGAGGAAGGAAAATCATATTGGAACCTGAAGCGGTCACTGAAACAAGAACTCGATAGCTATGGAATCGATCAATTTCATAGTATCTCATCAAGTGGAAGAACTTACCCACTGAAGATTCTAAATGGGAAGATGAGAATTTTATACAGAAGCACCCAGAGCTACTCAAGCATTAAGGACAACACTTTTTTGAAGGAGAGGGGCATGTTAGGTCCCTATATTACTAGTATAGTCCCTTGTTGTTGTTAGCGTAACCCCCCTATTGTTATTATTGTACCCTTGTAACCCCCAAATTGTTATTATTGTGCCCTTTAATTATTATTGTTAGGTCAGCTAGGATTACATTGTGGCCCCATGGACTCCTATATATAGAAAGGAGGTTTTGTAATTTGATTCATTTGTAATGTTCCCAATTTTAGCCTCAAACTAAAATGGAACATTATAGTTGCACATTTTATTTTTGATTAGTAAAATGGGTAAGGAGACACCTTAGCCCACTTTAGATGAAGAAATAACACTCCTCATGTGAAAAGGAGGAGAATAAAGTAGCTGAAATAAACACCTAAGGGTGTGAATGGAACCCAGCTCACTTGATTAGTCACCTTTGACTAAAGTCAAAAGCGTTGTCCAAGGAGGAGAGGCTTCCTAGAGAAGCTGCACAGTTTTGGAGGGAAGACACTCATGTGAGGGTGGAAACCCTAATTGGTGGGACCTTGGTGGAGAAGAGTTCCCTTTCTTTATATGGAGGAGATGGTAGCCCATTTGCATACATGTTATGTTTTAGAGTTTCAGCCTCGGGTTTGCAAAGCTTGCATCCCTGGGATGTTTAGTAGGGTGATGGTGCCCTCGGGCACTAGGGTGTTCCCGGGCGGGAATCCATACCTCTTCCTCAAGGAAGGATGAGGAATGAGCTGATTTTCCTTAATCCGACATTGGCCACAGCTACTACCATCATCTACAACATTAGCTCTGCAACAGAGAGGACGTTGTGTTGCTACGGGCAGCAAAGGAGGAACTCATGGAGTCATCTGAGCTTGTTTTCTTCAGTGGAGGAGTGTTCTATTCATTGGAGGAGCTACAAGGAGGATTCCTGAGCTTGATTTCAGATTTGTTGGCATGGGCCAACATTCCATCATCTCCCACTATGCAGTCCATGGAGGAAACTGTGTTATTTCAGAGGAGGCAGTGAGAGAGGTGTTTCTGAGCTCATCAAGAGGATGTTTCTGGGACAAAGGGATCAGCCCTTTGTATTAGAGATATGATTAGAGGAGGGCAATCATATATCAGATCAACCACAACCTCATTATATTTTTGTTCTAGTTGCAGTGACAACCTAGTTGTCACATTTTGGTTTTCTCCGGCATTTCTAGCAATCTTGCATAGATTGGCTAGAAATCTTGTATTTCAGCCCATTTCTTTGTTATTAGGCTATTTCTTGTATTCCTTCAGCCACATATGTATTTTATTCGTGTTCAAAAACTTATACCTTCATATACACTGCGCAGTCACTACTCTCTGACATTTTGTGGAGTTGCAACAACTCATGTATTTCATTGTTCATGGATGGGAGGTTGGTTCTTAAGGCTTGAGTGGCTTGTCCCTCAACTATTTATTGTATTTATTTGCTGATATATCATAATATCATGATGGCTGTAACATTTCCCTCTTATGATGTATTCAGAGTTGCAGAGTTCATGTTTATGTTCTTATGCTGCTGTAAGCTCTCTTATTGAGCATTGTTTTAGAGACCTAGATTGGGTAGATTTGAATAACCCATCTAGATGTATTTCTTTGAGCTCATATTATGCATAGGAGTTGTATGATGTATTTTCTAGGGCATCCCAGTGGTGGTCTTCCTTATTTTTGCAGCAACTTCCTTATACAGCGTCCTCAAGGACCCTGTAGCAGAAATCCCTGAGGTGGAATATTGCATATCCATAGATAGAGTCTGTGAAGGGCCAGCTAGCCTCAGGATCTCTCCCTTCTTGGAAGGAGACATATCCTGTAAATGCCCCAACAGTCAATCTCTGAAATGGACTTGTGATAGCTCACTGAAGAAGGAATTGGAATATCTAAAGATATTCCCGATGGAGCAGCAAGTTCCAGATTTGGAACATTACAGTGGTATCAGAGCATGATATTGGCTCAGCCTGTGCCCAAGATCTAATTCCATCAGCAAGAGGAGCTTCTCTCCAAGGAGAGGAGATTGACAGAGGAGACAAGGAAAGAGAAATGAAGGAAGAGGAGGTTTCCCTTCTTCTTTTCCAGACCATTGAGGAGATTATTGAAGATCTTGATGAAAGGGAAAATTTGGAGAAATTTTTTGAGAAGGTGTTACACAGTAATTTGTCACCGTCCCTGCAATTCCCATCTCGCCCATTGGAGGGTCGTTTCTGTGACCAATAAGTAGTGTCATGCCTTGCAAATACCATCATTTCATCCCTTTCCATGAGGACAACATTCCTTCTGTTGATCATTTCCTGAGCAGACCCCTAAAAACACATGTTTTTGCCTTGGCGCTGGTAGCCCGTTATGTACTCGCGCCAATGGGGGAAAATTAACACTGAGCCTGCGCCAATTGGCGCTCTGTCCCAGTGTTGCACCCGCGCCACTCTGTTTATGGAAAGTTTTTTAAAAAAGGAGGCGAAGTTTCGATTACAACAACTTTGTGGATGAGTCATCAGGAGTGGTTTCGACTGAATAACCATGACCTTCCTCCTTTGGCCTCTTGTTTCCACCATATGGGGAACCTCCCAAAGGATAAGGCCTCCCTTCCACTATTGTAGGGATCCCAACCTCCTCCTCTCCTCTATAAATATAGCCTTCATCCATTGATGAAGGGGCTGAAGGGCTGAAAGGCTGATAGTCTTGAAGTGCCTAAGCTTTGAATCTCCAAATTCCCAAGAGCCTTTGTGCTGTAAGAGCCCTCTTTCCTCCCTTAAGGCCGACTCAAGTAAGGAGACTATTTTCGAGAGACTCAGGAGAGGTTTTCCCTTTCCCTGGCGAGCTTTGCGAGACGTGAATGACTGGAGACCCATCCGAAGGAGACCACGACGTCAGAACTTTGGTTGTAATCTCTTTCGATCATTATTTAATGAATGATTACGATTATGGTTCCACTCTGTTTTCAATGATGTTAATATGAGTAGTATCCTTTCTGACTGATATTGAGTTACGTATGCCGGATTTTATGCTTGTATCTCTTTGTTTCTTGCATGTGCAGGTGTCCACCCACGGAGATCGTTCGAGGATCGTGATCTGCCAAGGCTGAGGAACGGGAACGCTCTCTTCTTCAGATTATAGCGTTGGAATCCAGGTAGGCTTCTATCTCTAGTCTTTTCATTCGTAACTAGGAACTTGCGCCGTAACATTTCTGATTGTTGCTAGACCCTTGCTGGGCTAGTAGGGATCGCCTCTGTCCGCAGAGGGGATTTACCTCCTCAACAATTTGGCGACTCCGCTGGGGATCGTCTGGATTTCACTGTCTCGTTTGTATTATTTTATGTTTTTCCTTGCTTGATGAGCCTTCTGGGTTGGGTTCTTTTGCTGTTGATTACTTCTTGGTTTGCTTAGTATGCATTGATCTACTTCTGGAGTAGTTCTTTTTCTTTTTTGGCTGAGAAACTCGACTGGCGCGCTTTTTAGCTCGACAGTCGCGCCAATTGGCGCATGTTGCTTTTGTTTAGCCCGCGCCAATTGCTTTCTGGCGCCAGTTTCAGCCTTACAGTCGCGCCACTCCTGTAAGGTTTTTGAGTTTCTTCATTTTTGAGCTCTCTGGGTTTGGTCACTGTTTTTCTTCTTGATTTTCCGACTGCTTGAGTGTGTTGGAGTCCTGTTTGACTGGGAATTCACCTCTGTCCTTTGGTCGTTTGCTTTTATCTATCGATTTCACGTTTTGAGCCCTAGGGCATCTAGTGGCCTAGTGTATCGAGCCCTCCTTGGGAGTTTTGGTGTTTTGTTTGTCCGGTCGACTTTTTGATTGATTCTCCACATCCTCTTAGTAGTTGTTCATTGTTTTGTTGCGATTTTTGGGTGATTGTTCATTCCTTCATTCAGATTTCGTTTGGTCTTGCATTGGGCCTAGATCACACAACCCATTGGAGCCTTTGAGTCTTTTCTTGGTTTTGAGAGACTTTGGTAGATTTGGGATTTGATTGCTTGCGTTGTTGAGTGAAATTTGTTTGTTTTGCTCTCTCGAATATCGTTTAGTGCATATTAGCTATCAAACGTTGAAAATTACAAAAAAAATCTCTTGTGCTTTTGGTTGAATTAGTGCAAATTGTGATCTTTTCGACTTTGCTAGTGATTAGTGATCTGAATGAAAAGTTTTCAATTTCATTAGCTGCATTAGAGATCTCGTTGTTTGTCTTCCGTTCATTTCGTTTGTGTAAAAGCTCTCAACTCTTCTCTAACTAGTTTTCATCGAACGAAATGTTGGACTGTGGCATGTAGCTTTGCATTTAGGAGTCTTTTAAGACACTACATACGATAGGGCCTGAAAATTGAAACTTAATCGAAGATCAAATTTAAAATTTATTCAATTAACCTAAGGCAGCATTGAATCTTAACGAAACATTTTTAGAGGTCTAGGCTAGAGACGTGTTCCGGCGTCTTTAAACCTAGCAGTTGTCGTTCGCCGTTTGGCTTTAGACAGCGCTAGTACGGACTTGTGCTCCCCGTACCGTCGCGTATATAAAGGGAGACCCCTCTAGGTTTTCAATCCTTTATCCACGGGAAGCCGAGTCTGCCGCCCTATACCCGTGATACACCGAACACAGCATTCGGGGAGACTACCTGCACGTACGGAAAGTCCTTGGTCGATTTCTGTTTCATTTTTTGAAACCAAGGTGTATATTGCAGTTCACGGATATTTGGTACACCCTTTGTGCCTAGTTTTTCTTGAGCAGTCATTTGGTCTTTTCTGACTCCCTAAACTTGAAAAGACCGTCGAGCGCTTGTCCTTTCACGCTTGTATCAAATCTGAAAGAGATAGAGTCATCTTTCTATTGTTTCTCGACTCTTAAAATATGAAACGATAGAGTTTCTTACTTTTCAATGTGGTAAAAATTAATCACCCACGATTACACGCCCGCTTAGATATTGCTTGTTGACTGTTTGATCGTGTGCCCTTAACTCTTTTTCAGCCCGTGTGTGGTTTTGAGTTTGATGGCAACTTTTTCAGAGTTTACCAACCAAGGAATCCCCTCAGAAGGGAATCCTAGTCATTTTCCTCCCTTTGGAAATGTTGGTGCTCCTTACATGGCGACGTTGTCCCTTCCTGGGTTAACTGTTGGGTTGCCTGTTTGGTTGTTCTCAACCTCTGTAGTCCCGAATGTCTCCACTACTGTTCAATCAGTTCCTCCACCTAAACAACATCATGTTGATTCTAAAGTGGACCTCTCTCCTTCTTCGCCTGTTTCTGCGTCCTCATCTTCTACTTCGCCTGGTGAAAGCATGGATTCGAGTAACCAGGTGGCTATGAAGAAGAAGAAGAAGACAAAGAAGAAGAAGTCTGACAAGCGAGAGGCTAAATGTGCAGCTACTGTTTCTGAAATATCTCCTCCCGATAAACCTTCCAACCCTCCACGGAAAGTCAAGTTCCCTTGCCTGTTGTGCACGAGAGACCATCTTTTTCGAGACTGCCCTGGCATCCCCAAGGTGCTCGAAGCATGGTCCGATGGCCATCCGCCGTTGCCTTTGACTTCCGGGAGCCAGGTTGGGGGCACGTCTTCAGCTGGTGCTGATAAGGCTCCTAAGAAGCAGGGTAAGATCACCAATCCCTGTAAGTTGTGTGAAGGGCACCATGCCATTCACCTTTGTCCTTATATGGATGAAGCCAAGCGAGTTTTGGACAACCCAACCGGTTCTACACCACGGCTTCCACCTGGTTATAATTGGCTTTCTTTGAATCCTCCGCCAGCTGATCCTATGATTGGTCAAAAGTCATCCTTGGTCGATCCCGCTCCCCCAGAAATTCAAATTCACGAATCCATCCCTGACCAACCATTGGTCATCGGATCAGTTGAATTGGCCCCATCCGCGGTGCACCAGGTCTTTTCTATCGAGAGTGGATCTCACACCCCCCATGTCCTTCTGATTTCCTCAGATTCTTCAGACTTGAAGAAAGATTCTCCTGTCCCTATGCTTCAAGAAGCTGCTCCTCTGCCTCCCATGATGGAGGCTCCGAAGGATATCCCGCCGCCCAGGATGGAGGTTGCATATTGCTGAAGATCTAGCCATGTCAGGTTCCAACATGGGATGAACCTTGTGCTTGATGGTGACCCTCAAAATCATTTGGTGGCTTCCTTTGGTAGGAATTGATTTGCGAGGATTTCGCCTTAGTCTTATGTGCCTTTCGGGAGTCACGGTCTGGGATCTTGGTACGGTTGTGCCCGGCCATTATAGACGAAGGTGCCTGCGGTAGTACGTATTCCAGCACAGCGAGCAAGCTTTCGGTTCGCCGCCGCTTGCGCCCGTTACGCAGAATCTGTTGACATTCAATAGAAGAACGAGTCAACTGTTGGGGATCCTTCCAAGGTTACCGGTTACTTTGGGAGGTAAAACCGTCCATATGGACGTGATGGTCGTTCCAGGCCCCTTGGATTTCAATCTACTCATGGGGCGCGATTACACCTATGCCATGGGAGCGCTTGTCTCCTCCCTTTTTCGTGTGGTCTGTTTTCCGCATGAAGGACGGATCGTGACCATTGACCAGCTTTCGTTCTTTGGTCCTAATATGGCAACTGGTCCACCATCACCCCCTTCGGGTTTTTATCCACCCGTTGTATCTGCCCCACCGCAGGTCAACTATGTGGCTACTTACCCCATGCCTGTGCTCAGTGATGATGCTGTTGTGCATCAAGTGCTGGGGGCATTGGGTCCTGACTTCCAGGATGTTTTTCTTCCATCGGGAGTGGAAGTCTTGGAAGCGATGACTTCTTGTTCATTATGATGAGGTTGTCCGGAGCATGGTTCTTTTCCTGTGTCAAGCTCCTTAAAAAATGAAACCAAGTCTGTTAGAGCATGGTTTCTTCCCTGTGTCAAGCTCTTTAAAAAATGAAACCAGGTTCTCGGAGCATAGTTCCTCCACTTGTGTCGAGCTCCTAAAAACAATGAAACAAGCTGTCTGAGGATAGTTCTTTTAATGTGTCAACCTCGTTAAAATAATGAAACACGTTTTTGTTCAATTCGAGTCTTTGACCAGATCTCGTAAAATCCCAGTCGAGTCTTTCTTAGATCTCGTAACTTGAACCTTCACTCCATCTGCCTTTCATATGGACTAAAGCTTGGGGGGCATGTACCTCGAATTGAGTCACCATACTGGGGGCATGCTTACTTTTTCAAGCATAGTTTGTTTTCGTTTCAAGCTTGTGTAAAAATGAAACCGGGTTCAAGCATAGTTTATCTTTGTTTCAAGCTTGTGTAAAAATGAAACCAACTTCAAGCAGAGTTTCCTTATTTAAAGCTTGTGTAAAAATGAAACCTTCCCCATTTTACCTCTCGTGATTGTCATTTTATCAGCCCGTTTTTGCTAGATGAGCCTTGGTTTTCTCACTCCATCGTCATTATCTGCTTGGCCGATCATATGCCTTCACTTGGTTGTTTTACCCGTTCCTGAGGAACCGCTGCGATGAGTGGTCTTGTTAGCCAGCCTCTTAACCTTTACTTGTTTTGAGAAGTTCCACCATTACCGGAACCAGTAGCTACCCTTTATACCACTCGTTCCTCCAGGAGGAGTCATCTTTCAGCTCTTTTCTGACTCTCTAAATATGAAAAGATTGCCGAGGCCCTTGTCATTTCGATCTCGTTAAAATGGACACGAATCGACATCCACCCAGTATAAGTTTAACCCTTTTTCGGGCTGGGATGGATTGATTACGAAAAAGGAATACCCTAGCCTATCGCGACTAGGAGGTTTTCTCGGATATTGTTTTCTACCTTTTCGGATCTGAGGAACTATTCACGAAAAGGGACATGTGGAGTTTACTTTTCCGTTGTCTTTTCAAACTCTCTAAACATGAAAAGACGCCGAGTTCTTCCTTTGTCGGACTCGTTAAACCTAAATGACATCGGGGATTGTCAATCATGACGTTATCCGAGTTCCTCCATCCTAGGACTCGTTAAATGCACTAGGATGGATTCGTCCGAAGGACGGATTTATATGACAAGCATATGGTATCCTCTTCAAGATTGTGTAAAAATAAAGAGGTACTCACCGGGATGGTGGGGGAAAAATGGAACCATTATCATTGTCGTGTCGGCAGTATGTCACTCTTGAACATGGCACTTGTTTGCATTCGTGTCGGGTTGGGGACATCTCATCTCGTTTTTCACTTGCCTCCGTGGGTTTGGGTGATCCCTTTTGACCTCTCATCTGCTCTTTGCCTCGTCACCATGACCTCTGATATTTTGATGTCAAATACTGCCAAATCCACTGTCGTGCCGCCAATGTGTTCAAGAGAAGTTGACCTCTGCAAATATCAACCTTCCTCTGATTCTCATACGATCCTGATTCACAACAAAACATCATGTTCCTCTGTCTCATGTCGATGATGTGGGAAACATTATGGCCCACCTTCGATCAAGGTCACTTCTGGCTCGACTTGTCATTATCCAGGAAGCTGATCTAGAGACTCCTTTATGGTACCTTGGAGCCTGCATGCCTCAATGGCAGGTTCATCGCATTCGACGTGAGGTTTTCATCATTGGCCTCCGATCGAGTGATTTTGCGGGTGTTCGACGCCAACCCATTGATTCACACGCCGTAGATTGTACCTGTAGTACCTTGAGAGCCATTTTCATTATTGGTGGTTCCTCTCGCGTCTGTTAACAGCTTTCATCATTGGCTGGTAATCAGACAATGTTCCTGCATGTTCGACTTCAGCTCACATATTCACATGCTCGAACTTGTACTTAGTTTGGGTTGAGATGGAGCGCAAGACCCTGGATTGTGTCTGTTGTAATCCAGGCTGCGATTGTGGATTATTATCATTATGTATATGACTCATTGCTTGGATGGCTGCGACCATACCTGAGTCTATTTATTTGATCCTCGCCGTATGGCTGCGCCCATACCCTGGATCCGGATTATAGTGTACTCTGTTTCGGATGGCAGCGCCCATACCGCATATACATCATGTACTTGAAACATCCCGATTGTATCTTTATTACGGGATTTGGGCGGCGGGCCTTGATTGTTCTGCCTCGTAAACATTTACCCCTCTCTCTCTGGGCCTCATGCTTTGGGAGGCATCTGTACCACCGATGGTATGCATACAGTTCCATCTGTGGCCCAGCTCGGAGGGTCGTTTACGCGACCAATAAACGGTGTCCTTTGCCAATACCATAATTGCATCCCTTTCCATGAGGACAACATTCCTTGTGTTGATCATTTCCTGAGCAGACCCCTAAAAACACCTATTTTTTCCTTGGCGCTGGTAGCCCGTTATGTCCTCGCGCCAATGGGGAAAATTAACAGCGAGCAGCGCCCGATTGGCGCCTAATCTAATTTGCACAGCGCCACTCTGTTCATGGAAAGTTTTAAAAAAGGGCGAAATTTCAATTACAACAACTTCGTGGATGAGTCATCAGGAGTGGTTTCGACTGAATAACCACTGCCTTCCTCCTTTGGCCTCTTGTTTCCACCATATGGGGAACCTCCCAAAGGATAAGGCCTCCCTTCCACTATTGTAGGGATCCCAACCTCCTCCTCTCCTCTATAAATATAGCCTTCATCCATTGATGAAGGGGCTGAAAGGCTGATAATCTTGAAGTGCCTAAGCTTTGAATCTCCAAATTCCCAAGAGCCTTTGTGCTGTAAGAGCCCTCTTTCTTCCCTTAAGGCCGACTCAAGTAAGGAGACTATCGTCAAGAGACTCAGGAGAGGTTTGCCCTTTCCCTGGCAAGCTTTGCGAGACGTGAACGACTGGAGACCCATGCGAAGGAGACCACGACGTCAGAACTTTGGTTGTAATCTCTTTCGATCGTTATTTAATGAATGATTACGATTATGGTTCCACTCTGTTTTCAATGATGTTAATATGAGTAGTATCCTTTCTGACTGATATTGAGTTACGTATGCCGGATTTTATGCTTGTATCTGTTTGTTTCTTGCATGTGCAAGTGTCCACCCACGAAGATCTTTGGAGGATCGTGATCTGTCGAGGCTGAGGAATGGGAACGCTCTCTTCTTCATATTATAGCGTTGGAATCCAGGTAGGCTTCTATCTCTAGTATTTTCATTCGTAACTAGGAACTTGCGCCGTAACATTTCTGATTGTTGCTAGACCCTTGCTGGGCTAGTAGGGATCGCCTCTGTCCGCAGAGGGGATTTACCTCCTCAACAGAAGGGTTTTGTTGATAGGACAAATCCTAGCTACTTCATGAAGGGTGTGAGCATTCAGCCACACATGCAGATCCACAGTGCAGTACATTTCCCATAGCTACTGCAAGAAGGATGGAGGAAAAAGTTGAGGCCTTTGGAGGAGCAACGCTGCAACTCAAAGGTATGATTCATGATAATTGATTTCAGAGTTCTATTTCATGTTCTCATGCAAATGAGAGATCATAAGTTGAAGTCACAAAGAGTTTTGCAAAGGGGATTGATGAAAACCAATGTGAAACATGGTGTGAAAAAACTTCAAACACTTTGCATGCATGGAGGGGAACCATGAAACAAAGATCATTCCATATTTCTAGAGGGGGAAAAGTCAGGAGAATAATTTGCTAGAGGAAAGACCCCCATTGTATGAAGGGCACTCTTTCCTTTGTGAGGGTGTGGAGATATTTCTCTCAAAGGAAGGCCAATATACAAGGCCTCTCATTGGGGAGGAGATACACTCACATATTGGTAGAGAGGAGGTGCATTGAAGAATCTACAGCGCTGCACCATTGGATGAAGGAGAAGAGCAGAAGGATCAACATGAAGGGATGATGGACATTCACCCTTATCTATTTCAGAGATTCTCTTCACATAGGAGAGGGACTACATTGAGCAGTAGAGAGAGAGGACCTTTCATTCCTCTCATATATTCAGTCCACTTCCTATCTTGATTTCTCACTTTTGGAGGCTTTCCACCTGGGAGGCCACATGATCTAAATATGATGAGAGGCATCAGGTCATTTGGTTCACCACTCTTGGATTCCGAAGAGGTGGAGACATTAGAGGAGTCCAACACAGGGCAGAGAGTTTGGGGATAAGCACAAGGAGGAGGGATACACTCTCTCATTTTCAGTACCACCCATTCTCATCAGTTTTACTGCGTAGACAGAGTTGCTGTATGGATGGAGGATGGCATCTTCATGATGCATGATGACTGCTCCATGGATTTGGTGAGAGAGAGGTTAATTCCTTTGGGGAAGGACTCTTTCATGCATTGGAGTATATGGAGGCCACTCATGCTTACATTTCCCAGGATCGGGAGATTCTTTGGAGGTGATAGTATCTCATGGGAGGCTCATTTTCAGAGAGCATCATTTCTATTTGAGCATGAGTAGCTGCATGATGGGAATGGCAGCAACTTGGAGGATGAATTTGGCATGAGGGGATGTCAAGGCAGCAAGCAGTAGCATGATGGAGCACCATATTGCAGAACACCAGCGCTGTCTATGTGGAGGATTGATCCAGGATGGAGGACTCAGCTTTGGTTGAGTATTCCCCAGGATCTTGGTGCATGCATGATTCTTGGATGGCCTTGATGAGGATGGCAGATACTTAGTGGATGATATGATCATCTATCATCATGGCAGACTCTTCTTGACTAGGGCCTCTAGTCTCAAGGAGACACTATTGCATGCAACATATGAGGACTTCCTAACTATGCATTTGGATGAATACTTTGCTTTGCTAGAGGAGTTCACTTGGGAGGGCATTCAGTATGATCTACATTAGCATATGGATAGATGCATAGCCCAGTTGATTTTGGAGAGGTCGGAACAACCATTCCCTTACTCATTGGAGGAGAGGGAGAGAATTTAGATGAGCCATTTCAGCTCAAGGATTGGAGTACATGGTAGAGGAGGTATAGATCTTCATTTTGATTTGCCTTCCTTTACTTCTTATCGATAACTTGATGAGCTAAGGATGATCACATCTCCTTATGCTCCCTATTGTGATGTACTTTTGGCCCATTGCAGCAATGGGAGTGGCCATTCTTATGATGGTTTGTGGGGGAAGCCACATGCTTCTTGGTGTGCACCATTGACACTAGTTTGTATTTCATGTTTCATCTTATGAGGAGATGTTGTGGCAACAAACAAGTGGCTAGTACAGCACTTGTTACTCTTGATTTTGAGGCAGGCCAAGGAGGCATTGCGAAGGTTCCATGAGTAACTTTGAACCACTCTCCAGTTGTCATTTGGCAACTTGCTTTTATTGTATATTGCTCCTTGTATTTCTGATGTTGGTACACTCATGAGGAACATTATTTGGAGGGTATTGTATGTACAGCCCATTGGGAGCATGATTCTCTCCATTTTATATGTTTTATCTTGCAGTAGATACCATGGGCAAACCATGATTGCCACATTGCTACTTGTACCTTCTTGTGGGAGGGAGCACTTGGAGAATTTGCTGAGGCATTTCATGGCTGATTTTTCTTGATGGAGTAGCTTGGGCCATTCTTGGAGGCCATACTTTTCTAGCCCAAAGACAAAGGCAGCCCCATATGAGTAGCATATGGAGAGAGGGCCATCATGGGAAACCAAAACAACTCTCCATTTAGCCCCAACTCATTGCAGAAATCAGGGGTGAGATTTTCATTTGGATGATAGCATGGATGAGAGGATCATCATTGGGAGCAGAATTTTCCCATGCATATTATCACTCCTACCTTAAGGAGGCCATATTCCAGCGGGAAGGATTCCACTACACCTTCTATCTTTCCATGAGGAGCATCATTTTCAGTTTGCATACTTGGGAGAGAGCATTGGAGGGCAGATTTATTGCAGCATATTTGAGCAGTGGTGGGACCATTGATGAGGAGGCCACAACAGAGGAAGGGGGAGAAATTTTGTTCTATCTATGCATTTTCTTGAGGGCAAGCAACATGTGGGAGGGGAGGACTGTAATGTTCCCAATTTTAGCCTCAAGCTAAAATGGAACATTATAGTTGCACATTTTATTTTTGATTAATAAAATGGGTAAGGAGACACCTTAGCCCACTTTAGATGAAGAAATAACACTCCTCGTGTGAAAAGGAGGAGAACAAAACAGCTGAAATAAACACCTAAGGGTGTGAATGGAACCCAGCTCACTTGATTAGTCACCTTTGACTAAAGTCAACATCGTTGTCCAAGGAGGAGAGGCTTCTTAGAGAAGCTGCGCAGTTTTGGAGGGAAGACACTCATGTGAGGGTGGAAACCCTAATTGGTGGGACCTTGGTGGAGAAGAGTTCCCTTTCTTTATATGGAGGAGATGGCAGCCCATTTGCATACATGTTATGTTTTAGAGTTTCAGACTTGGGTCTGCAAAGCTTGCGTCCTCGGGTTGTTTAGCAGGGTGATGGTGCCCTTGGGCACTAGGGTGTTCCCAGTCGGGAATCCCTACCTCTTCCTCAAGGAAGGATGAGGAATGAGCTGATTTTCCTCAATCCGGCATTGGCCACAACTACTACCATCATCTATAGCGTTAGCTTTGCAGCAGAGAGGACGTTGTGTTGCTGGGGGCAGCAAAGGAGGAACTCATGGAGTCATCTGAACTTGTTTTCTTTAGTGGAGGAGTGTTCTATTCATTGGAGGAGCTGCAAGGAGGATTCCTGGGCTTGATTTCAGATTTGTTAGCATGGGCCAACATTCCATCATCTCCCATTGTGCAGTCCATGGAGGAAATTGCGTTATTTCAAAGGAGGCAGTGAAAGAGGGGTTTCTGAGCTTTTCAGGAGGATGTTTCTGAGACAAACGGATAAACCCTTTGTATTGGAGATATGATCAGAGGAGGGAAATCATATATCAGATCAGCCATAGTCTCATTATATTTGTGTTCCAGTTGCAGTGACAACCTAGTTGTCACATTTTGGTTTTCTCCGGCATTTCTAGCAATCTTCCATAGATTGGCTAGAAATCCTGTATTTCAACCTATTTCTTTGTTATTGGGCTATTTATTGTATTCCTTCAGCCACATATGTATTTTATTCATGTTCAGAAGCTTATACCTTCATATACACTGCAAATTCACTGCTCTTCGGCATTTTGTGGAGTTGCAACAACTCATGTATTTCATTGTTCATGTATGGGAGGTTGGTTCTTAAGGCTTGAGTGGCCTGTCCCTCAAATATTTCTTGTATTTATTTGCTAATATATCATAATATCATGACGTCTGTAGCATTTCCCTCTTATGATGTATTCAGAGTTGTGGAGTTCATGTTTATGTTCTTATGTTGCTGTAAGCTCTCTTATTGAGCATTGTTTTACAGACCTAGATTGGGTAGATCTAAATAACCCATCTAGATGTATTTCTTTGAGCTCATATTCTGCATAGGAGTTGTATGATGTATGTTCTAGGGCATCCCAGTGGTGGTCCGCCTCATTTTTGCAGCAGCTTCCTTATACAGCGTCCTCAAGGACCCTATAGCAGAAATTCCCGAGGTGGAATATTGCATATCCATAGATAGAGTCTGTGAAGGGCCAACTAGCCTCAGGATCTCTCCCTTCTTGAAAGGAGACATATCCTGTAAATGCCCCAACAGTCAATCTTTGAAATGGACTTGTGATAGCTCACTGAAGAAGGAAATTGGAATATCTGAAGATATTCCCGATGGAGCAGCAAGTTCCATATTTGGAACATTACATCATCCAAGAATTGTTCATTCATGTAATGTATTGGAGGTTTCCCCCTCGAAGTGGCTTATTTCTAAGGCATTGATATCTCTTTTCTTCTATTTTTGGAGCTGGTTTTGCTGCTCCACGATGACCTGTTTGGAAGCAGCAAAACCCTAGAATTCAAAGCTCTGATACCAAATGTTGTGAAACCAGCTCCAAAAATAGAAGAAAAGAGATATCAACGCCTTAGAAATAAGCCACTTCGAGGGGGAAACCTCTAATACATTACGTGAATGAACAATTCTTGGATGATACAAATTACAAAACCTCCTTTCTATACATAGGAGTCCATGGGGCCACAATGTAATCCTAGACGGCCTAACAATAATAATTTAAGGGCACAATAATAACAATATGGGGGTTACAGGGGTACAATAATAACAATAAGTGGGTTACACTAAAAACAATAAGGGACTATACTAGTAATAAAGGGACCTAACAAGCCCCTCTCCTTCAAAAAAGTGTTGTCCTCAACGCTTGAGTTGCTCTGGGTGCTTATATATAAAATTCTCATCCTCCCATGTAGAACCTTCAGTGGGTAAGTTCTTCCACTTGATGAGATACTCTGAAATTGATCGATTTCGTAGCTGTCGAGTTCTTGTCTCCGTGACTGCTTCAGGTTCCAATATGATTTTTCCTTCCTCATCAAGTTCTGACAATATTGTTTGAACTGGAAGATTTTCACCTATAACCTTCTTTAAGCATGAAACATGGAAAATTGGATGCACTCGTGAAGAAGCAGGAAGCTCCAATTTGTATGCCATAGAACCAATCTTTTGCAACACCTTGTAAGGACCATAGTACTTTGGTGATAATTTATTATCCTTCTTGGCTTGCTTGAGGGACATTTGTTTGTATGGTTGTAGCCGTAAAAATACCCAATCTCCTACATCAAAACTTCTCTCGCTGCGATGTTGATCTGCCTGTTGTTTCATTGGATTTTGTGCCAAATTCAGGTTATCCTTTAAGAGTTGGAGAACTTCTTGCTGATGCTCGATGTGATCTTCCACTGCTTGAACCTTCGAATTTTTTCTTAAAGATGATGTGATGGATGGTGGATGATATCCATAAAGTGCCATAAATGGGGTCATTTTTGCTGCAGTATGGAAGGAAGTGTTATACCACCATTCAGCGAGAGATAACCACTTGACCCATTGTGTTTGTTTATCAGATACAAAACAATGAAGATATCCTTCCAAACATTTATTTACTATCTCAGTTTGACCATCAGATTGAGGATGATAAGATGAGCTATGAGCTAATTGAGTACCCAAACAAGAAAATAACCCCGTCCAAAAATTTCCAGTAAAAATGGGATCTCTGTCGCTCACAATAACCCTTGGGTTTCCATGTAGCTTTTGAATTGTGTCCATAAATGTAGTAGCAACTGTACATGCTTTAAATGGATGAGATAATGCACAAAAGTGTGCATACTTGGTAAGTCCATCACTACCACCATGATGACACTCTTTCCTTCGGACTTAGGTGAACCTATGATAAAATCCATTGAAATCTCCTCCCAAATTTGACTTGGAATGGATAAAGGTTTTAGAAGACCTGGGGTCTTAATTGTCTCAACTTTATTCTGCTGGCAAACCAAACATTCCACCACAAACTTTTGAATATCAGATTTAAGGCCATCCCAAAAAAATTCTTTCTTCACCCTGTGGTAAGTTTTTAACAATCCTGAGTGTCCTCCTAAAGGAGAAGTGTGCAATTCCAAAGAATATCTTGTTTTATTTGGGAATTCTTACAAAGATACAAGCGATCTTTGTACCATAAGGAATCATTTTCCCAACTAAATGTATCAGATGTACTAGGATCTTGCTACAACTTTTGAATGAGTGTCCACACTTCTTCGTCCTTCTTCCATTCATCCCTTGCTTCAGTTATCCAATCTGGTTGGATAATAGATATGGCACAAAGCAATGCTTCCGCCTCTTCATTCTTTCTTGAGAGTGCATCTGCAACAACATTTAGCTTCCCTTTTTTATAGAATATTTCAAAGTCATAACCCAACATCTTTGTGACCCATTTTTGCTGCTTTTCTGAAGATAGTCTTTGTTCCAAAAAGTGTTTAAGACTACCATGATCAGTTTTTACCTTGAAATTTCTTCCCATTAGTTAAGTTCACCATTTCTTTAGTGCGTGAAGTATTGCTAACATTTCCTTCTCGTAAATAGCTTTCTGTAAATACTTTCCTTTGATTGGACGACTTTCAAAAGTAATGGGTCTTCCTTCTTGCATTAAAACAACACCAATTCCATTTCTTGAGGCATCACATTCCACAATAAAGGTTTTTGTGAAATCTGGCGTAGCTTAGACCGGTGCTATGCACATTGCTTCTTTAAGATGTTCAAAGGCCTTAGTTGCTTCAGGAGTCCATGAAAATGTATCTTTATTCAATAATGTTGTTAGAGGTGTTGTTATTCTCCCATAATTCCTCGCAACTGCTTTATGGTTGTGGAGAATTTCCATTCCTTAACGACTTTAATTTTTTTAGGGTCTACCTTAACACCCTCATGACATACAATATGACCTAGATATTCCACCTCTTGTACTCCAAAGAAACAGTTGGATGTTTTTGCATATAATTGTTTCTCCTGCAATTGTTTGAGCACCCTGTCAACATGTTGAACATGATCCTTCGAAGACCTGCTGTAGATTAGTATATCATCAAAAAATACTAGCACAAATTTTTGAAGGAAGGGTTTGAAAATGGAATTCATCAACCCTTGAAATGTAGAAGGTGCATTGGTAAGGCCAAAAGGCATGAACACAAATTTATAATGACCCTCATGAGTTCGAAATGTTGTTTTTGGAATATCTTCAGTCTTCATTCTAATTTGATGATATCCTGAACGAAGATCCAACTTGGTAAAATAAATTGCTCCATGTAATTCATCAATCATAAGAATGGGAAATTTATCTTTAATGGTGAGCTTATTGAGCTCCCTATAATCCGGACACATGCGCCATGATCCATCATTCTTGCGTACCAATATTACAGAAGCAGAGAAAGAACTTTGACTAGGTTGAATTATACCAACCTCTAACATTTCTACAATCATACGTTCAATTTCGCTCTTTTGGACATAAGGATATCTATAAGGCCTGATGTTTGGAGGAACACTTCCTAGAATCAAATGAATAGCATGATCATGATCACGAATAGGTGGGAATCCTTTGGGAGTTTCAAACACCTTGGAATGATTGTCCAAAACTTTTTGGAGATCTGCAGAAATAGATGATTTTGATGTTGGAACTTCTAGTGAGCATAATTGTGCAATTACGCCTCGTTGTTCTTTCTTTAGAAGCTTTTTCATGACATTAGAGCTTATTATCTTTCCCGGCTTCCCCGCAATACCCCGTAATTCGACTTCCTTTCCTTCTGAAAAAAAATTCAAGAAAAGTTCTTGAAAATTAAAAGCTACCGTCCCCAAAGATTGTAACCATTGTACTCCTAGTACAACATCAACACCTCCCATAAGAATGGAAAGCATTGGACTATTCAATACATATTCCCCCATGGTTAGCTTGATATTATGGCATTTTCCAAAGAAATTTATAGTTCCTCCATTTGCAACCATCACTTGGCATTGTGGTGCTGGGTATAGGAAATAATTCAATTCCTTGGTTACCTTACAATGAATAAAATTATGGGTACTACCTGAATCAATCAACACTATTACCTTTTTCTTCTTGATATGTCCTTCTATCTTGAGAGTTTGAGTAGTGGTAATTCCTGCCAATGCATTACATGATATGGTCAAAATCATTTCTTCCTCTTCTAGGGTTGGTTCGTGGTGTATACCCTCTTCTTTTGAAGATTCTTGTTCATTTTATTCTTCCTCTTCACAATCTATGTAAAATAATTTCTTCTCAGCACACTTATGACCTTTAGTGTAATTGCTATCACAACTGTAGCAAAGCCTTTTTGCTCTTTTTTCTTCCAATTGTTGTGGTGTCAACCTTGTAGGTTTTGAAAATCTAGGAGTAGCAACACTTCCCTCTTTATAGAAGTGAGTGGTAGGCGTCCTTGTCGCCATAATTTTACATTCAATTTTTCTGGCCAACCTGAATGCCTCTCCAATGAATCAGGTTCCAAAACACGAACTTCATGTTGGATGTTATCCTTTAAAGTACCTATGAAGAGATAAATCCCATGTTCCTCTGAAATATCAGTTTCCCTTATATTCAATTTTTGGAAGTCCTCAATGTGCTCCCCCACTGAACCCTTTTGTTTGAGATTTATCAATTGGCTAAAGAAGGTGTTTCTCTTTGTATCCTCATAATGTGCTATCATTTCCTTCGTAAAAATTGAGCAAGTGACAATTTTTTTACGGGAGCAAAGTCATCGATACCATACAAATGTATTTTGTTCTAAATGTAAAGTTTCAATACATACCTTTTGTGTGTTTTACACATTATTGAGATCAAAATATTGCTCCATCTGTAGTATCCATGTTACAGGATCCTTTCCATTAAACTTTCTCATATCCATTTTTGGAATATGGTGGTTCTTCCCTCCAACATTAGAGTTTATGAAATCATGATTAACATTTATTTTGTTCTCATCATGAGTTTCCTCTACTATCTTTTCACCATTAGGAAAAATTTATTGTTTCAACTTTGCCAACCTTCTACGTCTACTTTAAGATCATTCTTCATGTTTTTCATGTTGTCTTTCATTTTTTCATTGATCTTAGCTTCCATGTCATCCATATTAGCTTCCATGCCCACTTCTATGCCATCCATCTTAGCTTCCAAACCATTCATCTTAGCTTCCACGCCTTTCTTCAAACCATCCATCTTAGTTTCCACACCTTTCTTCAAAACTTCCATTTCATTTTTTGTTGCTCTTTGCGAGAGCGAAATTTGTTGCACTTGCTCTTGTAATTTTGATATGTCATGTTGTCATTCTTCGTCTTCATGAGTCATAATAGAGCCTACTAAAGGCTTAATGGGTGTTGAATTCTTTTTAGGGGCCATTTTAGAATCCAATATTGATATCTATTCTACAATATGCCTTTGGAATCAATTCAACTTGATTCTTCAAACAAGACTTATGCAATTCGGAAAAAAATACACACCTTTTACTTGCTTTTGAGGAGCTCGATATTGAAATTGAATTATCTCTATAATTATGGATCCTCAATATCTGAAATTCAACTATGTAGTAGCCCTCTGAAGCTTCTTTCAAATGCCACAGGTTTGATCTGATTTGGATTCTTCAAGGCAAAGTTATGTCTAATCTCCCACAATGACCCAATTATGGACTGGTTCAGTAGAGCTAACTTGTATGACTTGCCACGTGTCACTGTTTTCTCCTTTGGCTCTGAAATTGATAGACAATAAACTAAAATCTGTGTTATTGCAGCCACTTTTTACAGCATTCCAATCCGATGCTCAAAGAGAGAGCTATGAATATTTTTCCACGGTCATCTCTTTGAGATGAAATTCAAAAGCCTGAAAAAGACCTAACTTCCACATATCATATCTCCGAAAATATTGCAAACCAAGATCTGAAATTTTGCGAAGATGTTCCTCGGGATTTCTTCTTCGCACTTTAAAAATTTCAGCATCTGAACCTTCGTAGAAAAATATTTATAGAGAAAATTCCATGATGACCTGTTTAGGTTAAATTCAGGAGCCTGCAAAATGACCTAAATTCCACAGATTATATCTCCGAAAATATTGCAAACCAAGCTCTGAAATTTTGCGACAATGTTCCTCAAGATTTTGCTTCGCACACTAAAACTTTCAGCGTCTGAACCTTCGTAGAAAAATTTTTATAGCGAAAATGCCACGATGACCTGTTTGGAGCAGCGAAACCCTAGAATCCAAACCTCTGATACCAAATGTTGTGAAACCAGCTCCAAAAATAGAAGAAAAGAGATATCAATGCCTTAGAAATAAGCCACTTTGAGGGGGAAACCTCCAATACATTACATGAATTAACAATTCTTGGATGATACAAATTACAAAACCTCCTTTCTATATATAGGAGTCCATGGGGCCATAATGTAATCCTAGCCGACTTAACAATAATAATTTAAGGGCACAATAATAACAATATGGGGGTTACAGGGGTACAATAATAACAATAAGGGGGTTACACTAACAAAAATAAGGGACTATAATCGTAATATAGGGACCTAATAGGATAGATGCCATTTGAGTCAGTTAGGGTTAAGATCAAGGTACAATAGTCATTGCTGAAGTCATTATCACCATTTTAAACATGTATGAGTCATCATTATGCCATGAGTTGTCATCTAACTTCAAAATCTTTCCAAATTAAGTCATTTTTCATTCTTCATTCCCTTTTTGCGTGTTATTGAGCTCTGGACAGCTATTTCACTGAGCCTAAGCTGTGGCTATTATTTTCAAAGGTTTGCAGGTATCACTGATCAAGCGAGGCATAGAAGACATTAAAGAACCATGGCTACAAAGAGGAAGACCAACAAAGGTGGCCATTGTCTTAGATATGAGCCATTAGACATGAACCTGATAAATGAAGACCCAACAACTTCAGAAGTTTTCAGAAGAATAGGGTGTCTATAGTTTTGTCAAAGATTGCAAGGATGCCATGTACAGGTTTCTAAAGAAATTTCCCTAAATTTCAATGGAACAAAGTTACAAAAGTGGGAATGTTGAACCTCACTATAACGCCAGAGACCATTGTAGCAGCTACAAAGATTCCAAGAGGACAAGAAAAATGGTTCAAAGGTTTCAAATTCAACATGCAGGAATGTAAAGAATTTATCAAGCCAAAAAAATAGTGAGTTTGACCTTACAAATGCCATTCCAAGGAGTTGCATGAAAGATAATTTCTCAAAGCTACCTCTTATCATTCAGAAATATTTCACTTGTGAAGGGAGATATCACAAAGTTTATTCTTACCACTTCAAGCTTCTTCTACATTTTGTTGGTAAGATATCTCTTGATCTAACTTTTTATTTCGCAGAAGCTTAGAAAAATGGAAGATAAAGTTCAAGCTAAATCTGAAGGAAGTGAAACCTCAGTTTTTCATCATGGTTTAATAAAATTGCCGGTTTTAGATGAGTTACAAAGACTAGGCAGAGACTGATCTTGTTTTCTGTTTGTTAGTGATTTTGAAGTGGATACCATTACCCCTAAAATAAACCTAGAGGTATACCATCACCTTCGGTGGCAGAAAAAAGTGAACCAGTAGAGGCATAGCAAAGTGAACCAGTAATCATGGAAATAGAGCAGTTGTAGAAACTTGATACACTTACTGTTTCACCTGCAAAACAAAAGTCAACAATGAGCAAACTTGCAAAACAAGAGCCAAATGTGAGTAAACATGTCAGTAAAAGGATTACAAGGAGCCAAACAATGGCTAAAGGAAATTTAGAAGATATTCTACATGCTATTGATATTGAAGGGACTCCCACAGTCCAAGCTGAGGTTATAGAGGAGGGAGGAAAGAAACTCAAGAAAGCTAAATCAACAAATAAGTTAGAGTTTGAAGGTGAGGATGTAGGTTTTATGTTTCAGGCTAGGAAACCCATGACAAGACATGCTAGGAAACTTTTGGAAAGCAGTAAATAAGTTCATGTAGCTACTTACACTGTCCAGCCACCACAAAGCATTATTGACCTTTCATCACCTGTAGAAGAAGATCCAGTCATCAAGCAAAGGAAAGAAAAGGAGAAAATTATTGAAAAAATAGAGATTGAGGTCTTAAAGGAGCAATTGATGTTATCAAATCATGAAATATCAGTCATGAAGAAAGAGACAAGGAAGCATAATGTCCAAAAGGTGCAGTTTGAGAAAATGAAAGAGATTTGGGAAGGGCAGGTTTAGAGTGTATCAAAGACTTTAGATGATACACAACAATTAATCAAATGGACTATGCCATTGAGGAAAGAAGTGAAGCATGTTAGAAGAATGAACCTGCACTTGAAATATACCAATAGAAATATGAAGGACCAAATTAAAGACCTCCAAGAGCAGTTAGAATTGATCCATGAGGAGCTAGAGAAGAAGGGTTTAAAGATGACTGTAGTTGAGGAACCCATAGCTCAACTCATCATTAATGAAGACGAAACACCTCAAGGCTCTGAAGTTGAGTTTGTTTATGTTTTGAGAGGTCAAGGGCATGTTGAAAACCAAATTTGTACAACTGGAAGGTACCTTTTTTAAACAAAGTCAAAATTTGGAAATTGTACAGTTTTCCACAGTTTCGTAGCGTTTCCTAGGCTTGAAGCTAGGAAAATGCTACGAAAATTTCTGTAGCTTTCTTTTTGCCTCTAAAACCAATTTTTGCAGCTTTCAAGGAGAAGAAATGGTAGTGATGATGTTTCAGGTCATGATGAACACCATGCAAGAGCAAAAAAGCAGAAATTTTGATTGCAAAAGTCATTTTTTTTGTATGCTACGAAACTGCCATGCTTTCGTAGCGAGCTGTTTTGAAGGTTTCTGAGCAGGTTTAATAGCTGTTTTGGATAGGTGGACATATTCAATAGGTCAAGGGACCTTGCAAGCAATCATCCATGACTTGAAGACCATGAAAGGGAGACAACTTATCAGTTGAAGATAGGGCCCTGTTTTCCTAAAAAATAGTGTTTGTTTCCATATGTTGAGGAGGGTATTTAAGATGTCAAGTAGTGATGAGTTCTATTAGAGCCTATTCGAACATGTGAAGCATTAGTTGTCAGATATGTAACTATTTTAAGAGATAAGGTAGTTTGATGTAATAAATAGGAGTTTGAGTCCTATCAGGAAAATGACTATTTTAGAGTGTAGCTGTCATTTTCTCATTAAAACACATATTTTCCTGTTATGCAAGGTGTCATAGGAAGATTTCGATGAATCTAGCCAAGAGGCAGATAATCTCTGATGTAATAAAGTATATTAAAGGGAAGATTATCGAATTTGTAAAGGGTTGGAGATTTTTTGCACTACTGCAGCTTTATGTAACTTGACTGATATCAGTAATATAGAGGACTTTTTCTTGACAGACCTGAGATTCTCATGTAGTTTTTAGTGCTTTTATGATCTATATTTTTATGTGTACTAATTGAAGTGGATTTCATAGTTATTACTCAGAATTAATATGCGTATGCTCTGACTTCCTTTATTGATGAAATGATTTTGTTGCTCTATGTTTCATGTGTGATTTACCTTTGCTAAACTCTTACCTGCCTCAGCTTCCATGTCAAGAGACCTCGCCACTGAACCTACTGATTTGTTGACTCCATAAGCCCAATGGTTGCAGACCTGTACTCTTTTCAACCTACACACATCACAATCAAGTTATTTTTCAAATAGAGTTAGCCATCTAGTTTCATCATTATCTAATATCATAAACCCTATTGAGAGAGCCTTATCAGACTGAAGAGGCTAAGCTTCAGTCACAAGCTGGTTTGAAATAGTTACATAGAGTTTCTTGATTAACAACCAATCAAGTGCAATTTTGTGATAAAATCCCCAACGAGGTCAGGGTATAAGGAGTTAGGGCTCGATCTGGTGGAACCTTTGCAAGATCAGCCTCACAAGCCCCGATGATCGCCCATGGGGGACAAAAAGAAAGATGAGGGATCAGGAGATCCTATCAAAATATTGCTCGAGGAGGACCTCGAAAAACAAAGGAACGCGATGATAGATACCTTTTCCCATATCCTTCAATGATTGCCCACCGGCGACGCATCTGCATCCAACAGCCACTTTGGAGGCGTGACTCCCTTTAAGGTACAAGTAAACTTTGACATTGTCATATTTGAGGGTCAAATAGATGCAGATGTCGTAGATAGATGGTTGAATCTATTAGAAACATATTTCTCGGTTCATGACTTTTGCGACCGAGAGAATATTATTTTGCACTCCTCAAAGCTACCCCCTATGTCAAGGACTGGTGGGAAACCTACTGTAATGTCCCATAATAATTATAAAATAATAAATAATTATAAAATAATAAATAATATATAATAATATAATATAATTTAATAAATAAGTAAATAAATAAATAGTCAAGAGAATAATAAATAAAACATTAAACAATAACTGTAGTTCTAAATAAAATAGTAAATAATAAACTGGAGTTCTTTATAGTAATTTTTTATATTATTAAGAAAAATGTTAATTTTTCAAATAAAATCTATGTATGCATGTTGGCAAACATTTAAATATAAAATTAGAAAATATGTTAATAGACTATTTTGAGAATACAATATTTATAATATTAAAAGAAAAATACAAAATTTATGAATAAAATCTATGTTGAATGAATTAAAAATTTTATTGGACTTTGGAATTATCTTATTTAGGATTGAATAATATTTTAATTAATAAATAATTATATATATTGAATACCGTACATGCCTTTACTTGGGTGTATGTATTTTTTAATTTAATTTGAGAATAATAATAATAATAATATATATATATATATATAAAAGGAAAAAAAAGACGAAAAAGTAGTCATGGATATTAAGATTGAGTGTTACAACATAAAAGTTATTTTACATTCATTATCTTAAAGTTTATTAATTTAATTATAGAGTTTGTTTAAAAAAAAAAAAAAAAAAAAACAAAAACAAATCAAGTCCAACTAACATTCAAAAATCTAACTAATACATGTCAGGATTTTATTTTAAACATAGTGCCAATTTCTATAAACTAAAAAGAGAAAAATAAAATAAAATAAAATAAATAAACAAATAAGGAGTTCACACATTTTACAGTCGATTCCAAAACCGGTTACTCATGGTTCTGCAAAGCGCGCCTTCAATGCTGAGATCGATGGCATCCTTGGGAAAAATCTCACCATCATGTTTTTCTGCAAAATTCATATAAAACAAACTGGGTATAATCTCAACAATCTTTTCCCGCATTTTCCTTATTTTCTCATGAGAATAACTGCTCAATACATCCTCGACTTTGAGGATTTTTCTGGAATTCACGAATTTCCCTTCTGCAATAATAACAGAGTAGGTTTTTGGATCTGAAAGAAGATGCCATGTGTATTGCTCATACGCAGAGTCACTTCTGAAAAATACAGGTATACACCCAAGCCTCACGGCAAGGGATTGAGCCCCAATTGATTACATTCCTGAGGGTTGTGAGCTTCTTTTTGCTCATTCTTAGACACCCACAGGCCCTGACGGCTTTGAATTTGCTTTCAGATTTAATCCCCAGATTTAAAGTGTAGTAATTAATAAATTTTTTTCAAGCAGTCGCTAGCATCTAGGGCTCCAATCAAATCTGCGTTCGAGGGTGAGTGCTAACCCTTGTCCTCGTGCAGGAAATTCAAAGAAATTTTAAGAGATTGAAGGCACAGGGCTTTGCAAATAAACTTTTCTATCTTTTCTCTCTGATCTGGCTCGTCTGTTGCTGAAATTAATTTTGGAAGCCTTTGTCATAGCTGCGGGGCAGACTTGTAAGGCTGAATTTTATCACATCTAACCATTTACGTTTGGTAGAAATTTCACATTAAGCGAAGGCCTCTGGAGGAGGGTTTATGACATAAATTTTTGGGCACAAAGATTCTGTGACAGCCGCTAGGGTTTTCAAACTGATACCTTCTGCATTTTTGTGCCTCATTTAACGGTGTTTATTCCGGCCTTTAAAGAGAATTTTGCCACCATTTCTAAGCTGCAAATCTTCTGATCTGAATACTTTTTCCTTCAGCAAATTCTTGGCATTTATGGCGGCCTTTAGGCGGCCCCCTTTTTTTAAAATCCGAGAACAATCTCGTAGCCTCTACACCTGGTGCGAAATTCATATTGCAAGAGGGCTTCAAGCAATTTTTTTTTTTAGAAAGAAATCAAACCCTTGAGCTTTAAGAAATTACCCTAAAAATAAAAATTTAAAGTTTAAGATTAGGACTTGGGGAAAAAATTAAAGTTTAAAGTTTAAGATCAGGACTTGGAGGGTATTGGAATGAGGGTTACTTCAATTTGGACGGCATAAAGATGTCAGCTTATTAGACAAAGGACAATTGTAAGTTATTATAAATAATATTTTCTTTAAAAAAAATTTATTAAAATTGATATTAAAAAGGACATAGTGATAGTTGCTTGGACACATACACTATGATTTAAACAGATGTGACCTTTTATTACACAATTTCAAAAGGGTAAATAATTCACATGGTTTTCTTTAATTTTTTTATTATTTTAATATTAAAAAGGACATAGTGATAGTTGCTTGGACACATACACTATGATTTAAACAGATGTGACCTTTTATTACACAATTCCAAAAGGGTAAATAATTCACATGGTTTTCTTTAATTTTTTTATTTTATTTTTAGTGTTCATAGTTCTTTCACAAAGATAAGAGAATCCAATTATAATGATTGAAAGCTAATAAAGAAAAATGAATTTATATGGAGTCATTCAAGGATAACTACAGAAGTTATATTTATTGAGTAATAATCAATTTCTATAAGTCTCCCAATAATTATTAAAGGTATTTTGTTGTAGACTTTTCTAGTTTTAACATGTATGCTTCTATGATTAGAAATAAATACAAGGTAAATTATAGTGTATATTTAATGTAAATAAATGTTTTATAACTTAAACATGATTTAAATAAAATGTTAGAGTATATAATGTAAAGACATGTTATTTATGTATAAAAACAATTTTTTGAATGAATATAATATAGTGAAAGGAATAATACTATTTAATTAAAAAGTTGTATTTTTTATATTTGCAAAATAAAAAATAAAAAATAAAAAAAATCTTTTAAAGTTATAATGTGAAACTTATACACATGACGGTTTGAAATAGAAAAGAGAATTTGATTTGATTTTCCATTGTAAAATTGATCATTATTGTTATCAAGGGAAGGGAAAAATAAAAGGAGTTGTCTACTGAGGCCGCGTTTTGGCTCGGATGGCAGAAATCTGCCAAAATCCGTTCAACTAAATTTTAAAAAATCAGGTAGTTGCAGTGCTTGGAATCCATTTTTGATAGTGGAAATGGATTCAGCACTATCAGAAACCCCTGGGGCACTCAAAATACTAATGTTTAACAACTGTAAACAAGATTCTGGGCAAATCTTTGCCGGATTTTTTGAAAATCGTTACCGGATTCTGGGTCAAAACGCGGCCTCGGTAGGCTACGCGAAAATAAAATATATTTATTTATTCAAATAATACACTTTATTGAAAACCTAGTTTTTTAGTTTTAATCACAGTATTGATTTTCTACCTAATAGATGCTTCTCTATTGAGTTAGGATGTCAATTTTTTGAATTTCTTGTGATATAGCTAATAATGTTGTTAATACTATAGTTTAGGTTCACATTTGACTTAGGGAGAATTCTCTAGACCTTGTTGATATTTGTTTAGTATTATTAAAAATATGGTCTCTTTTGACATTTTGTCAATTATGAATTGATTTCAGTCACGATTATGGATGTACAAGTCTTTCATGGTGTTGATTTACAATAATACTATTTATTATTTTGATAGTGCTCACTATACTTATTTATGGTTGGTTGTCAGAATGTGATCATGTGCTTATGTTGTAGCATAATTATTAGTGTTTTATCTTTTTAAGAAACTCATGTAAGCTTTTGACATGTACATTATTGTTTTCATTTATATAATGATTAATATACAAATGGGTATGGTTGAAAATATATATGATTTAAGTCTCATAGTCATTAGAGCATATCAACAGTTTGATTGGTCAACATTGTTCCAAGGGTGTCACCCCTAGAAAGCTAGCAATGATGTATGTAACCCTAGGTAAATAGTCAATTTTCTAGCTAAAGGAACATGGAATGATTATTGATAAGAAATTGTGACGCAATAACAGCTCTGCGCAATGTAATACCCACTTTAAATCTTTAACAAATCAATATTGGAATAGCAGTTCTCAATAGTTTAAAATATTTCGGTCTTCAATATTTAAAAAAAAAAAACGCAGGTCCTTTTCTCACTAATATAAACTTCTGAAAAATAACAGAGTTAGACACTGTTTTTAAAACAATCACAGGTAGCAAATAATTGCAGTATGTCGGCCTTCCAGATTATCACTATCTGTTGATAAACTAGCCAATCCAAGGCTATATTACACATATTCTTCACTTCGGAGAGAACGCGTCATACATTACTGTTCTCTTTACATATGACAGTGAAAACGCCTTTTCTTAAAAATAACATTACCAGCATATATATGTGGCATTGCAACAATTGACAATAACAATAAACATTTACCAATTGCTCCAGATCCCACAGAATCTGTTGGCATTTGGCCACAACATAAATAATATCAAATCCTTTTATATCTGTGTTAAAACGTTCTTATGCCACATATCAACGCCCAGAAATTTTGTCGTGACATGGAACCGAATTGCAACCTGTAGAATTTCTGCATATCACAAAGAGATCTGCGTTTTCATTTTACTGGCCTTGAACACGTTATACAACATCACGACTCACCAAAGTTTTGGTCTGTCCATAGCACCAACGCATGCACCATTTGGGATTGCCGATTCACTGCAGTGACATGTCACGTTTTACTTCTAGAAATTACAACGCCGATCCCATAAATGTGGAACTGCATCCATTTAAAATTGAATTCAATCTAACTTCCGGTTTTATTGCGATGCGTCATTACTTCCGCTCCGATGTCGATTACACCGAACCATGACAACTAACACGATTGCTCTTCCCTTGATTTTTGCCGGTTGACACAACGCCAATCCAGACTTCCTCACTGATTCAATTCAAGACTGGATTCCGGTATTAATGATTTCGAACTCATCAAATTCAACAACGTTAAAAGTGGAACAAAACACTGAATCTACAACAGAAATCCAATTCAAAAACCACATCGACCAATTTGAATGTTTAAATCAACGATATTTGTAATCGATTATATATATCACAGTTACATTTAATAAAACAAATAGAAATAAGCTTTTGGCATAACAGGTCATTGTTCTGCACGAAAAACCATTCTCTTTATTTATCTGAGCTTTCGCTCTGCAAATTACACACACTAAAAACTCTCCTCCAACGAAGAAAAATCTCTTCGTTTTTTATTACACTGTCTACTAACTAATCGATACAGAATCTTCTAATTTTAAAATTATAACAAACAAAACTCCTATCTAGTAGCGCTCACCCACACCTGTTATAACAAATCTTATCAGTAAGATAGGCAATAATAACTAATTAGTTGTGAAATCGACCTCCTTAATAAACTGGATTTTAACACACAGCAAATAATTTCATCCTGTCAGGCCACAACATGTGGACAATTTTCCACATTGCTGGCCAGGTCCGATGCTCCTGCATCAGACTCCCGGAGAAGAAAAGATTGGTTCTTTAAACTTTCAGGATTTATGCCGTATTTCTGCAATTCAGTTGCTGTCAACCAACTGCAATCTTCCATTGGCTGCTCTTTCCACTTGACAAGATATTGAAAATATGTCTGTCCTCGAGTTTTCTTGGATATCCTTTGATCTAAAATAGCTTCAACTTCTTTCTTGAATGTTTTTGGTACCTGTTCTTCGCAATCCACAGTTTGAACTTCATCATCTGTAGCTTCAGTCTGCAACTCTGTTTCTGCCTCTCTGAATGGATACAAATATGCAATATTAAAAATGGGGGATATTCCGATTCCTTCTGGCAACTCAATCTCATATGCATTGGCTGAAAATTTCCTTTTGATTTTACAGGGTCCTATCTTCTTCAATTTCAGCTTATTATAAGTCTTTGTAGGAAATCTCTCTTTCCTCAAATATGCCATGACCAAATTTCCTACCTGAAACTCTTTTTCTCTCCTTCTCAAATCTGCTCTCTGCTTGTATCTCTTGCTGCTTTCCTGTAGTTTACCTTTAACTTCTTCCTGTAGCTTCTGCATTTGTTCAACAAAATCTTCAGCACTTGTACTTCTGGCTTCTTGTTTCCCCAAGTCTCTTAACTCATATACTCCTCTTGGATGCATTCCAAAGACAATCTAAAATGGACTCATTCCAGTGCTTCGGTTTGGTGTGTCATTGTAAGCAAATTCAGCTTGAGCTAATGCTAAATCCCACTGTTTGGGATTCTGATGTACCAAAATTCTTAATATATTCCCCAAGCTTCTGTTTACAACTTCAGTTTGACCATCCGTTTGAGGATGGTAAGCTGAACTAAAACTGAGTTTAGTTCCCAGTTTTTCCAAAGTGTCCTCCAGAAATGCCCTACAAATTTAGTGTCTCGATCTGATACAATACTTACAGGCAAACCATGCAATCTTACAATCTCTGAAAAGAATAAATTTTCTATGTGTGTGGCATCATTAGTCTTCTTACAAGCAATAAAATGAGCCATTTTAGAAAATCTGTCTACAACAACATAAATAGAATCGTTTCCTCTCTGAGTTTTTGGTAAACCCAGAACAAAGTCCATACTCACTGCATCCCATGGTCGATCTGGTATGGGCAATGGCTGATATAGACCGGTATTCTGACTCTTTCCTTTGGCATACTGACACACCCTGCATTTCTCAACAAACTTTTTAACATCAGTTTGCATTTTAGGCCAATAATAAAAAGCATTCACCTGAGCGAAAGTTTTGTCTTGTCCAAAATGACCAGACAATCCTCCACTGTGCTTCTCTTTAATGATGTTCTCTCTCATGGAACATTTAGGAATGCATAATTTGTTGCTTTTAAATAATAGGCCTCCTTGAACAAGGTAATCCATCCATTGACTTCTGTTATTGCTCACCGGATTCTGCACTGTTGTGTAGATGTCTTTAAAATCCTCATCATCCTTGTACATTTCTATCATTTCATCAAAACCTACAACACCCACTTTAAATTCTTGCAAAAGAAAACTTACTCTGCTCAATGCATCTGCCACTTTGTTAGACTTATCACTTTTATGCTTTATTACAAAAGTGAAACTTTGTAGAAATTCAACCCACTTGGCGTGCTTATGATTTAGCTTTGGCTGATTATTAATAAACTGCAAAGCATGGTTGTTTGAATATAAGATGAACTCCTTCGGCAACAAGTAATGCCTCCACTTTTTCAATGCCTGCACAATAGCGTAAAATTATTTATCATAAGAAGAATATTTTTTCTTTGCATCATTTAACTTCTCGCTGAAATATGCTATCGGCCTTTGCTCTTGGCTTAGCACCGCACCAACTGCTTCTCCACTTGCATCGGTTTCCACTTGAAAGACTTTCTCGAAATTTGGTAATGCTAGAATAGGCTTTTCTGTTATCTTCCTTTTCAGCAAATTAAAATTCCTATCAGCTGCTTCTGTCCATCGAAATGGCTGATTGACCTCCTTGATTGTCTCAAGGATTGGTGCACAAACTTGACTAAATCCCTTTATAAATTTTCAATAGAAACTAGCAAGTCCATGGAAACTTCTTACCTCGAATACACTCCTGGGAGTAGGCCAGTTTCTGATTGCTTGTACCTTCTCTGGATCCATTTTCAAACCATCTCTGGAAATCACAAGTCCCAAATATACCAGCTCCTCTTTCATGAAACTACATTTCTTCAGATTGATTAGTAGTTTCTCTTTCTGCAGAGTTTTCAAAACTAACTTCAAGTGTTCCAAATGCTCCTCTTTACTTTTGCTGAAAACTAGAATATCATCAAGGTAAACAACAACAAATTTACCTGTATATTCTTTCAGAACCTCATTCATTAGTCTCATGAATGTGCTGGGCGCATTTGTGAGCCCAAAAGGCATCACTAACCACTCATACAATCCACTGTTGGTTTTGAAAGCTGTTTTCCACTCATCGCCTTCCCGAATTCTGATCTGATGATACCCGCTTTTCAGATCTATCTTAGTAAAGTACCTGGATCCACTTAAACAATCCATTAAATCATCCATCTTGGGCAAAGGAAATCTATACCTGACTGTTATCTTGTTGATAGCTCTGGAATCGGTGCACATGCGCCATTCTCCTCCCTTTTTCGGACTAAGCACCGTTGGCACAGCACACGGACTCAGACTTTCTTGAATCAGCCCCTTGTCCATCAGCTCTTGAACCTGTCTTGCAACTTCTGCATTTTCCTGAGGAGTTAATCTATATGCAGCTTTATTAGGTAGACTTGCTCCTGGTATTAAGTCGATATGGTGACTTATACTTCTAATCGGTGGTAATTCATTTGGCAATTCGTCCACAATGATATCCATGTAACTATTTAACACAGATTGAATTTCTTCAGGCAAATCATTTAAATTTGTGGAGGTTAAAATTACCTTTGGCCTTCCCACGATAGCGAAATGCACCTCTTCGCTTTTATCAACCTCCTGTAGCAGTTCCTTACCACTCATCAACATAATACTATTTTCAGGCAGCTCTTTATCAGCATCATTCTTCACTGGCAGCAACGTATGTTTAACTCCATCCTTTTCTATGGTGTATGTATTTCTTCTTCCGTCATGAATCGCCTTTCTGTCAAATTTCCATGGTCTCCCCAATAATACGTGACATACATCCATGGGCATTATGTCACATAAAATCACATCTCTATATGTGCCAATCTGCATTTCCACATTACACTGTTCTGTCACGATGACTTGATGACCCTTTTGAAGCCAAGATACTTTGTAAGGTGCAGGATGCGCTTTCTTTGTTAATCCAAGCTTTTCCACCATCTCTATAGACACAAGATTGTCAGTACTCCCGCTATCAATTATAACCCTACAGCACTTACCCTTTGATTTGCATGTAGTTCTGAACAAGTTCTTCCTTTGCGCAGGTTCTCCAATCTCTTTTTCTGATCTCAGCAAAGTTCTTCTGAGCAGCAATGATTCACCTTCTTCCGGTGGTTCTTCCTTCTCTACAAGTCGAGGTGGTTCCGGCTCTGCCTCAGCCACATTTGCACCCCTATGGCTTGCTGATTTGTTATGAGGACAGTCCCGCGACATATGTCCCCATTCTCCACAGGTATAACACCTAACGTCTCTTCCTCGCCCTCTTCCTCTGGGCGCGAATCTCCCTCTACTAGATTCACCCATCTGTGGTGATCTGCTGCTTGAACTTCCCGCTTCAAACTGATGCTGTGTTCCTCGGGATCTGGCAGCTCCTCTACCTCTTGCTGAGCTCTTTCCTCTGTTTCTTTGACTTTGTTTCCGCAGTATTTTCTCCTCTGCTTTAAAACTTGCTTGATAGGCATCCTCAACAGTTTTCAAACTTAACAGGCTAATCTCATCTTGGATCTCATACCTTAGCCCATTAACATATCTGGCTACTTTCTCCAAATCATCTTCTACATGCCCTATTCTGATGCTTAACCTGTAAAATTCTTCAGTATATTCTTTAACAGACATTCCTTTCTGCTTCAAATTTTGCATCTGCTTAAAAAGATTCAAATGATAATCTTTAGGCAAAAACTTGGCTTTCAGTTTGCTTACCATTTTATCCCACTACTTGATCTTAGATTTTCCCTTTCTCGTTCTTGATGTCTGTAACTTGTCCCACCAGATGGCTGCGTGACCTTTCAATCTAGTGACTGCAAATTTTACCTTTTTATTTTCTTCAATCTCTTCATAATCGAAGTACTGATCTATGGATCTGATCCAATCCATGAGCTCCTCGGCATTTAGACTCCCTTCATACATAGGAATCTCCACTTTGGGTTTGCTTCCAATCTTTGCCAGCATCTTCATGAATTTAACATTTTCATTCTCTTCTTCTGCTTCCACATCTTCCTCAGATTCTTCTGAAGAACTTGCAGCTCCCTCATCAGGCACTCTTCTCTGGGCTATTTCCATTGTCTCCATGCGTTCACGCAGTCTTCGCACTTCTTCTATCAAGACTGCATTTGCTTCTGGTCTCCCTCGACCAATTCCTCTCCTTGGCAGCATCTTTGCTGCAAACACCTGCTAATTTGGCTCCGATACCAAATCTGACGCAATAACAGCTCTACGCAATGTAATACCCACTTTAAATCTTTAACAAATCAATATTGGAATAACAGTTCTCAATAGTTTAAAAGATTTCGGTCTTCAATATTTAAAAAAAAAAAAACGCAGGTCCTTTTCTCACTAATATAAACTTCTGAAAAATAACAGAGTTAGACACTGTTTTTAAAACAATCACAGGTAGCAAATAATTGCAGTATGTCGGCCTTCCAGATTATCACTATCTGTTGATAAACTAGCCAATCCAAGGCTATATTACACATATTCTTCACTTCGGAGAGAACGCGCCATACATTACTGTTCTCTTTACATATGACAGTGAAAACGCCTTTTCTTAAAAATAACATTACCAGCATATATCTGTGGCATTGCAGCAATTGAAAATAACAATAAACATTTACCAATTGCTCCAGATCCCACAGAATCTGTTGGCATTTGGCCACAACATAAATAATATCAAATCCTTTTATATATGTGTTAAAACGTTCTTATGCCACATATCAACGCCCAGAAATTTTGTCGTGACATGGAACCGAATTGCAACCTGTAGAATTTCTGCATATCACAAAGAGATCTGCGTTTTCATTTTACTGGCCTTGAACACGTTATACAACATCACGACTCACCAAAGTTTTGGTCTGTCCATAGCACCAACGCATGCACCATTTGGGATTGCCGATTCACTGCAGTGACATGTCACGTTTTACTTCTAGAAATTACAACGCCGATCCCATAAATGTGGAACTGCATCCATTTAAAATTGAATTCAATCTAACTTCCGGTTTTATTGCGATGCGTCATTACTTCCGCTCCGATGTCGATTACACCGAACCGTGACAACTAACACGATTGCTCTTCCCTTGATTTTTTCCGGTTGACACAACGCCAATCCAGACTTCCTCACTGATTCAATTCAAGACTGGATTCCAGTATTAATGTTTTCGAACTCATCAAATTCAACAGCGTTAAAAGTGGAACAAAACACTGAATCTACAACAGAAATCCAATTCAAAAACCACATCGACCAATTTAAATGTTTAAATCAACGATATTTGTAATCGATTATATATATCATAGTTACATTTAATAAAACAAATAGAAATCAGCTTTTGGCATAACAGGTCACTGTTCTGCACGAAAAACCATTCTCTTTATTTATCTGAGCTTTCGCTCTGCAAATTACACACACTAAAAAATCTCCTCCAACGAAGAAAAATCTCTTCGTTTTTTATTACACTGTCTACTAACTAATCGATACAGAATCTTCTAATTTTAAAATTCTAACAAACAAAACTCCTATCTAGTAGCGCTCACCCACACCTGTTATAAAAAATCTTATCAGTAAGATAGGCAATAATAACTAATTAGTTGTGAAATCGACCTCCTTAATAAACTGGATTTTAACACACAGCAAATAATTTCATCCTGTCAGGCCACAACATGTGGACAATTTTCCACATTGCTGGCCAGGTCCGATGCTCCTGCATCAAATTGGTATCTTGATGAAAACATAACACTATAGTATTATGAGCCAACCTAGATCCTAGATGACTATGATATAATCTTATTTCATTGTTGGTATTCATTGCATAGGCAAGTAAACGACATAGCTTTTTCTAATGAATGAGGAAGCATGTCATTATTGCTCTATATTTCATATGTATTGAAATTATTTTCATATTCATGAAGTTACATTATGATGTTATATTGACATGTGGTTCTATTTATTATGTGATGTCACTATTATCATTGATATTATCATTTATGACGATATTTCATGGTGTGAAGCTTGTGGTGATCACATGCGCATTTTATGACATTCATAAGCACACAATTCTTTACTATTCAGAATGTTATGACAACATGATGTTATGTTCTCATGATGACATGAAAGACTTGACATGTGGATTATTTTTATGATGTTATGATTATAACTAATGTATTGGATACAAGTTGAGATGTGGTGACTGGCAGGAAAATCCACAGATGGGCCGAGAGGGCTGGTTTATTTGATGATCTCGTGGGAGCCCATACCTACAAGGGAGAATAAGTAACACTATATGGGCTGGGGACAAACTTAATCAACACTAAATATGCCAGTGGTTCCTTTGTCTTGTATATCTCTTGATGGATAGCTCTTGAAGGGTTGTGGGACCATCTTGAGGAGGCCAAGGGCCTGATATTGTAGGCCAAGTGCCTGGTATTGGATGGGAACACCGAAGTCTAGAAGTGGGTGTAAGACTTCGTTGCCTGGGGCTGTGCACCTTAAGGAGCTGTGGAGGGAGTGGGCCAGCCTTGCGTGATACCCAGAGTCATTGAGTACTGGGACCAGATGCTTGCCTTGGGGCAGATGAGGTCTGAGTTGGGCGCGAGCCTTGGCTAGGGACAGACCAGGGAGGCTTATGCCTGGTTCCGAAAGTGGGAAAAAGGACATATATTCCTTGAGATTTCCCGGTTGCTGTGAAGAACTTTCGATGCATGTTGGTTATACTAGTTCAACAGAGGGTGTTGGTCACACATGAAGTAATAAATAATAAATAATATAATATAATATCATTAAATACTTAACTTCGGGACGAAGTTCCTTGAAAAGGGGGAGTATGTAATGTCCCATAATAATTATAAAATAATATATAATAATATAATATAATTTAATAAATAAATAAATAAATAGTCAAGAGAATAATAAATAAATAATAAATAAAACATTAAACAATAACATGAGTTCTAAATAAATAGTAAATAATAAACTGGAGTCCTAAAACAGTAAACAATAAGTAAAGTTAAAGAAAGAATTAATTAACAAAAGTAAATAAATTAACTAAGAGTTAAACTAAGAAACTAATATAAAGAAAGTTAAACTAAGAGAACACTAATTTAAGTAAAACTAACAAAAAGTAAGTCAAACTAAGATAACACTAAATTAAGAAAAACTTAAGTTGCATGTTGACACAACGAATGTGTGCATGTGGTTCCCATTCCATTGTTTGGTCTATTTAATAGACATTGAGGAAGATTCAAAGGGCATTCATTCTTTCATCCATTCTCTGGAGGGAAAGGTATGGTGAGGCAAAGGATACCCTGGCATTAGTACGTCAATTGACGGCTCGGGGGTGGCTAGCTGTGGAAGGATTACATCCAACTGAGCCTATGGTTGGGTGGAGAGTTGTCCCCAAAACTTTGTTGCGGTCAACATGATTCAGATAGTGTTCAACCTTGGAGTCTCAAGTAAGGAAAATCGCCATTACAGGTAAGTTGTCTTGCTCTTGTTTCTGAAAATTCCATGACGATTAGTTAAACAATTTTTGGGTTGATTATTTATTATTTATATGATATAATTAATTGCATGTTAAAATTGGGGTTGTTACATATGTTAAAATTGGGGTTGTTAAAACTGTTAACTAATCATCATGGAATTTTTAGAAACATGAGCAAGACAACTTACCTGTAATGGCTATTTTCCTTACTTGAAACTCCAAGGTTGAATGCTATCTGAATCATGTTGACACCTAATCCTATGGATGGGTGTGCATATTTAATATTGTATATTAAATAATATTAGGAAATAAGGAAGGCCAAGAGTCATTGGGAGATGAATCCGAATAGCCTCACCTCCATGTATAAATCCATGTGCATTCTTCAGCTAATACACATTCTGATTTTGAGGAGTTACCTCCTGTTTTGACATGGTATCAGAGCCAGCTCCACTATTGGCATTTCTGCCTGTGGTGTAACTCCCTCTCCTTTGCTCAGTCAATTTTTTATTAATAGTTTTCTGCTGCTCTTAATTGCTAGACTGTTATTCTGCATTTTTTTTTCTCTATATAGCCCTGACATTTGTAGCTCCATCTCCTACAGCTCCTGAAGACTGCAGGCTGCTCTATCATTCTGCAAATTGCAGGCTCCTTGTCATTTTGCAAGATTCCATTTCAAAATTTTTTATAACGGCCTTTTGGCCTCCTCCCTTCTCCATACCTATCGACTCATTCATTTCCCCTACCTACCTAATATCTCAGCGCTGTCCAGTACACACCGCCCTCCATTAATTTATATTACCATTTCATAATACATAAATTCTCTGCGTTATAACAGCTAACGCCCTCCACCAGTTAGCGCCCTCTGTCCAGATTTAAAACCAGAACGAGCCAGAACCACTGTCAAAAGAAGTAAATCCTCTAACCTCTGAAGATTGCGTACCCACTGGAGCGACTAGAAAAATTGTGAACGCCATTCCCGCCTGAAGAGCATTCCCACTGCATACGCCCCTCCATTTTTTTTAAAACGCAGCTCCAAAACTCCACTGCGCTATCTCTTTTGCATTACGCCCCTGCTACAACACTCCTCCATTTATATATCACCATATCCATTTATATATAGCGTTGTTGTGTCACTGTCTGCCCATTCACCCGTCCCACGGCAGCATCGTGCAACACATTCACCGCAACGGCCTCCATACACAGTCATTCAATAGTCGACTGCAAACGTCTGGCCTGCATACTCCATTCATTCATCTCCAACGTTTTACGCCCCCTCATATTCGCGCTGTCCATTAATACATTCTGTCATTGTTCCACAGTCATCCAATATAGCACATATAATACAACGCTATATATATAATACGCTGTCATTGTCAACGCGGTTTCATTTACATCGTGGCTTTGTAATAGTTTTTTATAGCAGTGATATCGGCATACAATACACCTCATACGCACAGAGTTTATCCATTATTCAAAACTCCGCTGTCTATTTCACAGTATCGCGCGCTCACCCAAACTTTCAACATCGACTGCAGTTTCGTTAAGTCAGTGTGGTGTTATATTATAAGTGGTCAAAGGATAGGGAGCGTGGCTCGGGTTTTGAACCCACAACCTCCACCATATTTCCGCCCACATAATACACTGTTTCATATACTCCACGCTGCTTATAAAAACCGCCTCCCACTTTATACTGCCTCCATTATCACCTTATACCATTTTGTCATATATATATATAGCCCTCTGTCCATTGTATATATTCTACACCGCCCTTCCATATAACAAAAGCGCTGTCCATATTACAATTCCATTTAAAAAAAAAACGCCCTCTCCCATATATAATACCGCTTCACTTCATATTACACCGCTCCACTCATTTTTAATACCATTCACATTCATAATACCTCCCTTCCATTCCATATCGACTTCCCATACAAATTTTTTTTTCCCAAACAAAAAAAAATACATATATTTTTTTGTGCAGAATTCAGTTTTTTTAGCAAAGAGCTTGTGTTTTTAAATTCAGTCTTTAGAAAGAGTTTTTTAAACTCAGAGTATTTTTCCAGCAAGAGTTTTTGTCCCCTTTAATTGAGCAGATTTCAAGAATTGGTTTTTTAAACTCAGAGTATTTTTCCAGCAAGAGTTTTTGTCCCCTTTAATTGAGCAGATTTCAAGAATTGAAAGTTTTTATAGCAGAAATTTTTCCTCTTCAGAAGATTTTTTTCCAGCAATCTAATGCATTCTCTCATCTTAATTGTTGGGGTGGTTCTCTCCGGCAAAGAGAACTATCTTGAATGGTCTCGGAAGATTAAACACACTCATTTTTAATGAGCTGTGGAAAGGAATCTGTGAAGGACAAGAAGAAAACCCACCAGAAAAGCCCACTTCAGACAAAGAGCTTGCCATTTGGGAAAATAATAACTGCAAAGCCTATGCCTTGATTGCAGCCTCCGTAAGTGAAGAGGTGAGTCACCATATTTCATCATTCTCAAATGCCTATGAAGCCTTGAAGAAGCTAAAAGAACTCTATGACTCACATTCAGAATTAGAAAATGTTCAATTGATGATTAAGCTATTCAGTCTTGAAATGAAGAATGATGATCCCCTTGCTTTAGCTTCAGAAGTAAGATCTATAATGCATGAAATTGAAAACACTGGTGTAAAAATGGACATACCTCTCATAGCATATGTTAAGGCATTATATCCAACTTACTCACATTATCTTGAGTCTTTGCAAGCAAGTGGAAACTTTCAGCATATCACCTTTGATACACCTGAGAAAAAGTTTGCAGAAAGAGAGAAAGCTTTTGGGAAGATGATAGTCCCTTCATCTTCCGAAGAGGCTGCATACTTGGCACATAGAGAAAAGATTCATGCTCCAGATTCATCCAGAGGAAGAGGTGGCAGAAGAGGAAGAGGAAGAAGAAACTTCACAGAAAAGGGGGGCAGACAATCTGACAAATCCAATCTTCATTGCACACGTTGCAATAGAGATGGACATGATGCATCCAAATGCAGAACACCTTGGGAGAAAATTGAGCAGCAAAGAAATCAAGACAAAGGTAAAACTAATGATAAAGACAAAGGTAAAGCACCTAAATCCGCTCATTATGTTCTAGCACATTGTAACAATGGAATAACTGAAGACTTATTTGATGTTTCATTTACTTCATGGAGAGATGATTGGTTGCTAGATTCAGGAGAAACATGTCACATGACATTTAGAAAAGATTTTTTTGAAGAATTCACTAAAAAAGTTGGTGGAGCAGTATATTTCGCAGATAAATCCAAACTCAAGCCATCAGGGCTTGGCACAATCAGGCTTAAGTTGTCTGGTCTTCCATATCATATCCTACATGAGGTTCTATACCTCCCTGAGTTGAGGAGAAACTTGTTGTCCCTGGTCCAAATCCGCCAGCAAGGACACTCCATTCACTTGTTTGATGGCAAGGCGGAGGTCAGAAAAGCATCAGATCACTCACTTGTCATGGAGGGAATAGAAGAAGGGAGACTCTTGAAGCTGAAAGGTTCATATGCTCATGCTCAAAACTTTGCATTCAGTTCACATCATGATGAAGGTACATTTCCATCAAGTCTTTTATGGCATGCTAGATTTGGACACTTAAACTATGACAACCTTTGTTTGTTGAAGAAAAATGGTGTTGATGGACTGCCTACAATTCCTAGAAAACCTAAGGAATGTGATGCTTGTATTCTAGGAAAGCATAGCAAACAACCATTTCATGATTCACACTCAAGAGCACATAGGAAACTTGAACTTGTTCATTCAGATTTATGTGGCCCTATGCCTATTTCTTCTGCAAATGGAAACAAATACATGATGGCATTTATTGATGACTACACTAGAATGTGTTGGATTTACTTACTGAAGAATAAGTCTGATGCTTTTCAAACTTTCAAGAATTTTCATTCATGGATTGAAAATGATGCACAAACACATATTGGCTCTCTACGTACTGATAATGGAAAAGAATACACTTCAAACGAATTTGAAAATTATCTTCGTCAACATGGAATCAAACATCAAACAACTATGCCATATAATCCACAACAGAACGGTGCAGCTGAAAGAATGAACAGAACCATTTTAAATATGGTCCGCTCCATGTTATTTTTCAAGAATGTAAAGTTGATGTTTTGGGCTGATGCAGTTCTATGTGCTGTTTACATAAAGAATAGGTGTCCTTCAAGTTCAATTAGAAACAACACTCCTTTTGAAATGTGGCATGGCCACATTCCTTCGGTAAAGCATTTCAGGGTCTTTGGGTCCACCTGTTATGCCTTGATACCCAAGGGTCAAAGGAACAAACTTGGTGCTAGAAGCAGAAAATGTATCTTCTTGGGGTACTCCAATACCTCCAAAGGATATAGTCTCTATGATGAAGCAAATAAGAAGTTTGTGATAGCAAGAGATGTCATATTTATTGAATCTTCCAAGAGTGACAAGGTTGTTGAGCGGCAACTTGATCGCCTGGATAGATTCACACATGCAAAGTCCTTCCAAGAATTTGATAATGTGATTCCACATCTTGAAGGGGGGATTTCGATATTGAATCAAACTATGGAATCATGTCCTGAAGCACTCTCTCCCCCACATGAAGAAACAACCACGGATGAGACATTGGATGATGTGATTGACAGAATTGGGAGATTGAATCTTGAATCAATCCCAACTCGGTCAAATGACCAGCCTGGGCCATCTCAAAAAGGTCCTCCCAAATGGCTGACAAAGACACTGGAGAATGTTCATCTGATGAGGTTGGAAAAAACAGGAGCAAGAAGTTCCACTCAACAAATCGAAGGTGATGTAGATAATTCTGATTCTCCTGTTGATATGGATATTGCTTATAACTGTGAATTGAGTTTGTCTACAGATCATGAACCAACTTCCTTCAAAGAAGCTGCTTCTCATGATGAATGGAAAGAAGCGATGCAGAAGGATTATGATGCCTTGATAAAAAATGGCACTTGGAAGCTGGTTGATCCACCTTTGGGAATGAAACCAATTGGCTGTAAGTGGGTCTACAAGAACAAGTACAAAGCAGACGGCTCACTTGACAAGCACAAGGCGAGGCTTGTGGCAAAAGGATTCGCACAGAAGGAAGGAATTGATTATGAAGAAACGTTTGCTCCCACAGCAAAATGGACCACCATCCGGACTCTCTTTGCCTTAGCAGCTCAGAGTGGATGGAAAGTCCATGAGATGGATGTAAAAACAGCCTTCTTGAATGGAGATCTAAAGGAGAAAGTTTATATGTCCCAGCCAGAAGGATTTGTGATAAAGGGTCAAGAACACAAAGTTTGCAAACTTGTGAAATCCTTGTATGGCCTCAAGCAAGCACCACGAGCCTGGTATGAGAAATTGACCGAGCATCTTCTGAAACTTGATTTCAAACATTTTGATCTTGATGATGCAACTTTGTTTGTTAAGAAAGTTGGAAAAACAGTTGTATATCTTGTGGTATATGTAGATGATATTTTGATAACATGAAACAATGAGAGCTATATTGCATCCATGAAGAAAGAGTTGAAGAAAGGTTTTGAAATGACTGATTTGGGTCATGTTCATTACTATTTGGGTATTGAAGTAATTCAACATCCTGAATTCATATTTCTTTCTCAAAAGAAGTACATTGGAGATCTCTTGAACAAATTTGGCATGGATGATTGTAAACCCTTAAGCACTCCAATGGAACAAAACTTGAAGCTCACATCTATTGAAGGAAAGGAATTTGAGGATGCAACTAAGTATAGACAGCTTGTAGGAAGTCTTATCTATCTGACCACCACCAGACCTGACATCTCATTTGCTGTTGGAATCCTTTCAAGGTTCATGCAAAAACCTTGTGAAGGACATTGGTCTGCTGCAAAAAGAGTGCTAAGGTACTTGAAGGGGACTCAAGACTTTGGACTCAAATATACACGGGTAGGCGACTTCAGCTTGATCGGATACTCTGATTCAGACTTTGATAGGGCACTGACAAAGCCAGTGTATCTCTTGAGGTTACACCAGAGTCTTGGATCGGGGAGGCGTGCGAAGTCACGCAAACAGTCAGTTCCAGCAGATTCCACGACAGAGGCAGAATATGTGGCAGCAGTTGAAGCAACAAAGGAAATTGTGTGGCTCGGAAAATCTTGGAAGATTTGCAGATGAAACAAATGTATTCCACACCACTCATGATCGACAACACTTCTGCAATAAAGTTGGCCAAGAACCCAAAGTTCCATGATCGAACAAAGCACATCAATACAAAGTACCATCTAATTCGACATCATGTTCAGGCCAAAACCATCCATCTACATCATTGTTCCACAAATGAGCAAACTGATGACATCTTCACCAAAGCACTTGGAAGAGAAAAGTTTGAAAAGTTCAGATCGATGCTTGGACTCACCAACATCCCTTCGGATTAAAGGGGGAAATGTTGACACCTAATCCTATGGATGGGTGTGCATATTTAATATTGTATATTAAATAATATTAGGAAATAAGGAAGGCCAAGAGTCATTGGGAGATGAATCCCAATAGCCTCACCTCCATGTATAAATCCATGTGCATTCTTCAGCTAATACAGATTCTGATTTTGAGGAGTTACCTCCTGGTTTGACAGTTTTGGGGACAACTCTCCACCCAACCATAGGCTCAGCTGAATGTAATCCTTCCACAGCTAGCCACCCCCGTGCCCTCAATCAACGTACTACTGCCAGGGTATCCTTTGCCTCACCATACCTTTCCCTCCAGAGAATGGATGAAAGAATGAATGCCCTTTGAATCTTCCTTAATGTCTATTAAATAGACCAAACAATGGAATGGGAACCACATGCACACATTCGTTGTGTCAACATGCAACTTAAGTTTTTCTTAATTTAGTGTTATCTTAGTTTAACTTACTTTTTGTTAGTTTTACTTAATTTAGTGTTCTCTTAGTTTAACTTTCTTTCTATTAGTTTCTTAGTTTAACTCTTTGTTAATTTATTTAATTTTGTTAATTAATTCTCTCTTTAACTTTACCTAATGTTTATTGTTTTAGGACTCCAGTTTATTATTTACTATTTTATTTAGAACTCCAGTTATTGTTTAATGTTTTATTTATTATTTATTTATTATTCTCTTGACTATTTATTTATTTACTTATTTATTAAATTATATTAAAGTATTATATATTATTTATTATTTTATAATTATTATGGGACATTACACCTACTGCGAGAAAAAGGACGAGACATAACCCTCTCTGTTCTTAGCCGTACCCACTTGGAATTCTTTCCAAGATGCCATCAAGGAACAATACTATCCCGTGGGGAGCTATGAGGACAAGTACATACAATGGACCATGCTGCGGCAATAAATGGATCAATATGTGCATGAGCTGACGAATCCGCTCCATACCCTGCGCACAAAGTTGGGTATCAAAGATTCAGAGAAAAATTTCATGCTAAAGTATTACAGTTGTCTACACGTATACATTCAGGAGGAAATGGAGTTCCTCGACATCTCCTCGCTTGGTACGACATACCGGTATGCTGCCAATTTTGAGCAGAAATTGAAACAGAAGAAGCAAAACTTTAGATCCGTGAATCAAAAGCAAGGGAAAGGTGCCCTCAAACCGCAAAACAAAGGACAAAGCCAAGGCATGGCAACCCAAGAAAACCTGTCAAAGCCACAAGCAAAGAAAAACACCGTGAAGCCAAAGAAGGACATGGGAAAGTGGTGTGAGTTCCATAAGAGCTCCACTCACAACATAAGTGAGTGTTGGGCTAAGCAGTCGTTGGTGGCCGAGATGAGGGCTTCTGAGTCAGATGCATTCTCCAACTCCGAATTAGAACCTGACAAGGGGAATGACAAAGGGAAACATATTATTGATGTGGAGCCCAACGCCACTGTTGCCACTACGAAGATTCAGAAGGATAAACCGGAAGATCCAGAGGAGGAGGAGCGTCTCTTCCACTCCCATATGTGGGTAAAGGGTTCCCCGCTAGAGTTCATTGTCGATAATGGGAGCCAAAAGAACCTCATTTTAGCAGATGCCGTGAAACGGTTGGGCTTGCCGATCACAACTCATCCACAACCATACACCATCGGGTGGCTTCACCAAGGACAGGATCTCCGCGTCAGCTAGTAGTGCCGCCTTCCCTATAGCATCAATCCCTTCAGGGATGATGTATTATGTGACATTGCTCCTCTTGATGTTTCTGATGTATTATTAGGCCAACCATACTTGTAGAAGCGACATGCTGTGTATGAATCTCGATCTCACGCTGTTACTGTTACTTTGGGAAATAAGTTGAACAGGATACCTGAGGTACCACCGCCTACCACTATCTATTTGGTTACTGCAAAAAAATGCAGTAAGCTCATTTCCCAAACCAGAAAATTTGTTTTCTTGATGATCCGCCCCGAGGGCAAGAAGAAGACTATGGACATGACCTCCAGACATAGCTCCTCTACACGAAAACAACAAATGGACAAGGATGTGGAGTAGTACGGGGACATCTTCACCTCACCCACAGGGGTTCCTCTACACTGTAAGGTTAAGCACCCTATTGATCTGACCCCAGGTGTGCCGCTACCCAATGGACCGACCTATCGACGCTCTATTCTGGAGAATGTTGAAATCAAGAGGCATATTCAGGAGATGCTGCAGAAAGGTCACATTTGGCCAAGTTCATCGCCCTATGGGAGCCTGATCGTGTTGGTACAGAAGAAGGATGGGACTTGGAGACTATGTATTGACTATCGGGCGCTGAACAAGATCACTGTCTAGCATAGGTACCTGATCCCACGGATTGATGACCTTCTGGACCAACTCAAAGGGGCAAAATATTTCAGCAAGATCGACTTGAATTCATGGTATCACCAGGTACCAATCGAACCCTTCGATGTGTGGAAGACTGCCTTCAAAGCCAAGGAAGGCCTTTTCAAATGGTTGGTCATGCCTTTCGGGTTGACGAATGCTCCCGCAACTTTCATGAGGCTGATGGAGGACATATTACGGCCATTCAACAACTCATTTTTAGTGGTGTACTTGGATGACATTCTGATCTTCAGCCAGACTTGGGAAGAGCACCTCCACCACATCTGACAAGTCCTCCGAACACTATGACAACACAAGTTGTGTGCCAATTTGGAGAAGTGCACTTTTGACATGATCCAGGTTCAATATCTGGGATACATTATTGATGAAAGGGGGGTGCATGTGGATCCAACCAAGATCTAATTCATTCGGGATTGGCCAGGCCCAACCAATCTAACAGAGCTTCGCAGCTTTCTGGGTCTTGCTAATTGTAATATTCCCAATTAGCCATGAGCTAGTTGGAATATTAATATTTGTTTTTGCTTTGTTTGAAGAATAAGAGGGTTTGGAGACCCATAAATCTCCTTAGTAGGAATAAAATCACTCCTAATGTGAAAGGAGGTCATCTTAGAAGCTTAATTAAGCACCCTTGGTGTGAAAAGGGGCTGTAACATGAAGACTGGGTCAAATTTGACCAAATCAACAACGTTGTTATGGAGGAGTGGGCATTTATTGAGGGACAACATAGTTTTGGAGGGAAATATCGTGCATAGAGATAGTGGCTTTAATGAGTGGGGCCAAGGGTGAGGAATCTCACCACTTATAAGGAAGGGGATGGTAGCCATAGAAGGGCAGGTTATGATTTGATGTTTTAGATTTTATGGTCTATTTAGACTTGTTGCTCTCTTCAGCTGTTTAGCTAAGATTGCAGTGCTATTTAGAACATGGTGTTCTCGAGCAGGAATCCCACCTCTATCCTTAGGGGACTTCTAGTGCCTACTCAGGAGGAGTATTTGCACTATATTTCCACATTCAGGCATCAGTCCAAGCTCCATCTTTATTCTACAATGCAGTTTATGTTGAGAGATGTGCTGAGTTGCAGGCTGTAGAAGTGGAAAATACATTGGGGTGATTTCTGATCTATTTTTCAATGCAGGAAGGTTTCATTCCATTCGGAGGCTAGTGAGGAAGGCCCTTGAGCCTTATTGTAGCATTTGGCATTGGACCACACTATCATTTTCCCCTGCAACGTAGTTTATGTCTTGGACTGCGTTATTTTAGGGAGGAGTTGCAGGGGTGGTTTCAGTACACCATCTGGGGAGGAGGTTTTCTAGTGAAGGGATCAATATTTCATCTAGAGAGTCTATTGGAGGAGGCTATATTATTTTCCATATAAGATCATCCACATCTTTCTAGTTGTATTGTTGCAGTGAATCTTCAACCCTAGGGCTTTGGTTCATATCTTGTATATTGGTGTATTCCTGAAAACCCTCTTGGGTTTTTTGTTGGAGGTTGTATAAAGCCTAGATATTTATTTATGTATCTTTAGAGGCATATATCAACCCTTCATATTTTGTATGTTCATTTGCTGTAGTAGTGCTCCTATGACTGCGTTGTAGCAATCTTCCGGCATTTTGATTTAGTAGCAACACCTCATTCTTGAGGGATTTATTTATTGGAGGCTTGTTGATTCATGTTGTATGGTTTGTGGCCCATTATATTATACATTTTTGTTGTAGTTATTATGAATAAGAAGGCTCCATATTGGTCTCATAATTTGATGTGATGTTTTACACTGCTAATTCAAGCATTTTTTCTATATTCCTACTTTTCCCATTTGGGAATATTACAGTGGTATCAGAGCATAATCTTGGCTCAGCCTATGAATGTTAAGCCAATAAATCATGAGAAGAAGGAGATCCTCTCACAGATAGAGAGAGGAGGCATCTCAGAAGAAACAAGAAGTATGACTATACAAATGATAAAAAATACAAGTAAAACCCCTTTATCAGGAGAAGAGGATGACAAGGAGTTTCCTAAGCTTCTTCTTCGAACTATGCAAGACATTGCTAGAGAAATAAAGGATATGAGGGTGGATAGACACAAGGAATCCCCTAAAGGGTTTCTACATGGTGAAGGCTCCGAAATTTCTCATCGTTGGAGTGATCAACCAGTGAAGCAGCAAGTTTCCCAACGCTCTACAATGCCTAGATTATTAGTAGTGGGAAATGAAGGGTTTCAAGAACAAGAAACCCTTGAAGACTATTTCATGGAGTATGAGTCTCAATCTCAGAGATTTAAGGATCATTTGAGTTTTCAAGAATTTTTTCAGATCAAGGACAATAGGAGACCTCGACATCACAATAGCGATGGAGGATTCATACAGAATCATGATCTATATAGAACTATGGGCATATTTTTCTTACTCAACTTTTATTGGTCATCTAAGTGCATTTCCAAATCATGGGTAGAGAAGCTATACACCTACTTCCATTTGAACCAAGTACCGGAGATGGAGGCCATCAAGATAGCAGCGCTACACCTTGAGGGTGAGGCACATGATTGGTGGTTTCATGGTTTGTCTACATTGCGTCATGCGAATGTGACTGCATATTCAAAGTTCACAAGGAGGTTGGTGGAGAGGTTTGATCGAAGAGATCCGGAGGCACCTTTCATGGGGCTAGAAAAGCTCAAACAATCAGGTAATCCAGAAAATTATATTTATGAATTTCTCAAACTTTCTGTTATGGTTCTTGATTTATCTGCATCAAGAAGGGTCTATATGTTTATTGATGGGCTAGCAGAACCTCTTCATGGGTTGGTTAAATCTACCAAACCCACTACCCTTCAAGATTCCATTGAAAGGGCTAGAGATCTACAAGATGCCTTGCGAAAATCAAAGGCAACATTTTAGCAAAATCCCACTTTTCCATCAAAGGGAAAAGATGAGAAGGCTCCTTTTTCAAAGGAGAGCCAAAACAAAGTACCTCATAATGATGATGTCCGAAGAGATTTGAGGAGAAGGAAGCTTTGCTTCACATGCCAAGGATCATGGGCACCCAAACATAGATTTGCAGCAGGGAAGGCGCACTATATAGAGGCATTTTCAGATGATGAGGAGGTAGAATAAGAAGAACCAAAAGTAGGTCATAGCGCTAGGATAACAGGAGAGGATCCACCACCACCAGGAGGTGGGAACAAAGCATTTTCTCCTATTGGAGGGGCCCTTGCATCATTGAGAGGAGTACCCAAGTACTTAAACTTGAGGGTTCGAGGTTCCATCTTAGATCAGAGGGTTTCAGTTTTGATTGACAGTGGGGCTACCCACAACTTTATTGATGCCCAACTAGTGTAGAGGAGGGCAATACCCACTGATGATTTTGAGGGTTTTTCTATTTTGGTCCTAGGAGCTAGAACTATGTAGTGCATGCATTATGTTCCATATTTATCTGTCACCATGGGGACATATACATTGACTGATAACTTCTTTGTGGTTGACATACATGACACCGATGTGATATTGGGTGTGTAGTGGTTGATTACTTCGGGGAAGGTCACCACAAATTGGGAAACTTTGCAGATGGAATGGGTGGATAGAAAAAGTGGCAAAAATAAGATGATTAGGGGCATGCACACATACCCTTCACAAGAAAATTCCACACAGAAAACAGAGATGGATTTTCACAGTGGAAGCAAGGACCTAATAGTCCCATCTATTATGCACATGAATTTGGCCCATGAGACATTACTGTTTTGTGGCAAACCACCTAGGAGGCCACCTCATCAGGAGTTGGTGAAAAATGTCTCCCATCATGCTGCACCACTCATAGATCCAGGAGGAGTGGGAGCATTGGGAGTTCATGGTACAACACTGAGAGTCTTGGGTAGACTCAAGGAGGAGGGATACATTCTCCCAGCATCATCATTACCCACTCTCACCTCAGATCTTGCACTGAGAAAGGAGCAGCAGAGGGAGGATAGCAACCTTCCAGTATGTGACTTTGGCATAGGAGATGTCAAAGAAGGGAGTAGCCACATGACAGATGTTTTACATGACATATCATCAGCGCTGTCACTATGGAGGATAGTTCCATATTGGAAATCCCAGCTGTTGATGGATTATTCCAAGGATCTTTTTACATGCATGATACTTGATGACCAGCTATTAGAGGAGGGATATTCAGTTAGAGATGAGGTCATCTACTATCATGGTAGGATCTTCTTATCTAGAGCATCCAAGCTCAAGGAGAAGTTACTACAAGTAACACATGAGGATTTTCTCTTCAACCACACTTATTCCATGAGACCATACCATACTATCATGGAGGGGTTTACTTGGGAAGGCTTTGAAGAGGAGATATATCAACATTTGAGGATATGCATGGATCATGTAGAGATGGAGGAGATACATGGCTCTTGGAGGGAGTTATCACATCCACCTTTTTCCTCTTTGGGAATGAGAGGGGATCTATCTATGAGCCACTCCATTTTTGTGAGCAAAGCATATGGTAAGGATCATGTTTTTATGCATACTGATTTACTTGATGAGTATTTGCATTCCTTTACCATACATATGCAGGCCATTGCTCCAAGTGGGAGCATTCTTCCTTATAATATTCATGGTAAACTTTGGGCCATAAACAATGTTGAGCATGGCCACTCCCTAAGAGGATATAGGGATATGAGTTACCATTCAGGGTGCACTCCAAAGGAACCAAACATTTCTCACTTTCTCAAGGCATGTGAGAAGACTATGGCAGCAAGTAAGTGGTGGGGAAACCACTTACCATATCCTTACCTGAGGTAGTCAGGAGATATACTGCGCTGGTTCCACATGTGGGACTATGATCCACCTCCATTATTGCATATGGCAGCCTATGTGTACTTGGTTTTGATCCCATACATTGATGGCATTATTATTCTTTTTATGGGAATGATTGGAGGAAGGATGGAAGGATTGGATGTGCCCTTTGGGAGAGAGATTCTCCATGTTTCTTATGCTACATGTTTGGGCAAACCATGATTGCTTCATTGGGTCTTTTGCTTCCCTATGGGATGAGTCATTTGCATTTCATGAGTACTTGGGAGGAGCATTTCATGGAGGGATTGATTGGGAGACACTTGGTATATGAGGAGAACTTATCACATGGAGGTGTCACCAATGGAGGAGGAGAAGAGTTGCAACATTCACCTTTACAGTTGCTTGAGGACAAACAACATTTGGGAGGGGAGGACTGTAATATTCCCAATTAACCATAAGCTAGTTGGAATATTAATTTTTGTTTTTGCTTCTTTGTTTGAAGAATAAGAGGGTATGGAGACCCATAAATCTCCTTAGTAGGAATAAAATCACTCCTAATGTGAAAGGAGGTCATCTTAGCAGCTTAATTAAGCACCCTTGTGTGTGAAAAGGGGTTGTAGCATGAATATTGGGTCAAATTTGACCAAATCAATAGCGTTGTTATGTGAGGAGTGGACATTTATTGAGGGACATCACAGTTTTGGAGGGAGATATCATGCATGGAGATAGTGGCTTTAATGAGTGAGGCCAAGGGTGAGGAAGCTCACCACTTATATAAGGAAGGAGATGGCAGCCATAGAAGTGCATGTTATGATTTGATGTTTTAGATTTTATGGTCTGTTTAGACTTGTTTCCCTCTTCAGTTGTTTAGCTAAGATTGTAGTGTTGTTTAGCACAGGGTGTTCTCGAGTGGGAATCCCACCTCTATTCTTGGGGGAATTCTAGTGCCCACTTAGGAGGAGTATTTGCACTATATTTCCACATTTAGGCATCAGTCCAAGCTCCATCTTTATTCTGCAACACAGTTTCTGTTGAGAGATGTGCTGAGTTGTAGGGTGTAGAAGTGGAGAATACATTCGGGTGATTTCTGATCTGTTTTTCAGTGGAGGAAGGTTTCATTCCATTTGGAGGATAGTGAGGAAGGCCCTTGAGTGTTATTTCAACATTTGGCATCAGGCCACACTATCGTTTTCCCCTACAGCGCAATTTCTATCCGGGACTGTGTTATTTTAGGGAGGCGTTGTAGGTGTGGTTTCAGTACACCATATGGGGAGTAGGTTTTCTAGTGAAGGGATCAACCTTTCATCTAGAGAGTTTATTGGAGGAGGCTATATTCTTTGCCGTATCAGATCAACCGCATCATTCTAGCTGTATTGTTTGCAATGAATCTTCAACCCTAGGGATTTGGTTTATATCTTGTATATTGGTGCATTCATTAAAACTCTCTTTGGTTTTTTGTTGGAGGTTTTATAGAGCCTAGATCTTTATTTTCAATATCTTTAGAGGCATATATCAACCCTTCATATTTTGTATGCTCATTTTTTGTAGCAGTGCTCCTATGACTGCGCTGTAGCAGTCTTTCGGTATTTTGATTTAGTAGCAGCACCTCATTCTTGAGGGATTTCTTTATTGGAGGCTTGTTGATTCATGTTGTATGGTTTGTGGCCCATTATATTATACACGTTTTCTGCTGTAATTATGAATAAGAAGGCTCCATATTGGTCTCATACTTTGATGTGACGTTTTACACTAGTAATTCAAGCATTTTGTTCTATATTCCCGCTTTTCCCATTTGGGAATATTACACTAATTTCTATCACAGGTTCGTGTTGGGATTCTCTCATATTACTTGACCTTGAGTCAAGTCACCAAGGGAGGAGCGCAAGAAAAATTCTTTTGGTCAGAATCTCAACAGAAGGCATTCATAGAATTGAAACATCGCCTCTGTTCTACCCCACTGCTCACATTACCAGACTTGCAACAACCATTTGAGATTGAGACATATGCCTCTGACTATGCTATTGGGGCAGTTCTTACTCAACAAGGGCATCCAATGGCATATCACAGTGAGACATTGTCTGACACAGTTCGCAAGTATTCCACTTATAACAAAGAAATGTATTCCATTGTGCAGGCTTGTCGAAAATGGAAGCATTACATTTTGGGGAATGAAACAATCATCCACATAGACCACTGGCCCCTGCACTTCATACAGACACAAGGGAAGTTGCAGAACGATCACCATCAGAAGTGGTCCACATATCTGCAATAGTTTCATTTGAACATCAAGTATAAGAAGGGTAGCACCAATAATGTTGCCGACTACCTCAGCCGACCACCGATCGTGGTGCTAAACACCGTTCTCAACTCTTGTGGGCACGAGATTTCTGATTGGCCGCTTCTCTACGAGAGCGATCCACAATTTGACCACACATACAAGGCACTCTTGGGGGGTATGCAAGTTCCAAATTTTCACCTCCAAGATGCACTGTTATGTCACCTGGGACACCTTTGTGTTCCTTCAAGCGAGCGTGCCAAGATGATATGGGAAGCACACTACAGTCGAGTCTCTCGGCATTTCTGGGTCGATAAAACAATGGCAGTACTGCAAAAGTATTTATATTGGCCGAACCTTCGACAGGATGTCGGGAAGTACATCAGATCCGACACTTATTGCGCCATTGCCAAACCGAACATCAAGAAGCAAGGCCCCTATACTTCGCTATCTACCCCTAGTCGACCTTGGGAATCCATCTCCATGGATTACGTGACGGGCCTTCCTTATACTAAGCATGGGAACGACTGTGTTTTCATGGTCGTCGACAGATTCTCGAAGATGGCAATTATGGCGGCCTGCAAGAAGAATATCACAACATAAGCCAATGTTAAAATCTTCTTTGAACCAGTGTGGGTGCACTTTGGGATCCCACAGTCTATCATATTAGATCGAGACAGCAGGTTCCTCAACACCTTTTGGTCCAGCTTGTGGTCAATACTGGACACCAAGTTGACCAAGTCCAGAACTTTCCATCCCCAAACTGATAGCTAGACAGAGGTCGTCAACATGATGATTGTACACATTCTATGCATCTACAATTCAAAGCATCCACACACATGGGATGATATCCTCCCCTATGTACAACACAGTTATAACCAGGCTCTCCATAACTCAACTGGCCACAACCCCTTTCAGGTGGGCTTGGGATTCCAGCCACTATGTCTCATTGACATAGCCATGCCGTTTGCGGCTACTCACACTATAAGGAGAAGACCCTCTAGCGGAGGTTATAAAGGAGGTTTTCAGTGTTATAAAATTGGCCAAAATTGTTAAAAAAAAACATGCTACCACATCCGTTTATGGTTACGGAGGTTTTGGGGGAGCTTTTAACGGAAATTCAACACAACTAAAAACAAGGGTAGCTGGAGGTTATTACGGATGTTTTTTCTTCGCTGCGCTAATCAGGATTACACACACCGGTGCGTACCTGTAGTCGGAGCCCCAGGGCGGTCGAAGGAGAATGCACTGGGTCGTTAAGGTATAAAATAACACCAGGCGTAGTGTTGGTGATACAATGCATGGGGCCGTTCTAATTGGTCTTGGGATTTGAGCAGTGCCCATAGGTCGTATCAATGCGTTGGTGCGTAGACTTATAAAAACGCATCGGTGCGCAATATCACACAAATGCACCGAGATTTATAATTGGTATCAGTATTTGTGCGGTGCAAATATGTCATACAAATACACTGGTGCGTATAGACACATAAACGCCCCGGTGCGCAGTATCACACAAATGCACCGAGATTTATAATTGGTATTAGTATTCGTGCGGTTCCTATAGGTCGTCCACATGCACTTGTGCGTATAGACAAAAAAAAGCCCCGGTGCATAGTATCGCACAAATGCACCGAGATTTATAATTGGTATCGGTATTTGTGCGGTGATCATAGGTCTTAAAACGACACCGGTGCATATATAGACATAAATGCACCGGAACTCCGTACCGCACAAACACCTCAATATTTTTAACTGGTTTTGGTATTTGTGCGGTGCCCATAGGTCGTAAAAATGCACCGGTGCGCTTAAGAATACAAACGCATCGGTATAAGAATACACACATCGGTTTTCATTTTGTATTTTTTAAAAACATCGACCTGTGATAGTGCAATTATTGTGATTGTTTTAAATTCATTATTCATCAAAAGTTGACACATATTATAACGATATTTATATTAATTAAATTTTTATTAATGCATTTGAATGTGATGTTTGGATTAATTTGTTATATCATATCATAATTATTGTGGTTTTTTAAAATTCATTATTCATCAAAGGTCGACACATATATATCTTATAACAATATTCATATGAATTAAATTTTTATTATAGCATTTGAGAATGACAATGGAGAATGCAATAGTGACAATAGAGAACGCAATAGAATAAATTAAAACATTTTTTATTATATATATATATAGGAATAAGACATTATTTGTCATACAAAATGGGACAGTTATTCGTATCCCTTTATCTTTCAATTGGGACACTATGTCCATTACATTAAAGAAAATGTCTGATTTCACAGACATTTTTCAAAAAATACAACGCCTTGCTTTGATATCCAAACATAGTGATCATCATTCTTCACTTGAACTGTTGTCACTGCTAGAGCTACTTCCATGACTTGGGTTATTTTCAGGAATGTTTTGTTCATGGTGTTGATTGTTTTCTTCTTCTTCACCTTCCATCTAAAAACATAAAAATAAACTGTAATGAGTGTATATACATTGGTGAGAATAATGAAAATTGCAATATTAAATAATATACATCAATGTAAATCGAAAAGAAATGATGTACCAATGCAAAAATTGACTCATAAACTATACACATTCTTTCAAAACCATGTAACATGCCATCTTTCAAGATTTGATCTATTGGCGCAATGCCATACTTTGTTTCTTGCAAGTTTTATACCCCATAACAAATCATATATTTAATATAAAAGATTTATTTTTTCTATTAATTATAGACGGAGCTAAGTAAAACAAGATCGATAGATGCTTACAAATTCCACAATTAAGTTCTAATATGCCAACATATACTCACAACCCATATTTAACCCAATTTCAATCAATTCCTCTGATGGTTCTTCTTTTTATGTTAGCACACGTTTGAAGACATTCAATGATGATTTTTGTAAAACAACTTAAAAAATACAAAAATGAAATCTAGTTAAGTTGTTATAAGGAAGTAACAATTACTCACAAACTTAGATATCAATCCTTTTCTTCCTTGTCATCCTGTTTTATGTGCTGAATGGGTTCCATTTTCTTTTATTTTCTGCAAGAAAATACTTGAAAATTATTATTTAATGTTAAATTGTTTATTTATTGTACTTAATGATCGAAAAATTCAATGATTACATATTACATTTGAAGCACGTTGTTGTTGAGATGGCTCCTCCCGCGATGCAATTTTGTCCATTTCTTTGACCATCTCCTTGTACACCTTTCTGGACATTCCTACTGGCATATTTCTGATATCGGCTCGTTCATCTTTTGAGATTTTCATAATCTTTGTGAAAATGTAACATGACAATAAACTATTTAAATTTTATATTGATATATGAAAAATAAGTATAACAAAAGTGATATTTATAAATAATTCTAGACGAACATCAAAATCAATATTACTTTTTCATTCATTCTTTTTTGTTGTTGTACGTTTTTGCTATTAAAAGTCTGACATGTATCATTGACCAATTCTCTGGAAACTCTTCCTATAGTTTAGAGAAAATTTGGTTCTTGGAATCATTAGATTGGTTTTTGTATTGTAAGTGGAAAGAACGTCTATACATTTGTTCCACTAGATCCCTCAAACTTTTGTAAAAGTTTTTCCCCCTTTCATTAACCTCCAACACCACTCCAGATGAGCTAAGGAGCAATTCATTTTCATTTGCATGTTCTATTTTTTTTTCTTTTCTTAGAACAACATTCCTTTTCTGAGTTGTTGGTCCTTCTAGAACATTAAACATATGTGAATTAATAGGCTGTTTCACACATGTTATCTAATAATTTTAATTATATTATTAATGAAAAATAAAAAAAGAAACTCATATTGGATCGATAGTATTTTTCATTCATCTGATTCATCCTTTTGAAAATTTTCTATCAAGCTTTTACACTTTTCTAGTCCTAGATCAGAAATAATCTTTTCGAGCTTCATCATTTTGTGGCTTTGCATGATACACAATAAATAATACATATTAGTTAAACTTATATATAGTTCAAAAATAATATTTTTTGTAAAAAATTTACAAAGAACTTGCCTTTTTTGCTTTTCTTGATGTGTTATTGGTATTTTTGTTACTTGATCTCTTGTCAGTCATTTATTTATCAATGTCAAACCTGTACCATATCATTCATTAATATATTTATAAATAAATTGTCAACTTTTCAAGTATAAAAAAATCTCAAGAAACCGGTGCGCCATTCACGGTGTAAGCACCGACGCTGGTGCGTGGCTGTCTTACGAACTCACCGTACAAACAATATAATAGATCATACGGTGCTCTATGTCAACAAGGAGCACCGCACCGGTTAACCATGATAAAATAATAAAAATCGTCTAGTGTTAGTTTTTGTAGCATAAACCGGTGCCATATTTTAAATATGGCGCATCGATAAAAAAAATTTGACTATTAGTTTTTTATCACATTACTTATGCGGTGCGCTTGTACAATACAGAGCACCGATGCACTATGTTACACTAGGCGCATCGATAAAAGAAATCTGTTTTTTTTTTTTTAAATTCATCCAAGGGCCCACATGGATTGGGATCCGACTATGCTAATTCTCCCGTCGGTTGGATGTATTAGGTCTATATTTAGCAATACAAACCTTATAAATCTAAATTGAAAATCCCTAATTCTGAAATCACAGAAAGAAGGAGAAGAAAAAGCAGAAAAAAAATGAATGTAAGGTTTGAATTTTTTTTTTTTTTTTTTTCGAAAGAGAATGTTCGCGGTGCACCATAATGAAATAGTGCACCAGCTGCATATTTTACAAATGGCACACTAAGAAAAAAATATTTTGTTTTTCTAATTTTTTATCACAGTACTTGTGTAGTGTGCTGGTATAATAGAATGCACCGGTGCGTTAAGGTACATAGGATGCACCGGTTTTTTTTTTTTTTTTCATGCAAGGGCCGACATGGATTGGGATCCGACTATGCAAGTCCTCCTGTGGGTTGGATGTCTTAGGCTTATATTTAGCAATACAAACCCTATAAACATAAATTGAAAAGCCCTAATTCTGAAATCACGGAAAAAGGGAGAAGAAAGAGCAGAAACAAAAAAGAATGTAAGGTTTGTTTCTAAAATGGGTTTTTTGCAAAACAACACGTTTGCGGTGCGCCATAATGAAATAGTGCACCGGTGCCATATGTTACATATGACACACTGATAAAAACACACACACACACACACACAGATATTATCATTGTACTTTCGCGGTGCGGTTGTATAACAGAGCGCACCGGTGCGCTATGTTACGCAGGGCACACCTACGAAAAAAATATGTTTTTTTTAGATTGACGCAAGGGCCAACATGGATTGGGATCCGACTGTGCAAGTCGTCCCGTGGGCTAGACGTCTTATAACTATACAAATCCTATAAATCTAAATTGGAAAGATCTAATTCTGAAATTACAGAAAGAGGGAGAAGAAAGGGCAGAAACAAAAAGAATCTAGGGTTTTTTTTTTTTGTAAAAATGAATTTATTTATTTATTTTTTTAAATTAATTTAATTAATTTATTTTTTTAATCTTATTTTTTCTAAAAACTGCAGAAAAGGTACAAAAAACCGCAGAAATAAGTAAAAAAAACAATAAACTTTTATTTTGTTATTTTACTTCATAAAAAAAACTAAAAAAAAAAACAATAGAGTTTGATTTTTTCTTTTACTGCATAAAAAAAACTGCTGAAAAAAGTACAAAAAAACAATAAAATTTACTCAGATTGTTTGAAATTCTATGGTACAAGGTTTGAATCACCAGAGGTTTGGAATTCTGATTGTCTGAATACTTCTGTTCGAACGTATTTCCCTGCTCCACAGTGCTCTCGTGCTCTGTTTGCTCCAAGTATGTATCCTGCAAATCTCTGGCTGATTTTTTTTGCAAAAATAGTGAAATAACGAAAAGTGTTTAGTATTTAAAGAAATGTTTTATGAAATTATATTTTTGAAAATATTTTGCCGCCCATTTTTCCATTTATCGAATATTTATTTATTTATTTTTTTCACTTAAAGAAAATAAGGTTGCGTTTTTTTATTTGCAGTTATTTGTTTACTGGTGCATCCTTTAATCGAACTTCACTGGTGCATCGGGTTATAAAATGGCACTGGTGCGCAATACCAAAAACACACCGGTGCGGTTATCTGTACATTACGCACTGAAATTACATTTAGGTTTGTGCACCAAAATTTATTGTTGTTTTGATCAAATGCAGGGAGAAAATATCATATATTATATGGAATGGACAATTCTTCAAAATCCAGCTCGTTCCATAATATTTCTCAAAGTCCATCACGGAGTTCTCCCTATCTGCAGACGTAATATTTACTTCAGATTTGTTTTATTTTTTCACTATCTGATTGAATTTATGTTTTTTATCCATGCAGTCAATCATGCACAACTTAATTAAATTTATAATGTATACAAATTTGCAGATTCATGCAGATTCAACATCAAGTTCAAATGCACAAAATATTCAAACTGCTCCAAAACGTCGGAAGTTCTTATGAAGAGCTGCATACCGCAAGGCACATTTGGTAGATGAAAATGGAAAGCCGCTTCACCCTGCCAATTGTAACAATATTGCATCTTCTAGCCACAATCCCGGGACAATGATGGTAATTATAATTCTAATTGTTTGGTATATATATTGATTAATATGTAATTATTTCAACGTCAAACCAATTTATAATCATGCAATATTGTCAACGTGGTTACTAATTGATATCATATATTTTGTAATTTTTTTTTCCACATAAAAAATTGAACCATCTATTATTAATAGAAAGTTACACAACACATGCGTAGCATTTCTGATGAACTCCTTTCCTTCTACAACGAGAAAAGAAAGCAATTTCAACTATTTTGCAAAAAACATACCAGTGTTTGCATCAACATCCCATCCAAAAAATAAAACTAGCCAAAGGCCTAAACGATTATGTGCTGGCACACCTCCCAGGTTCCTTTAAGGAAGACAGTCCGAAACAGAGATGTACCAGATACAGAGTTTTGAAGCCAAGATAGCATAAAGCTAGCAGTTCTATCTAGAAACCAGTAGTAAACACTAACCTGGTTCCTATTCATCATTAAAAAATAGAATTTTTAGCAGAAAATCAGAGCTTCCATATTGGAAAACAGCTCTGAAGATCATAAAAAGTTTTTTTAGAGTTGATTTGAAATAGTTTTAAAGAGAAAATAAACAGCGACATCTATACAATAAAACCCATCTTAAAGAAAGTCAAACAAAATTATGCAAAAACTGGCTGTTCAATAGGTCGAACAAGCCCGTTTTTATCTTCCCACACTAGCCAGGTCCCCAGATCTTGCTCAACACCTTCTTTAGACAAGCGATCTGCATCGAAGTTCCATTCCCTGTAAAGGTGGCAAACAGAAATATCAGTGAATTGGGTTTTTAGACGGAAAATTTCATTAATTAATGGGAGCAAAAGATAGTTCCTGCAGATTTAAGTCCCATTAAACCATTTAACAACATTCATTGAGTCTCCAAAGATTTGAACCGTTCTCACACTCCTTAGGGTTAACCAACAGAGAAGAAGATGTAGTGCTTTCAGTTTTGCAAAATTATTGGATCCAAAACCAAGGCCAACTGCAGCTTTTTGGGAGTTTCCGAGAGAAAAATGTACAACCAGGCCGGCACCACAATTCCCGTTTATATCTGAGGCTCCATCAAAGTAAGCCCATGGCACACCTTCTCTGATGACTTCTTGTTGGACAGGTCGAGTTGAAGGGGAGTTAGCTGGGAAGAGAATGCTATCATAGATTGCAGCCCTTTTCGCTGCCAATCTCCCTAATGGGAAAGTCGAGTCCTTAAATATCAACTGATTCCTAGCTATCCAAGTGCCCCAGGCTATCAGCAAAGGCAGACATCTCACTCTATCGTCTAGAGATTCTTGCCACCACTTATACCAGGCTTCCTGCACCTCCTGGCCTTCCCACTTATAGGGAAGTTTAAGGATCCTTTGAGATTCATTCCATAAGCTTAAATTGAAGGGACATGAGAGGAAAATATGCTTAGCTGATTCCTCACTGGATTTGCAAAGTGGACACCAACCAGGCCCGATCTTCCCTCTCCTTTGTAAGAAGTCCAAAGTTGGAATTTTCTTTTGAAGGATACACCAGAAAAAGAGTCTAGTTTTTGGAGGACTTTTTAATTTCCAGATAGAATTTTCCCACCAAAGAGGGGCCTCCCAACCCTTCTGGGCCATTAGCTACTTATATCCCATCTTGGGAGAGTAAACCCCATTTTGCGCATAAACCCATATGAGCTCATCTCTAGAATCCATAATTTGAACTGAGGAGTGAAGAAGATCCTGTCTATAGTTCTCCCACTCTTCCAGCCACCTATCTTCTAGATGTAGGTCCCGTCCATTCAACCATCCTTGACACCATATAGAAGTGTTTCTATGATCTGTCACTTGGTTAAGTCTAAAATAACCTTGGTTATTTAAGAAAACATCTAGGTCCCTTGGGAGGGCAAACCTGTGTGAACAACCTACCTAGGGATCACGTCCCAACCTGACACTACTTCCATCCCCCACATTCCAAGCTAGTCCCTGTTCAACAATTCTTACTAAGGCTACCACTACCTTCCATACCACAGAAGCATTTTTGGTGGATTTCAAAGGCAATCTTATCCAATCAAGTAGAGGGATTGGGTCTATGTATTTTCTTTTGATAACAGAAGACCAGAGGTTCTCTCCTATGATGAGCCTCCAAGCCAGCTTTGTAGCAAGAGACTGGGAGAAAGGGAGAAGATTTTTGATGCCCCATCCACCCCATTCTTTTGGCCTGACAATTTTATCCAAAGCTATCGAGGGGGTCACATGATCGTTCCTTGAGCCTGCCCACAGGAATTTGTTGCATAATTTTTTAATGGATGCCAAAATACCTTTAGGTACCCAAGTAAGACTGGCCCAGTACACAGGAATTGCCATCAGAACAGACTTAATGAGCACCAACCTTCCTGCTCTGGACAACCATTTGAAACTCTAGTGTTTCAATTTAAGTTCAATTTTTGCAAGGAGCCATTTCCAATCCTAGTTGCGATACTTATCAGGTTTGAGGAAGAAGCCCAAGTATTTGAATTTGTCTTGAAGAGTCTTGACCTCGAACTGAAAATTACCTTCCACCCTTACCCGATCCTCCCTTGACAGGCCTTCAACTGTGATGGTGTATTTCTACTCATTTATGCAGAGACCTGTGGCTTTCAGAAAGAGGTCCAGAATCTTTTTGAGAGCTCTACAATCCTCAGCACTACCATTGCTAAACAGCAGAATATCATCCACAAAGAGTAGATGTGTGACCCAGAGGTTTACTACCACTTCTATACCTCTTAGATGTCCTTGTCTCTTGGCCTCATGGATCATTATACTGATGCCTTCAGCTGCCAGCAAGAAGAGTAAAGGAGAGAGAGGACATCCTTGACGAAGCCCTCTCTCCGGATTGAAGAACAAAGAAGCTGCCCCATTAACCAGGATAGAAATTGAGGATGAAGAGATACAACCCATCACCCATCTCACAAACTCATAATTGAAACAAAGATGGGTTAACAAGAGTCTAAGGTACATCCAACTAAGTCTGTCATAAGCCTTTGACAGATCAATCTTAACAATGGCACCTTTATTCCTTCTTAGATTGAGACTATGAAGAGTTTCTTGAGCTACCCCAATTGCCTCGTGGATTTTTCTACCATCCAAAAAAACAAACTGCTCAGCCGAGATATTCTTGGACAGAAAGGGTTTAAGCCGGGAGGCAATAACTTTAGAAATTATTTTATAGATACAGGTGCACAAGGAGATGGGCCTAAAATCATCAAAGGAAATCGGCTGGTCAGTCTTAGGAATAAGGGCTAAAAAGGTGGCATTGAAGGGTTGATAGATAGTGCCTGTGCATCTAGACTCTTCTACCACAACTACCAGCTCTTCTCCCAAATCATCAAAGAAATGTTGAAAGAATTCCACCGTCCAACCATCCGGCCCTGGACTTTTTTCCTTCTGCATTGAATTGAGAATGTCTTCAACCTCCTCTTTAGTAATAGGTTCCATGATGGATGCGTTCCCTTCTTCCTCAATATATCTGGGAAAAAATTGGGCCACTCTAATTACCTCAGTTATGGAAGCTTCCTCAGGTGCTTTGAAAAGCCTTTTAAAGTGGTTTACCCCTAAGGAGGCTAAATCTTCAAAAGATCTTGCCATCTCCCGATTTTCTTTTTGCATTTCCCAAATGGTATTAGAATTTTTCCTCCCTTTTTCATAGTTCTGAAAGAACTTGGTGTTTTCATCCCCTGCCTACAGCTAGATGGCTCAACTCTTAAGGCGCCAACTTTCCTCCCTATTCTGAAGGATTTTTTTTTCTGGTGCTTTCCAGTTCTTTGATTCTATCCCTAGTCTCCAAGGAAGCATAACCGTTCCTTTCTGGACTTTCAAGAAGTTCCAGTTTTGTATTAACAAGTTTAAGAGCCTCCTCTTCCTTCACTTTGTTTTCCAAGGCCCATTCTTTTGCTACATGTTTCATTCTCTTTAAATTTTCCATGAAAAACCTGCTTCTGCTGTCATCTGCCCTGAGATGGTCCTTCCTCCAAGTATTATGGAAGAGAGTGTTGTAAGATTCCTCTTTGAGCCAAGAGGAGTTAAAATTAAAAGGGGTTCCTGGTTTCTTATAATCACCAGTAATTTCCAACAGGACGGGGAAGTGGTCCGACAAACCCCCCTCTCCCACCCAGTGTCTGAAGGCTGAAAGCTTATCCACTAGTACTTCATTCAGCAGAAAACGATCAATCTTTTTCCCAACCCAGTCTTCACCCACTCTTTGATTTCTCCAGGTAGGCCTTACTTTGAGCAGGGAGGCATCCACCAGATGAGAGCTTGCCAATTTGTTCATAAAATAATCTAAAAGGGGATCTGCTCTGGCTGTGGTACCCGAAGATTCCGACTCTCCCAAAGAGAAATTGAGGTCTCCTCCTATAATGAGAGAGGGATGGAAGAGAGAATATTTCGAGAAGAAAGGGTTCCAAAATTTCTCACGCTCCACACAAGGCCCATAAATATTCAATAGCAGAAGAGGAAGTTAGATTTCATTTGAGTACAGTTCTACTGCCAAGGCACTTTCCAATCCCCAAGTGGAAATCTCTTTGAGCTTTCGAGTGTCGTAGCCTATGGCTACCCCCCCAGAGGAAAGTTTCTTGAAGCATGACTACATCTGGCTTAAGGGATAAAACCAAGTCCCTTAGTGCTAGCTTCTTGGCTTGGCTAGCGACGCCCCTACAGTTGTAGGACAATAAAATCATCGAAGACCTTGAGGGGGTGGTCACTCTGCTCTAAGCACCCCAGAAAGAGACCGCTGCTTCCCATCAACAATGTTAATGACAGCTTTGGGTTGGGCCTTTGACAGGTTTGATTTCCTTCCCCTTAACTTCCTCGGCCCCACCAAAACCAAATCCTTTTCTAGTCCCCCAACAGCTACCCCTTTCCCCAGTCTAGCAGCCAGGGGCCTAAGATTATAAGGAGGGTCTTCAGAAACCGACACCTGAGAGGGAGCAGGGAGGGTAGACTCCTTCACAGGAGAAACACAGGCAAGAGGAGGGGAAGCCTACTGACAAGATGGTACTATCAACCGAAGCATGAAAAATATTTAATTCAAAGAGATCATGGGAGATCTGCTTGGAGGGACTAGGCTCTTCAGAAGCAGACTGTGATAAAATAAACAAAGAGAAAAGAGAGGATAGGGAGGAAAGAGGCATACCCGCCTGAGACGCCCCAGCCCACTCCGATTCAGAAGGGAGTACCAAGTAGGACACTGGAGAGGAATTTTTTCCTTGAGCTTCTTGCACCACCCGTTCCTGTTCCACTGCCAACACCTCCTCTATAATAGCCCCCGGCTCCACATTCTGCTGCTCTGCCATTCTGGCCTCTCCTTTTTCCTCCACATGGGTTCCCTCCTGAGAAACAGGAAACCTCATTTGCCTTCGACAACGATGATGTCCCAGGGGGGCAGTACCTAGATAGATGGCCATGTTTGTGGCATCTATGGCACCTGAAAGGAATATTTTCGTAGTTTAGAATCTACAGAAACTCCAGGTCCCTAAATGTTAAGGTCATAGCATCTGTCAAACCTTCTCTGGGGTTGATACTGACCAAGATGCAGGCCACACTCCAATCTCTGGTTTGAATAAAAGACCTATCAACATCTAGGTACTTTCTCAACGTGTTACCGATTGATATGAAGGCTGAATCCATCCAGAAAGGGATGGGGAGACCCGACAGCTTAACCCACACTGGATATTCAGCCATCTTTTCTTTCTGAGCATCAAACAAGGGGGTCCATTTTCGAAACAGAATCGGTCTCTTCCCAAAACTCCAATTCCTCTCCAAAACCTAGTCAGCGTGTTCCTTCAGGTTGAATCTAATGTTGAACCAGCCTCTGTCCAAAATTTTGATCTCAGTCGGTTGTCCAGGAGCTTCTCTCCATTCAGATTAAACCCAAGGCTGAGATGTAGTCTGCTGAGAATTTCCTCCCACGCACCATGCCAACCATCATTGTTTGTAAGGCATCCATTGTTTCATCTATGCTAATATCCACTCCAAGAGCACAGTGAGCGCGTTCTTCTTTCTTCATAATGAGTTTATTTTTCTTCCTTTTTCCACCCCCAACTTCCTTCTTTGCTTCACCCTCCCCGGGATCCTGTGTGACAGGATCATCAGTTCTTTCAGCCTCTGGCGACTCTGGTCACCTTCCAACAGGTTCCTGTAAACCTTCCTTCCCTGCCAATAACTCCTCCGCTGATACATGCACGTCCACTTGTCTAGATCCAAGGTCTAAAAGACCCTCTGCCAACTCTCTTGGCTTTCCATTGACCGCATCGTTTGAAGAGACCCTAGATTTGGAACAAACCAGAGCTTCCGCTTGAAAATTCCTCGACAAAAACTCTTCTAACTCTTGAAAAAACCTCGACTCATGAAGGGTAGAATGAGGTGGTATGTGGTAAGAGAGATATACTTGACTCAATGCAGGGTTTCTGAACCTCTAAGGCTCTCCTCGAAACCCTTTTCCCAAAGGAACCCGACGATTTGGAATACCTTCCCCAAGGGCTTTAAGACCCGCCCGATTGTGAAATCCAGAACTAATCACAACATCTTCAAGGCCACCGGTAAAAAGGGGGTTTAACGGGTTACCTGAGTGCCTAGGAAGAGATGTGTGCCGAGGTTCCTTGTCACCCTGGCCTTCTTTTCCTCCGAAATGAGGGTTTTGAGCTCGAAACTGCCCCAACAAAAGACCACTCTTTCGGCCGTCACTCCGTGAGCTCTGAATTGCATCTCCTACCAAGCCTGCGTCATTTTCAAGACCTCCTTCTTCAGGAAACCCACCAAGAACTTGGGGAATCTCTGGACTTCTCGGAAAATACAGCTCCAAATTTTTCTCTGAGACTTCAAAACCCCAACAGGTTAAGAGATCTTCTGGCGCAAGCTCCACGTCTACTATCTCACGGTCAAACCCCACAGCTATGAAAACTGCCTCCTCTTATCTTGACACCAAAACAGCGAAATCTATGCACCACTGCACAAACCCTAGGAAAGGAATGCGGTCTCAAAAAAGTTGAATAGATTAAACAGGACCTAAACCTAATTGCCATTCTGTAAACCAAAAAAGAAGAGTGATTAGACCGCAAGACGACCACCTCAGGACCTGCAGGTACCAGGTCAGCTGTTGTCCCGACCCTGGCACAAACGTACATTGTTCACTTCAACCTGCAACGCGACAGAGTGGTACCATGCAACGCGGTATCCTGAAACCCAAAGGTCCATCCACATATATTTTGTACTAATCATGTTCAATTTTTATTTTTTATTTTTTAATTATTAGGATTCTAGTGATGATGAACGACCTACCTAACATCTTCTGTTGCACCCCACAACAATGTCAAATCGAGAGAAGACTGAATTAAGAGAAAAAATCGGAGAGGAATGATACCAAGAATGGTTGAATCAACCAGTGATTCAATTCTCGCTACATCCATATTCACCAATTAGGAATGACTAAAACAATAGTAGTTCTTCACAAGCTGACAATGGAGGCAATCAAATAGAGGTTGGTATGGATGATTACTTACGGGATACGACTGCCATGGAGACAATGTTGTTAGATGCATTCCAAAATGATGATCAGTTAGGGGATGATTCTCATATCGCTGACACCTTTTTCGAAAGCCTTAAATTTGCTTCCACCACCCCTCTCTTTGGACCTGGTGGTCAGTCAAAGTCTACCCCGTTGGGGACAACGATGTTACTGTACAACTTGAAAGAAAATTTTGGCTTGTCGAATGCATGTTTCTTGGAACTTTTGAGGTAAGTTACCATAAAGTACTCTCCTTATATAAATTTGAAATATAATCAATACACTGCAATGAACATTACAAATGGTAAATTTTATGAACGTTAATAATTATATCGACATTAATGTACATTTAAGAATATATTTTTCCATGATCACCAAATACAGGTTATTCAAAGATAAGGTTCTTCCGAGTGATAATGTCTTGCTCGGTAGCTGCGAAGAGGCAAAGAAATTGTTGAGAATGTTTGGTGTTAAGTACATATCATATCATGCATGTCCAAATGATTGTATTCTATATAGAGGAGAATATGCAGACAAAGAGATGTGTCTGAAATGTGGGCATGACAGGTATGATAAATAAAAAAATAAGGGTAAATCACGTACTGGTCCTTCTTTTAAGATATTGAGGCACATGCCTATAATCCCAAGGATTCAAAGGCTCTTTCATTGCAAAGAATTAGCTATGTTGCAGGGATGGCATGCCTCACACAGAAGTGAGTTGGGAGTGATGCGAATCCCAACTGATTCAATAGCCATGAAGCATATAGAGGATACTTGGCCCAAAAAATTCAAGGATGAAGTACGAAGTCTATGACTCAACATAGCCATGGATGGCGTCAACCCATATTCCCTCCAGAACACTAACTATTCTGTTTGGCCTGTAGTAGTGATCAATAACAATATCCCCCCATGGTTGTCTGTGAAGAATGAACATCTTATGTTGGCTCTCATAGTCCCTGGTAGAAGACAAGTGAAGAATATGGATGTCTACTTACAACCACTGGCAGATGAATTGAAGGAATTATGGGATGGGATAAATGTATACGATGTATCAAGACCCATCACAACAGAGAGGAGTTTTATGTTCTATGGCATATGTGCTTACACGACACATGATTATCTAGGCTTAGGAGTTTTCTATGGTAAATTACATATTTAATTTATTGATTTGTTTATATATGTAACAATATTCTTTCACATATTAGTTATTTAATTTGTTGTAATATTTGTTCTGATCTTCATGATATTATTTAACGTGCCTTGCATATTAATTAATGTATACAAATATAATCTCGCAGGTCTTGTAACAAAAGGGTATTTTGGATGTAAATGTTGTGGACCTTCTCTGAAAGCTAGATGGTCCAAGGACCTATGAAAGCTAGTGTATGATTGCTCCAGGGTATTCCTACTAGAAGACCACCCTTACAAAAGAGCAGTATCCGCTTTCAATGGTAAACAAGAGAGAACCCAAAGGCCTCCAATAATGACATCGACCGAATGGCTTAGAGCATATGAGAGAGAGAAGGCGAAGGAGTTCATAGAAATGTTTGATTCAAATGGGGAGCCTATGTTCGATGATCTAGATTTCTTCGACACCTATGTTGAGAAATCGCCCATTTGGATGAAAATGAAATCTATCTTTTATGACCTCCCATATTGGGAGCATCTTAAGATTTCCCACTTATTAGATCCCATGCATATATTTAAAAATATTTCATCTTCTTTATGGAGGCACATATCATCGAAACAAAGTGACACATTGGCTGTTAGGAAAGATCTTATTACTTCAAAAACTAAAAAGAAACATTGGCCAAGACGATTAGAAAGTACATGATCAGAGGCAGGCGCTGGTCCCTCTAATTCATGGTTTTTCAAAGAAGGTGATGTACCATGGATTTTAAAAAAAGATGATATATCTTTGGCAAAGGAAGTTATAATGGATGTGAGGGTGCCAACTTCATACGAGTCTTAACTACGACGTTGCTTCACCGTGGATGACCATTTTTCGGGGTTGAAATCACTTGACCATTTGAATCTTCTAAGAGTATGTATAATTTCAAAAACATGATTTTATTATTTGTTATATTAATAAATTTTATCCCATGCGGGGATCATAAAACATAACTAATTTTGTATATTATTGCACATGTTTATAACTTTGCAACGTCATTATCCTTTGTTCGTGTGTGGGTGTGTGAAACATGACTTCCCTCAAGACCTAGGACGTGCCATATCTAAACTATCGGCATTTGTACGTTGGATCGCGTTAAAGGAGATTCATGTGGCTAGCATTCCACAATGGCGTCAAGAGATAGTTGAGATTGTTTGTATATTTGAGAAGGAACTGCCCACGAATTTCATGGACTTACAGTTTCATCTTCTAATCCACCCAGTAGATGAAGTTGAATTAGTTGGGGTTGTTTCTTGTCGTTGGATGTTCTTCTTAGAGAGGTAGATGAAGAAATTGAAAGGTTTTGTTCGACAAAGGGAAAAACCCGAGGGGTCTATGGCACATATCGTATGAGTCTTTCTATTATGCCAGTGAGTACATCAAGCAGATTGACAATAGACCAAGTGCGGTGATTTGGGACAATGAAATGGATGAAGACAAAAGAGAAGGAGAGTTGCTCCAAACGAGTGGAAAAAAGCACTTGATAAAGAGTAAGCGACTTATAATTTTTAAAATTTACAAAAAGTAATTAATATTCATGTTGAACTTAGATATAATGTATATTTTAATCTCTAAGTACTATATAATGTTGGTTTGATTTCATCAGCGAATGCAGAAATTGAAGCAATCAATAAATTAATTCTTTACAATTCTAAAGCGACACAACCATGGGTCGCATTGTACGAACAAAACAGGATGAAATGGGATAGTGACAGGAAAAAATTCAGACAGTTGAATGGTAGAAGTGTGCCTTATCCCGATCATTTAAAAGAAAATATGCCAAAAATATGCCCCAACAGTTGGGTCGCTGACCAAGTCAGAAAGAAATACGGTGCTACCGGTCGTTACCCGCGTGCTGAAGAGGATGTGCGAAACATAGGGATTGGGTGCAGAAAATCGGTAATAATCTTTTTAATTTATATGTAAATTTGAAACTTATATTAAGACATCTACATTTCATATTTTAAATGTTGGATTATTATTTATAAGACATATGACACTATGATTTTTTTAATTTTTTTTATAATAGGTGCATTTGTTCCCATCTATGTGGGCATGTGGACACCATTTTTCGTACGTAAAATGCCGATGCTGAAAACATCACACAATACCTGGAGTGAAGTCGAGTTCGATCAATCTGAAGGATTCAGCTACCGTGATCAAAACCTAGTACGATGGACGTTAGTTTACGTCGGAAAGATATAAGAGATCATTAAAGTGGATTTTTCTTCTTTCCAATGTGTTATTCTTAGGTGCAAGTGGTGGGACACCTTTGATCGGAATAATGTAAAGGAAGATCACGATAGTAGGCTGATATGTATCAACTCTAGAAAGATGTGGGATGAAGCTAAGGAGCCCTATGTTTTCCCTAAACATTGCAACAAGGTGTTTTTTTACCCAGATGTGTTGGATAGGGATTGGTGGTTCATATTGACACATGATCCTAGATCAAAACATAATTTTGAGAATAATAGTGTTATCATTCCATGCGAGCTAGAAGATAATGAGGGTGATCATGAGAACCGAGAGTGATATAGTACATGTGTTATTTCATCAATATTTATACTGTTTAAGATGGGTTTTTCGAAATATTAATTTTGAATTAATTGGTAATTTGCATTGTGTTAATGTTAAAATCAATAATTCACTTGATAATTTGCAATTATGTTGATCTCTAAAACAATGGCGTACTATATAAATTAATTATTTTTTTTGTATCTAAGATCATAATAAAATAATGATAATTCTAAAGTACATGAATTTATTTGCATTATTTTTTAAACTTTATTATGTTACAATAAATCATATTATTCTAGATTTATTATATTACAATTATTTAAAATTTACAGATTTACAAATTTTAATAAATTCATTTCACATTAATACAATTAAATTTTTACATAAAATTACAATTATAATTATAATTATAATTTTACATAAAATTACAATTATAATTATAATTATAATTTTACATAAAATTACAATTATAATTATAATTATAATTTTACAATTTCACATACAATTACAATTACAATTACAATTTTATAATTTTACATATATACAATTACAATTACAATTTTACAAATTTACATATATACCATTACAATTACAATTTTAGAATTTTAAATACAATTAGAATTACAAATATTACAATTTTACAATATCATGATCATTTGGTATTAAATTAATTAATAAACATCACGTTCATGATAACCATCGTACAAACATCATATTTGACTAAAAAACACATTCAAAATCCCTAACTGCATCATCGTGATCATGATCATCTAACAAAACGCAATTAACATTATATATTAACATCATCACAACACAAACATCAAATATACATATCATGTCAAATAACTCATGCTATCACATACACATCTATCTGCAAGCTGCACATTAAATGAACATATCTAACATGACCTAACAACATACACATCATGATGATCACCAACATGTAAATTAAGTACAACTACAACATGAACATAAAATACATGGAATATATATATATATATATATATATATATATATATATATATGAATAATGTTAAAAATATACAAATGTAATTTAAATTTCATGGATCAGCTGGTGGTAGTACAACCTCAATGTCAGTACTAGTGGCCGATGGTTCAGCCTCATCTCCATGATGACTGTTGCTAGATGCTAGTGGAGGCTCATGCTCATCTGGTGCGGCGTGAGGTGAACGATCATGAGATGATGGTACGCTGCGCCTCGCAGACTGTCCATCATGTGCTACAGCTAGATCGTAACGTGCAACAGTCCTCGTCAGTCGCGTAAAAGCTGTTGTAACTCCTACGACATGCCGCATCAGGCTGTACATGTCACGCGACATGCCTCTCCACATCCATAATAGAATATCATTAGCCTCTATGTCTCTGTAATGAGCGGGCCTGATGCCCGCCTCAACAATCAATGCAATGAGTTGGTCGACCAACTCCACCCTGTATCTAGCATCACTAAGTCAACTGCGCACGGGCGCACCAGCAAAAGCAGGTCTCTGATCTGCACCAGCCTCCTGATGATCCTCGACATCTGGCATGCCCTCATCATTATCAGGATCCACACCTAGATCAGGTGGTGATGGCGGCATCTCCTTGCCATCAGAAGAGCCAATGTTTGCAAAATATATACAAGTACACAACAATAATTAGACAATTTCATTACATAATTTAATAAAAACAAGTTAAAGAACATGTTAGAATAAATTTAAATAAAATTGTAATATTACCTCTATCATTTGGCGGCTCATCAGCTGTGAAGAGGATGTTGTCACACCCTCACCAATCCAACCCCGCATAAGGACAGGGGAACATAATGAAGGGATGCTCATCAACACTGGCTAGCAACTCCAGTGCATCATTTGATATCCTTGCTGGAAAAAGAGTCTCCTCCCTCTTGGGCATCATCTGCCCCCACATGTGCATACGTGCCTCAGTAATCGGCCTACAAGGTTGCCGAAGAAAACTAGGCCTTGTCTCTGGAAACCTCTCAAAAAATAAACAAAAAAGATCTGAAGCAAAAGGGAATTTGACCCTCCCTTGTGCTTGAGCATGACATCTATCTAATGCTGTACAGAACTGCCGCAAAAAAATGGCAGACCACCTGACAAGTCGTGGCTGTTGTAGTAAAGAATCAAAATAATATAAAAGCAAGCAACTAATGTGTTTACCGTCACTGGTGTTGTGTGAAATGGTTGAAATGATAAGTGAGAGACACTGGACCTCCTCAAGACCAAATGCACCAATATGTAACTGCCCTCCAGCGACCTGAAAATGTGCAGGAGATACTAAATTTGCTCCAATGTATCTCTGGGAGTAAACTAATTGACTCCCTGCCACACAGCCAGCTAGAACCTCGGGGAATGAGGGAAAATCCACCCCTCTCCTCGATAGCCTTGTAATAAAATATACATCATCCTCAGTGGGCGTGTACCACTGGTTGATACCAACCTGAAAAGCCTGTCACAGGGCATTCCACCTTCGGATAAGATGTCTCAAAAATGAACTATGGGACTTTAGGGAGGTAGCCTCCTCATATATCTTAAGGAGGCCTACCTGCCTTAGGATCCCCTAGGTCGCTGCTATAATAGGGTGAGGGTACACATCTCTCTCCCGCTGTCTTGCCTCCCACAGGTGAACCATGTTATACTGTTCCGCATGTTGTTGTTGTTGTTGCCCCTGTTCTCTCCTTTCACGTCTCTAAATGATTGACATATTAAACACAATTTTCTAATTAAATGATAGATGTATTTAGAAATATATGTATATAAGTATTTTTTGAAAAATAAATAAAATAACAGTCAATGCACCAAAAACACAGTCACACACCTGTCCCGATGCGTCTTTCAACAGAGTGCACGTGATATGGTGCACCTAATGATATTCAACGCACTGGGGGCGGTGCTCCAGAAAATGTTTTTAGCGCACCGTTCACTATGTAAGGTGTCAGGAGGGCGGTGCGCTGACTACACTATACACCCCGGGGCGTATAGCTAAGTCAGCGCACCACCCTCCTGCCACCGTACATAGTTGTCAGTGCGGTATTGTAAAAGGCCGCATCGTTGACATAGGCCAAATACGGTAATCCATGCGCAGACAAAAATAGCCATCTCGGGGCGGTTATTTCGGTCAACGCACCGCATCAAAACTATTCAACTAGGTTAACGGTGCGGCCAGGTAACCGACCGCACCCCTCTTTTTAAAGAAATTTAAAATAACATGACGCGCCTTTGGTATCGCACCGGAACCGATGTGGATACCCTTAGCACCGGTTTACCAGGACGAACCGTTGACAATATCGAATTGCAGTATGCGGTGCGTTGACAACATTACACTCCCTGGGGCGGATAATTCCGTCAACGCATTGAGTTGTCGCGAAACCACATTGTCAACGGTGCGGCCTGGTAAACGACCGCACCGCACTTTTTTTTTTTTTTTTTTTAAATAACACGGTGTAGCTCGCGGTACCGCCTTGGAATTGGTGCGAATACCGTTAGCACCGGTTGTGATGCGACCTGTAAATTTACAGGCAGCATCGCAAACTGGTGCGAGCCAAACGGCTCGAGCGCACCACGCGACAAAATTATTATTATTATTATTATTTTTCTTCTAATGGTTAATTTTAAGGTTTTTTGAAATTCTAATCTAGTAAAAGGATTAATTATGGAAAAAAAAGAAAAATACTTGTACATTTACCCATCGAGGAGGCATATTGGCTGTAGAATTTGCAAAAGAAAATTTGTCCACTGTTTTATAAAATTCAAGCTGGAGATTGGTGGCAATGCACAGAAGCAGTGCGTGCAATAAGTGCAATGGGAGCACAAATGTCAGGGTGGCTCAAACAAAGATAACTTGCACCAGTGCTTGAGAGCTCTGTAGCACTGACAAAAGTGAAAAAATTCCCTTTTTTTTTTTTTTTTAAAACCCTGTTTCGGTGCGCGGGGATTTTATTGGCGTACCGGTGCATTTTCAGTATGCTGCCTTGGGCGGTCTCTGTTTTCACACGCTTTTATGAGGCACCGGTGCAGCGTATCTAGAACGCACCACTGCTCTACAGTAATATGACGCACCGAGCATGGTGTCCGGTGAGCTAATGATTTGTGCGGTTTTCTAGCCGTAATTTATTTATTTATTTATTATTATTATTATTTTTAACCCTTTTCCAGTGCGCAGTGTTTATGGGGATCCCAGTGCGTTTCCGTCATTCTGCCCTAGGTGGTTTCTGTTCCGTGCTTTTTATGAGGTACCAGTGTTGACGATTTGACACACACTGGGGCGGTTCCTTAATTAAAGGCACTGGGCGGGTGTGTACGAAGCGCATAGTTTCTGGTGTGCCAATTTTTTGTGCAGTTTTTTGGCTGTAATTTTTTTATTTAACCATTTTCCAGTGCACGGGGTTTATGGGCACTCCAGTGCATTTTCTTTATTCCACACCGGGTGGTTTATGTTTTCGCGCACGTTTTCGGAAGCACCAGTGCGGTATAGATGTAAGGTACCTATGTTGTACAGGAATATGACGCACTGAGCGGGTGTGTTAGGAGCTCACAGTTCCCAGTGTGCCTATGTTTTGTGTGTTTTTTGGCCATAATTTTTTACTCATTTAACCCTGTGCCGGTGCGCGGGGATTTCAGTGCAGCCCAGTGTGTTGGGGAGCCGGTGCATTTAAGGGTGACCTGGGCAGTTTCAGTTTTTGTGCGTTTTTTATGAGGCGTCAGTGCAGAAGTTATGTAAAGTACTGGTGCGCTACAAAAATACAACGCACCGGGCGGGTGTGTATAGAGCGCACGGTGTCCGGTGTGCCAATGTTTTAACCTCACCGGTGCTTTCTCGTGTTGAACGCACAGGTACGTTTTACGGTGATAAGAGCACCAGAAGAAATACATTCGCAAAAACCTCTGCCTGCCAACCTCCTCTAGGAACCTCTGCTAGAAACGAATGTCTGGGGTATTTTTATAAGGGGTTCGTCAAAAACATCCGCTAGAGAGTCTTTTCCTTATAATGTCATGCCGATTCGGCTCATGTCCAGTCTGAAGCTGACAAAGTGAACAACTTTGTCGAGCGCATTCAACACATCCGCCAATAGGTTCATGACATATTGGACATAGCCAATGTTAAGTACAAGCAACGACATGATCAACATCGGGTGTCACACAACTTCCAGGTGGGCAACAAAGTGTGGCTACATTTGTAGAAGGAGCGCCTCACTGGACCCCACTGTAAGCTTCGCCCGCTCCGATATGGGCCGTACACCATCACCAAGGCTGTAGGGAAATATGCCTTCGAGCTCAATGTTCCACCAATCCTTGGTCTGCACCCAATATTCAATGTGGACTGCCTTCGTCCCTACTTCCCACCTCTACTGGACACCTCTGATGTTACAGAACAACTCACACCAATAGAGTTAAACCGAGACTGCATGGAATAGGCCACCACAGATTGTATCATGGGCATGCAAATCAAGAACACTCACCAACAGACGATCCAACTATATCGGGTTGTCAAATCTGGCTAATTCCTGCACCAAGACAAGTGGTTCACCAGGGACCAAGTTCAGCAGAAGTTTCCTCATCTCATGGAGGAATTCAATGCAATGGGGAAGATTGATTCCCAGAATGATCCAGGTGGATATTGGTGGCCACCCGCCTATTCCACTTGGGGCTCCACCATTGTCTCTTTTAGTTTTTCAGTTTCGGCACGACTTACTATTTTTAGTAGTTTTTCACGTCCTGAACTTTTGGAGCTGTTTTGAGGCCCTAAACGACGTTTTTTGGTAAAACCGGGAGCTACATACATCCATGGACCAATTTGTATCACATCTAAGGTTTTATTACTTAGATATATCTTTCTAACGAGGTATGGTTCACGTCAAATGGAGATCGTATGCCAAAGTTACGTCCCCGGGAAGTTGAAACACCAATTTACCTAAACGGGGCCCATAGTTTTGGCGCTTCATCTCCTAGGGTTAGGGTTTTTGATGTTTAGGGTTTTCTATTGTTTCGAAATAATAAATAGGCCCTTGAGCCTTATTGTAACACAATTCATATGCCTGTAGCTGCCACATCTCTTCTTAGAGATAAGTTACCTGCGCCCTAGCTAGTTTATTTCCATTCAGTTTGTAAGCAAATTTCAGTTCTTTGATATTAATGAAATGAAGTGTTATTTCCACTGCATCTTTGTATTTATGGTTATATGTGTATTTTTTTACGTTACTGCATAAAACCGAATCAGGGAGGATTTGGTTTTTGGTCACCCAACAACTTCAATCCTTTGGAGTAGAGAGAGAGACCTTGTGACATCAGCTAAAGCGTAAAAATGTCCTTGCACCGGGTCTTAGAACTCCATAGTTCTAAGGGCCCTTTCGCAAGAGTGTAACGTAGTATCTTTCTTCCTAACAACGAGCAATAAGAGGGGACATTGATTCCATCGTTTGCATTATTGTTACATTTGACTCTTTACGAGCCTTTGTTTTTATGTTTAGTTTAGTTGTTTTTATATATGCATACTATATTCCATGATTTAGTGTGTTTTATATTTTATAGCATGTATTCAGTAACCTGCTAACCATCTATTCCTGCATGTGCTAACCATCTATTTCTGCATGTGACCATATCTTGGAGGGAGTGACCACTCCTCCTAAGCACTGGTGGATTGGTACACTTGTGCACCAAAACCAGAACCACAGGATTGGTGACTCCACTAGCTTTACTTTTTTAGTTAAGTGGTTGTGATTGTTGCAGGGAACTTCTCTCTGCTCTGGAGTATTGCTGGGACAACTCCCCTTCTTTTCCTCTCTGCTCATTCACCCACAGTGAAAATTTGAAGTTCAGAAGTTTTGGAAATTCCATTCACAGGAAAACCGTGTGCCATTTTCTCAGAGAGACACGACGAGTTGCGCGAGTTTAGCTCTGACCTGTGCGCAAAGTTGCACGCCCGTGTGAAGCTTTTCCTCGCGGAAAGCAAAGACCAAAAATCTTTGTTATTTTCTGCAATTTCCCAATTGTAAAGTGGCTGGCAGCCTAGAGAAAGCTGCCAGCACTGTGTGTGGTGTCCCACGACTGGTTAGAACTTACTTTGGCTGCTTTTTAGTATTTCTAGTTGCTATTTTTAAATTTTAAAGTTTATCGTCACAAAAAACCACATAGTTTAAGTAGGGGGCAATTTAATTGGAATTTGAAATAACTTATTTTTGTGAAAATGGACACCAAAAACACATGGATAATTAGCTGGAGTAAGTGGCCCTAATCCACATATGCTTAGCTTGTTTTCATTTTTCCTAGTTAGATCATTAATTTTAGTTTAAATTCCAGCACTAGGAGTTGGGACCAAGAATTAATTATCTTAAGAGAAGTAAGTAATCTTTGTTGCCCTTGCACCTTTTGGTGACCCTGGGAAAGCATATGAAATCTCTCTTCTGATAATTTTCCATCTCCCTTTAGTTAATCACTTAGATTAATTAGGCAAAATTCTAAGCGGCCCACTATCCGCACATGATTTGCTTATAGCAAGGAAAAATCAAACATAGATTAATATGGGACGTGTAAAGGATCATTGCATATCCACATATTAAAACTGTGTGATTGTTCACTTTTTTCTCACACACTTCCACACCATAAGTGAAGTAAAGACTCCTTAAAACTAACCTAACTGAGCTCACTAAATTTTCCCACAGGGGCCACAAGAAAAATTATAGTTCAGGTTAGGACCATGGGGGTAGGCATCTAATAAGTTGCCATGGTCAGTTTACATCTTGAGACATAGAAGTTGACTGAATAGGGAGCTTTAAAATCCATCTATCCGCCCACAAAAAATAAAACTCGAGCGCCATAGAGACTCAATTCGGAGGGGGTTAAGCTTAGGCCTAGTGCGTGCGGTATTATTTGGGGCTACGTGACCCAGCTAATGCTCAGTACTGGTAGATGATTTACCAAGAAGATCAAGACTCGAACACTCACTAAGGACGATAATACTTAACGACCAAATTTAGGGCATCCTTCCCTATATGTGACGGTGTAGGAAACAATAGATCCTTTACCCATTACCTTGGTCAATTCCTTGGCTGCTGGAAGGCGTCACCAATTATTTTGGGATGTTAGCCCTAGTACCCACCAGAAGATATCTTTGCAAGGCCCAGTTGCAATTGAGAGTGTGAGGATGTTTAGGTCTCTAGGATTTTGAGTATCACGCGCAAAAACAACCAAAACCAATTTTTGATTGATTTATCACATAGAAATAATTTAAGGGAAAATTAACTTTTTTTTTTTCGCTTTGTTTTATGTATGTGGTCACCATTTTTGCTTTGATACTTCACCTCTAATATAACTGAAGATTTTTTCCAAAACCATACCTAGTTGACCCCATAACGGACCCAACTGGACCTTTTTGATCTAGACGTCTTTTGGACCTCCCCCCATTACTGGTACGAGTTCGAGGTCTTTCGCCATTTAGGTGTCAAACACGGAACACTGCCACCCTTATTGGTTCATCCTTTATCGGGGCATCTTTAGTTGGGAACCCCTAAGGGTCACCCAACGCCACACCACTGGAAACCCCCATAGGGTCACCACATACCACTCCTCCCACAACCCCTAGGGGGAAAAGGAGCACTACCCATTCAGGGAGCCAAGTTAACACACAACCGGGTACGTCACAGGCAAACCCTACATCTAACTAGAACATTGTGTCTTCACATTTTGCAATGGCTATGAACCCACAATCATCGTTCTTAGCATCGTTTAACTTACCCGATCTAACCAAGTTAACGAATGACCCTATTGCACACAACCCAACATGCCCCCCCATGCCCACAAAGCCCCCTTCAAAAATTCCAAAATTCAAAGGGAAGGAAGTGAAAGACGCTGGAAATCATATAATGACTTTCCACTTGTGGTGTTCGTTGAACAACATCATTAACGATACTATTCAACTGAGACTATTTCAGTGCACCCTAACCGGACCAACTACGAAATGGTATCTGGAACAAACTTCTGATACACATGGAACCTTTAGCGCCCTCGCTACCATGTTCCTCACATGTTTTCAGTTACCCATCTACCATGACTCTGAGATGGAATTGCTAACACATTTTAGATAAACACCAACCTTCCATATCTCGAACCATCTCCATGGATGGCGGCGATGTTGTAGTTTATGCAAATCCAAACTCGACGATCAAGTCCTACTGGACCTATTCTTGAAAACTCCCACTGCATAGATTTCGAAAGATGTAGCAACCCAAAAACCTACATCCGAAGAGGATTCCATTAGTAAAGCCCAACATCTCAAGCTGATTTACACGCAGTCAGGATACATTTATAACATCCTACCTCATGCCCCGCGCCTGTAAACTTATAAAGAATTTCCAGGGGCGTCGAACACTGCAGAAAGATTGATTGGGTCACTGACCCAAAATCACCTAGGCAGCAGTAGTCAGTACCTCGGTTACACGTATGATCCTAAGGAATATATCCCACAACCTAGCTACCAAATTCATCATGCGCCTTTACAGAATATGACCAATAAGGCGCAGTCGTACCATCATCAACAGGGAGGACCATACCCTCTGGCTCAGGGGACCCAGTACACATCTAGAAATGTTGACAGAAGAGCTCCCCCCCCAGCAGCCATTCACAAAATAGGGACAGGGACCCTAATATTCCCAATCCTTAGCACAAAACCCACCCATTCAGAATAATGCATAGGTGAAATTTGTGCAACCTTCCCAAGCACAACTGCGCCAATCATATAATCAAGAGAATCATATTTATCCTCCCAACGCAGCAAGGAAAAAACCAAAAAAAAATAGAAGGGAAATCCTATATAGGGGGGAAACAATAAACAATGCCCTCCACGATCTCAGGCTGGAGGCAAATCCAATCGAAGTCAAAACTAGGAGCCAAATAGCTCCCAAGGGTAGAATAAGAGGGAAAATATTCAAACCAACCACTCTTGCGCAATATGTGGTGAATATGGCCATTACACTCACCACTGTCCCGATCTCCCCGAGCTGAAGAAGCTTCAGGGTAACCGAGGACAAGGGGGATCCTCACAACAGACAACTGTCATGCATGAGCCTTTCCCCCACCAAGGGATAGTTAGCACCCAATCGCAGCAAACAAATCTCGACGATTTCGGAAAAAACAACCACGAAATTTACATGACTGGCAAAGGAATGTTTTTTTCAGACACGGAACCAAAATTACGATACCCTACCGGACACCAATTCATCAAGGGCCAACACGAGTGCACGAAAATTTCCATTGAATATATCAAAGATACCTATTGAACCTTTGCTAGAGATGGCTAAGGGACAAAATAGGTGAGAAGGAAAGCATTCCAAAGCAGCCCATAACTATAGAATTGTGGATGACTTAGCCCATTCTCACGCCGCCATTTCAGCTTTGGAGGTATTACAAGCATGCCCAAAGCAAAGGAAAGCCTTGCTTTCCACGTTAGGTGCCATCAACCCTGTCGATTCGCTCCTAATGGCTTTCGATTTAGATAAAGCCACCCCTAGGCTTCCTTCGTTGGTCACCTTCCAGATACTGGTGTCAGTCTAAAACATCATTATTCACAGTTGTATCATTGACAAGGGTGCATCCACATGCATCATGTCAAATAACGTCTAGCAGAAGTTAAGATCTCTCGAACTAAAGCCATCAGACATCACACTCAGAGCATACAACGGGCACCCATCTGGTCCAGTTGGTCTATAACAAAATGTCCCAGTCTACTTGGCCGGAAAGACGGTCTTTATAGACATTTAAGTTTTGGATGCTCAACTGGATTACAATATACTCCTTGGGCGAAGTTATATGTACTCCATGTTAGCGATAACCTCCTCCGTCTTTCGAACCATGATGTTTCCCCCTGAGGATCACATCATTACTGTCGACCAATTGACATACGACGACAAGTGATACCTAACAAATGCTGATTTTATTCTACCCTATGTAGATACATCTGCTGAGATGCTTACACAGTACCAAGAATACAACCCCGAACAATTCAAACCGTCATCTATCCTTGGGTTATTTATAAGAGATCCCCCCGTTATACCAGAATCATTATCTGATATCGCAGAGGCTCCGGTGTGCATGATGTCTACATCAAGCACCGAAGCCATCCAGGAGATGAAGACGAGCAGTAACGACATCGAGACCTCACCCACGACAACCTCTCTAGCCTACGCCGCCTCCCAAACTCCTTTCCTCTACCCTCCATCTGGTTTTGTGTCACAACAAGTCTTGGCCATGGTGGTGTTGCCAAAATTATCATTTGTAATTCCAGTTTGGTACTTAGTCCCATCTACCACGACGAGAGTCACAAACGTCACCTCTACAGGGTTGATCCTCCTCAGTCCTGAGGAGACCCCATCTGTTAAGGAGAATGTCACAACCATCCCATATAAGGAAATTTCCATCGCAAAACCGATTATTACGACCAAGAAAACCAATAAAAAGGTGAAGAATGTAGAAAATCGCACCATACAACGAGAATTAAAACCTTGCGCCATATGCGACATAGTAGGCCACCCTACCCACATCTTCCCAGAGCTGGATGAACTAAAACCACTCCTTAGATCTACGGTAAATATCGCGGCAAAAAGTTCCTGTAAAAAGGAACCAACCACCAAAAATCAAGGGAAGGAATTGCGTACCAACCACGCATGCGCTATTTATGGCCATTACGGGGATTACACCCATCATTTCCCAAAATTTACACGATATAGGGACACCTTACATGCCATCGAGCAATCCTATCAAGAGGATCTCTCCATCTAGTCAACTAGAGAAGAACCTCGCATCATTTTATACCTGCAGGAGGCACGACAGTCACTAGAATGACTCCCATTCATCTTCCCTCCTCTTATCATACGTTGTGCAATTTGCGATGAACGTGACCATTTCATCGACGAATTCATAGCCCTGGAGCTCATCTGAAGGTGGCATCTAGTTGAACGCGTGTATTATGTTGATTTGCAAGCAACCATATTTTCATGTCCGATATGTTCTGGCAACCATACTTTAGAACAGTGTCATTACATCCCTCGGTTTCGATTAGCACTAACTAGTTTACGCACGGCCATAGTACGCCTCTCCATAGAAGACAACTCTGATACCAAATCCATGGATAGCTTGACGACGCAAGAGGATGTGACAAGTAGATCCATCCTCTTCCTGTCAGCTAAAAAGAGGCCAATCGGGGAACCCTTAGTCACCCCCAACCGCCCTCCACGGAGAATACCAACATGTGTGTTGTTAGGTCTCTGTAATCAACAACATTGGCAAAGTCCAATCACAGAAACAACATCATTTCAACCACTTTGGGATTCTAGGATCTAGCCCTCCTGAATCCGGAGAGGGATCTCTCCAATAAGTGCAAAGATGGATTTGTATTTGAAGTCTTGGGTAATGATGTTAGGATAGTTATGAAGGCCGAGGGTTTGTTTTTTTTTTGGATAGTTGAGCATGATTACTGTTTGAGGTGGAAAGTACTAAATGCAAAGAGTTTCAAAGGTGAGAAGTTGCAAGAAAATAGAACAAGCTTTGGCCAGAAAGATAGATAATTGCAGGTTTTAGTCCATTGGGCTATGGAGTCATAATAGGGTTTAATTGAAAAATCAGGTTCAAGATTGGTCCATGGGGCAAGTCATCTATGTCTAAGGATCTCTTTGAAATTTGATTTATGGAATGAAATGATACAAAAAGAAGGGGAATTAAACAAATGAAGAACAAAGAGTAGCCCAGGATCTGGTAAGTACTTTGAAACTAGCTAGCCTTTGACAAACTCTTAAGAGAAACATAAAAGCAATCCAGGATTTGGTAAGTACTAGCCTTTGATATAATTTTGATAGAAAACATATAAAAACAGAGGGAAACTTGAAGGCAACTGTTGGAGTAGAAACTAGCGGGCCGGGCTAACCACAAATCCTCTCCTAGCTTTGCTTTACTTGGTTACTTTCAAGATAAACACAAAGATAACACGGAATGGCCTAAGATCTGGTAAGTACTTTGAAACTAGCCAGCTTTTGACACATTCCAAGGGAAACTTTTAGACAGTCTTTTGGGATAAAACTAGGACCAGGGCTCACCATATCTTCCTTAGTTCATCTCTACTTAACATATACTGAAAATAACATTTAAGAATAACAATTAGCTAAGGCAATAGGACGAGGGAACGCCAACATTCCTATGCTTAGAACTGAATTAAATCATTCCTAAATAACACAAATTGGAAGAAAACATGTAGATAAAGGTTTTCAGTCAGAGAAGGGTAGTGATATACAGTAGGTCCTAACTCTATGCATGCTGTTCTTTATAAGAGAAGATGAACATAGTGAAAACAGAAATAAAACAACAATTCACAATAAGAAATAACATCACCGTTGACATAGACCAGGATCCCATAAATCAACTTGTATTGATGCTCGAAACCAGTTACAACTTTAAGTCCAATGCTTTAGTTTAGCAATCATCTACACTTCCTAGAGTAACTTATCCATCACAAGCAGAGCTTCAAGAGCCAATGAACATTATTTACAGGTAGAAGTATCAAGCTCAATTACATTTCAAAGTTTAGCAACCAACTCAACCAACAGTTTCTCGTCTTCTACAGAAGTATTTATAGAAGAATGGGGAGGCGAGATCTGATAAAAGATCTCGTGGGTAAATTAATACAGACTTAATGGCTTCTCGGCCTTTGAGGGGCTCGATGGAGAAGCGTACATAGGTGTCCTCTGTATTAAATGTTTTACAATTAATATTAAAGCTCAGTGGGAGCTTTTATTGACTTTTAGGCTCTGTTTAGGATGAAATAACTCTGCTGATATTCTTACATTAAATTCCTTTGGCAGAATTAATTCGTCGGCTGCGTTGAGGCAAATATCTGGTTTTTCTCAATAACTTTGGCCTCTGTTTGAATGCTTGTGGCTACAGGTGGCACTATGGTAGCTGAGAGGAATCAATTTGCCTCTGTTGAGGTGGTGGAGGCCTTTCTGTCTGATAAACACTTATGATTTTCTTTAATTGTGTTTTAATTTGGAGGATTAGGCTTGTGATAATCAATCTTAGCGGTGATCCCCACAAATATGTCTTCAATCCTCTATTCTGCTGCGTTCTTTCTTCAACAATGATACTCTTTCAATTATATTAAATAACATTGTGTCTTGTTGATGTGCAGGCCGCGCAGGGCTCATATGGCGTCAATGCCTCATGAAACATTGACGAGACGTTGAATTTGAGCCTTGCGAATGGTTTCCCTTTAAAGAATCGAAGGTGTGAGAATCGTCACTCTTAGCCTTCGGCTTTCTCTTTAATATGACGGACCAAACCATTCAAACCTGCAAAACACAAACTAATTAAGAAATCCTGCGTTTGCTTGGGTAAAACTACTTAGAAGGCTGTGGGGAGGAGCGTGGCCGTTAGATGGCATCATCCAACGGTCGAGATTAATTAAGAGCAGGTTAAAAGGAGAGCAGAGGGAAGAATAAGTCAGAACCGTTGATCGCACAGAGATCAATGGTGGGGATTACGTGCTTAAAATCCTCTTGGTGGAAGGTAAAGGGCGATGAAACCATGAGGAAAGATCTGGGACCATCCGATCTGGACATGTGGATGGTCCAAAACTAGTCGGAGGATTGCAATCGACGGGGAAAAACAAATGTTGAAAGCGCACCCGATGAAAAGATCTGATGCGATAAAATGTGGACCGTTGATTTGAGAGCCAGATCAACGGTGAGGAGTGAATCAGGAATCGACGATCAGAGGTGGGTTGAGTAAAGTAATTAGATGCACCTAATGGAAAACCCCGATGCGATGTAGCGCGAGCCGTTTGATCGGCTGTAGATCAACAGTCGATATCGTTTTAAAATTTGCACCGGCGGAAACCCTTTATGATGTAAAAACCCAAAAAATTAATAAAACCAAGGTTTTGGTGGCGGAATATATATTTATGATATGGTTTGGCATCCGACTGCAGGGCCTTTGGATGTATGGAATGTAGTATGCCCGGGGCATGTATAAAAGGGGCCAATCGCAATCGGAGCCTCGGGCTTGGTCTTTTTGATCTAACCATTTTCAAAGTTCCGATGCGATAAGCGTCCAATAGGTCTAGCGCCTGGTTCCTATTACGTGGGCACATGTGGGGAAGTGGTTTTTAGGACTTAGCCCAAGGGGGCTTAAGTCCGTAATACAAAAATGGGTTTTTTTATAGATTTTTAATGGTTTTTAAAGGATTTTGAGGGTTTCGATAAGGCAAAGAAAAAGTCTTAAACCTTTTCAAAGGGATTTTGATGGAGGGGAAAGGGGAAAAATATGAAAATGAAGGATTTTTATGGAGAATGAAGGGGTAAAAATGAGGTTAGTTTTGGAAGTGGAAGGAGGGGGAAAATGGCCTTTGGAGCAGTATTTTCACTTATGGAAACAGTAGAATTTCTGAGTATAAAATGGGAACGACAGTGAAGATTTGGACAGAGGCATGAGGCCTTCAAGAGTCTTCAAGAGATAACATTTTTTAGAAATAAAACTTGTTTCTTGAAGGCTCAAAAAATTATTTAGCCAACATTTGATATAACAAATTTTATATCTGGCTAACAGTTATGTAACACATGCAATCATGTGGTCGCTACCTGCCCAAACCTAGAAACACTACGCTGCTCGTACATGATCACATCACCAAACGAGTAGGACAAGAACACCCAAGAACGCCATCCTTATCTAGTCGGTCAGGGCAACCATCACGATTAGTGCTACACTTATATCCCTCAGGTGCGCCCATTAATAGACATCATCCATACATTAGATCACTGGCGGGATATCATTAATCCAGAGCTTAGACAACATAATGGAAGGCAGATCGCCCCCAAGCAACCTACCCCATTTCCAAATCGACACGTTGGGCAAGTTAGAAAGGCACATCGACCTAGAACGACCCAATTCCAGCCTAGGCCGGCATGTAGACTATGTGAAAGAATCAGCCGCTAGGTCAATCAATGCAAAGAACTGAAGCACCTCATTATTATGTAGGTAAGTCCTCTCTGCGGACAGAGACGATCCCTCTAGCCCTAGGGTGGGTCTAGTAACAAGGAATCATGCTAAGGTGTAGGTTCCTAGATATTTGAATGAAAGTGGATGCAATAAGATAGCCTACCTGTGGTCCAATGCTGTCGTCGACAATCGTAGTAGTGATGAGAACTTCTCGCTCCCAATTCGGCAAGTCACAATCCCTTCGCTTGTCACACTTGGACACCTGCACAAAGATCAGAAAATGATAACTGCATACCACATACTAATTTCATCCAAAATCTACTAGTCAGTCAGAGAAGACTAAGCATATTGCATTCGATAAAGGTGAAATACAAGATGGGAACCAAACAATAGTCACTTATATTATTAAGTAGAAGGAAGAGATACAACCATGCTCTGACGTCGTGGTCTCCTCCAGCGGGATTCGGGCGAAGCACTTCTCAAAGCTCGTCGGGGAATTCGGACGGGGTAAAGGCCCTCTTGATGGATTTCCTCCTTGTACTACCTTCTCAACAACTCAGTTATCTAGCTATAGCTCAGTTCTCCTAGTTCAGCGCTTCAGCCATATAATTCTCTTTGTTCAGCTAGCTTTCATAAAGGGAGAAGGCTTGTTTATATAGAGGAAAAGGAGGAGGTTGGGATCCCTACAAAGGTGGAAGGGAGGCCTATCCTTTAGGAGTGTTCCAAGGGAGGTGGAAACTACTAACTAAAGGAGGAAGCCCGTAGATGTTTCAGTTCAACCACTCCCAATGACTCATCCCCGAGGTGGTTTGAATTGAACCTCTGCCTCTATTTTTAAAAAACATTTCATAAATAGCTTCGTGCGGGTGTCTAACTGGCACATAGCGCCAAGTGGCGCGAGCTTAGTGTAAAATTCCCAGGTCGGTGCGAGGAGACAAAGGGCTACTCACGCCAAGGAAAAAATAGGGATTTTCACAGCTTTTCTTAGGGAAATGTCAACAGGAAGAATGTTGCCTTCATCAAAAGGGATGTAATGATGTTATTTGCAAAGAATGACACTGCGTATTGGTCACAAAAACGACCCTCCAATGTGTGATTTGGGGATTGCAGGGACAATGAAAAAATGCTGTGTAATAGATGCCCCCTAAATCATGAGGTCTGAGGGAAAGGGAGGGGCGAAATGCTTTATGAGAACGTGTTCGAACCAAACACTGATGTCGGAAAACCTGCAATTACAAATACAACTGATATCTCTGATACATGAACATGTGGCATGGGCGCAACCATCCAGTAGTAAAGATCAACAAATAGATTCAGGTATGGTTGCAGCCATCCAATCAAAGAGTCATGCAATAAATCATGATAATCCACAAAGAACCCGCAACTTGTATTTTATTAGACAAAACCCAGAGTCTTGCGCTCCATCTCGATCTGAACAAGTACAAATTCAGGCATGCGAATATATGAGCTGAAGTCGAACATGCAAGAAAATCGTTTGATTACTAGCCAATGATTAAAGCTGTTAACAGACGCAAGAGGAACCACCAATAATGACAATGGATCTCAAGGTATGAAAGGTACAATCCACAGAATGTTAACAGTGATCTGGCATCAAACACCCGCAGAGTCAGTCGATCGAAGGCCAATGATGTAGACCTTGCGTCGAATGCGAAGAACCTACCATTGAGGCATGCAGGCTCCAAGGTACCAGAAGGGAGTCTCTAGATCAGATTCCTGGATAATGAGCTGAAGTCGATAGGAAGTGACCCGGTTGAAGGAGGGCCATAATGCTTCCCACATCATCGACACGAGATAGAGGAATATAATGTTTATGAATAAGGACCAATAGAGAATCAAAGGGAGGTTGAAAACTGCAAAGGCAAACTTCTCTTGAACATATCAGCATCACGACATTGGATTTTGCAGTATTTGAAATCAAAGGATCTGAGGTCATGATGATGTGGCAAAGAGCAAATGAGAGGTCAAAAAATATTACCCAAACCCATGGAGGAAAAAATGACGAAATGAGATGTCCCCAATCCGACACGAATGTAGACAAGTGCCATGTTCAAGAGTGACATACTACCAACACAACTAAAATATGGTTCCATTTTCCCCCACCATTTCTAGCGAGTACCCTAATTATTTTTGAAAACAAGCTTGAAGGGGATATCATATGATTGCACTATAAGTTTATCCTTCGGACAAATCCATCCTAGTACATTTTACGAGCACTAGGAAAGAGGAACTCGAATAACGTCATGGTGACGAATTCCGATGTCATCAAGGTTTAATGAGTCTGACAAATGAAGAACTCGACATCTTTTCATGTTTAGAGAGTTTGAAAAGAAGGCGGAAAAGAAAACTCTAGCAGTCCCTTTTCGTAGGTAGTCTCACATATCCGAAAAGGTAGAAAACTGTGTCTGAGAGAACCTCTTAGTCGCGATAGGCTAAGGTATTCCTTTTTCGTAAACAATCCATCCCAGCCCGAAAAAGGGGTAAACGTATATTGGGTAGATATTGTTTCATAGCCATTTAACAAGTTCAAAACGACAAGCGTCTCAACAATCTTTTCAATTTTAGGGAGTCATAAAAGAGCTGAAAGATGACTCTAGTAGTGAATTTTTTGTGTTTTTACCGAGTCCGAAAAAGTATAAAATATAACTCGTTACTTCATAATTGTCGCATAAAAAACTTGTTGCTGCACAAGAGATATGTATAAAACCCATTTTTCGAAAACAAAACAGTAAAATAATCGAAAAACATGTCTTAAAACCTAATTAGGGTTGTGAAAAAGTTATAAAATGCCAAAAATGGTAAAAACAATTACTTTTCACTTTTTACCTCTTGTGGAGAAATTTTTACCCATTTTACTGTGCAATCTTGCGGCGACGATAGCGGCCAATCCAGTACATCAATCGCAAATCCGTCAACTCCAGGTAAGAGCTGAGATCCCTCTTGTGATTTTGAGCTATTCCTTTCTTCTTGCATTTGTCAATTTTGAATTTGGGGGGACAAATTGTAAAATTTAGGGTTGCGCGGTCGGCGCGGGTTTTGGGCACGGAGTCGTGCCGACCACCCTATTTTTAACATTAGGGCATGCCCATTGGCGTGCCAATTTCAAGCAATAATACTCACTAAATGTCCCAATTATTTACAATTTTAAGGATGAATACTGACTAATACCACTCACATGTGTGTGTTTGCAGGTAGACGAGAGCAAAATGGTCATTGAATGGAAAGTATGGGAACATAGTGAAGAAGATGAGTTAGCCATGGAAAATGAGGGAGTTAGAAGCCCTAAGAAACTGTGGTTTAAAAAAATTCTTCCGAATTGCTATAATATCTATTTAGTATACTAGAATTTTTTGATTGGCTTCGTCGACAACTGATTGTCATGGAGGATTGGCCCTACTCTAGCACATATTTCACTGATGACCCAGACCTCCCACTCCCGAATGGAGAAGATTGGGATGAAGATTTGGGGAAGACTCAATTTTTGAATTTTATGAGTATTATGATTTTTTTGTTTATGTATGTTCCAAAATTAAATCCATGTGATGCAGATGTTGGCCGAAAGAGACCTGCCGACATGTCACCAATAGCAAGGCGAATCCCTCGCGATTTCGACCTCCAAGGTGAGGGTAGCGAGGAAGATGAGATAATGCATAACTTGGAGGGGATTACCCAAGGAGTCCCAGATTATGCACGTTTTGATGATGTTCCTCGCACCTATCAGAGACATACTGTAGGAGTGCCCAGTCGAATCCACCGCTTGCTAAGGCTGCTAGTACGGGCCGTGACATGTTATCATGAGCATCATGCTGATTAGACACCTAGGTTTATTTTATCTGCATATTTTGCGAGACATGATGTATCGGGATGTAAAAGAAACATATATTTTTTGACGTTATGATGCACACAGTTGAAAACATGCGATATATATATATATATATTTCCTTACATGGTTCTTTTTACATATGATGATGTTTTTACAAATTATGCAAATGTCTATCTAATACAGTGTTAGCCACTGTATCAGTTAATGTGTTCATTCGTCTAGGAATATGTTGATAAGTAATGAAATCAAAATGTCTTTCCAACAAACAAATATGTAAATACAATCTCAGAATGTGCAGATTTCTAACTGAATAATGATTATTGAGTTGCAAAATAACAAGCTGTGAATCTAGATTTACAAGCAATGCGCGTATGCCAAGGTTTATTGCCTCGGTCAATAGCTCAATGACAATGCTATATTCAACGACATTGTTTGTAGTTCTTCCTAGACAAATACCTTGCAGATCTATCAACTCACCAGCAGGATTATAAATTACCCAGGCTGCTGAAGACAAATTCCTGCTACTGCGGAAAGCACCATATGTGAAACCGGCATAAGGGGTAATAAACATCTACACAATAAGAAGGAAAATGCTCACAATGCATACCAAACCCAAAAACATGTACAAAAATGAAAATAACACCTATGTACACCTATTACACATGGATGACCCATGCATAATATTTTTTTAGATACAACCCATTTCTGGGCTGTTCAAGAGGATGACCTTCGTAATCGATTAGCTCATAGGCACCATTTTTTAACATACGTTTAACGATGTAGGGCCCATGCCACATAGGTTGAAATTTACCTGCCCCCAGCTTATCATGAGCTTGTTCATATAGGAGGATGAGATCTCCTTCAACTAAAGAACGAGGGGAAACTGATTGATCAAAATGAGCTTTGACTCGCTTCTTTTGTGCCTCGATGACCAAAGTAGCTAAGTGACGAGTTTCATCTAACCTCTGTAAGTAAAGGAGATGCTCTTCTTTTGGCGAAGGTATTTAACATTCAATCGGTAGAGTAGCTTCCAGACTGTAAACCAACTGAAAAGGGGTGAATCCGGTCGCACTCTTCACTAAGGTTCGATATGCCCAAAGAGCCGAAAATAACATGAGATACCAGTTTTATTTGTGGATCCCAATCATATGTTGAAGCATTGTGACAAGAAATTTGTTCACGTCTTCAACCTAGCCATTGGATTGAGGTTACTACGGCGTTGAGCTGTCGTGATGCAGACCCAACTTAGAAGTAAACTCCACCACCATATAATGCCGAAAATGGGAACCATGATAGGTAACGATGGCTTGAAGGAAACCAAACCTAGTAATAATATGATTTAAAATGAACTGAGTAGCTGTCTTACCGTTAGCGGAAAGTGTAGGCATTGCTTCGGCCCATTTGGTGAAGTAGTCCACGGCTACGATGATATAAGCATGCCCCCCGACCGAGTGAAGGTTACATGTCATAAAATTGATGCCCCATTTGGCAAAGGGGTCAACGGTAATGACAGGGTGAAGAGGAACAAGTGGTGCACACAGTTTGCATTGATAAATCTGGCAATCGTGACATTCATGGATGTTCTCGACAATTCCCGGTTTCACGGAAATGTTAATAGGCATCGTTTGTGTGATATTGCTCAAGTTACCTTCTGTAAAGACTTCATGTGTCAGAATTGGCGTTTGAAGTAGAGGAGAAGGGACTTGAGACGCAAAACACTCAAGACATGTAGACATAGCCCCGAGGCCAGGCATAAACAAAGAATGATGATGACCATCGTCCCAAGGCAGGTCTTCGAGAGACATGGTCTCGACGATGGCTTCATCGGAAGGAAACACTTCTTTCAAAGGATCAAACGAGTCTGAATTGCTGAGCCAAGGGGATTGATAATACACATCAAGAGACAAGGTCAAAGGAGCACCATCAGAAGGTGGAGTATCTGATGCAGTAATGAGTTCACAATAATCGATTTCAATCAGACTCAAAGGCATCAAATCCGCAAATGAAGCGACTTGTTCAGGTGAAGGAATAATCCATGGGTCATCAGACCGAGAGATCATATGGACCTGAACTGTCATTGGTGGTGAAAGGGAAAAAATACCCATGAGGGTTGGATCCTTGAAGAGACCCGGCCCAACGCTCTCGAAGGGAGTAGGGATCTTATCCACATATGGAACGTTGTTCTCGAAAGAAGAGGTGAAGAATGACAATTGATCAACAGTAACAATTTTTCTCTCGTGTGGAAATTTCAAAACACGGAGGAGGGTGGACGAAACGCAAAGCATAACGTGAGTCCAACAATGACCGAGTAGAAGATTGTAATTGAGTTTAGCATCAACGAATTCTACTTCAACATTGACTGTCTTCCCTTTCAATGTAGTCGGAAAACTTGCGAGAACACCCAAAGGTTTTGATTCCCTTCCATCAAATGCTTCAAGGGCATTTGGTGAGGAATTCTGGGCCGGAGAGCCAATGGCCTTCCAGCACGAAGCTGACATGATACAGGTTAATGCACCTTTGTCCACAACAGCTCGGTGGATGTCGAGACCATTAATGATGACTTGTATAATGAGCGTAATCTGGTGCGGAAGTCGTGGGACGAAATTCTCTAGATCGAAAGTGAGAAGGCTAGTATTAGCAAGATCTACCCTGCCAATTGCAGATAATAAAGCTTTCCGCTGAGATGGACAACTCTGAAGGACATCGTGGACGACACCTGTGCCAAGTCCTCAACAATACTGTAATGTTGAGTAGCACAGGCGTTGGGATTATATGAAGACTTTTGGAGAACACCTTTAGAAGGTGGTCGCACAATGGGTTCAACACTGGGCATTTCAATCTCTAAAGAGTCGGAAGCAGGTGGGGGAGGAAGACCATCAGCGATCTCCTTTCCCGTTGCTTGACGCGACCCTGCATAATCTTTCGATCGAGTAGCAATAGAAATAGATGAAAAACCATTCATCATGAACACTTGAGAACCAAATGGTATCAATGACTAAGGCTGCTCAACCATCTGGGTCTGCTGAAATGGAAAAGGTTCTTTAAGAACAACATGAGTACCTTGAGTGCCTTTGAGTAATTTACTCACTTCGACCCATCGAGGACAGTCCTTGGTGCAATGCTCTTCATCACAAATCAGATAAGGATACTTCGGCTTACGCTGTGAACTATCATCAACACGAGATTTGGATGAATATGGTTTTGGGGCATCGGCCTTGGCCTTGCGTTTACCATTCTTTTTACCTTTAGAAGTCTTATCTGTAAGATTGGCCTAAACGTCATTGACCTTCGAGGTTTTACTAGTATTCGAGGTAGACTGAGGAGCAATATCATTGGAAGAATTAGATTTTTGCTTCCCAGGGTTAGAAGAAGACGACTTACATGAAGTTTGAGACACAGAAGCAATAATACCATCGACGGATGGGGTCGTCGGTGCTTTAGAAGTTCTAGGTCAAGGGGCATCAGTCAAAATATCATACACTATGCCCGATTGAGAGTACACGAGATCAAGGTACTGGGCATGAGCAATGGCTTGTTCCTCGGTTACACATTCCCCCATGGCGATGTCCTTCACAATCTGATTGAAAAAGGAGGTAGTGAACCAATGAGTAAGAATCTGATCAGGAATTTCAAACTTGATCAAGCGACGACGACGTCTCCATTCATGAATATGGTCTGAAATATGAGTATCTTGGTCCTGTTTCAAGGATGTGAGGAGATGCGTCCCAACTTCATATCGAACCGGTAACTGAAAATGAGTAAGGAATGCCATGGCGAGAGAGTTGAAATCTTGAAAGATACCAACGGAGAGCTCGATATACCATTTAGCAGCAGCACCAGTAAGAGTCTGTTGGAAAAGACAAAGCCGAATGGAATTGTCAACCTAAGAGTTAGAGGAACACCACAAGTGGTAAGTCATAACATGTGCCTAGGGGTCTTCTTTGGACTTTCCCTCAAATTTGGGACAATCACCAGGAATCTTAGTCGGAACCGGAGGCCAATACGGGTTGTGAAGAATAGGATCATTTGTTAACTTTGACACATCCGGTAACTCCAACGTGGCGAGAAATGGTAATTGAGAATTAAAAGGCATAGAAGGTCCTTGATAAGAACTCGAATTCACATTCCACCCCATTTGAGAAACATTCTGCCCCCATTGGTTCTGTCCCGAAGGATTCAGATAATATGGGGGATAAGTCGAATAATTCTGTTGATACTGAAGATATTGATTCTGAGTATACCATCGAGGTCCTTGTTGAGACAGAAAAGGATTTTGCGGCGGAATGTAAGTATGACCTTGCGGTTGATTATACTGCAATGGATTTTGAGGGTGATAAGAAAAACCTTGAGGTGCACTATATACTGGTTGATATTGACCACGAGGATAATAAACGCCTTGGGATTGAGCTGGATGTTGATAAGTGGGTCCCTGTTGAGCTGAATAAATAGGGTAAACCGACTGCGGAGCAGATTGAACAGGATGCTGAAAAGTAGGACCCTGATGTGAGGCAGAGTAAAATTGTTGTTGAGCAGATTGAGCCGACTGTTGGACCGGTTGAGTAGGTTTCCCATGCGAAGAAGATTGGACTGGATGCTGTGGGCCACTAGGTTGTCCCTGCTGAGCATGTTGACCTGATGGTTGTGATGGACCAGGTTTCCCCGAAGGAGGAACAGAGGGTTGTCCTTGTTGTCCAACATTCAGACCAGTTTGAGTAAATGATCCTGATTGTTCTACAAAAGGATATCCCTAAGACAAATAGATTTTCCCCCAGGACCATAAGAAGGTCCTGGTTGATACAAAGGTTGATCAGAATGTCCTTGGGGTTGTCCTTGTTGGACCATAGGTTGACCTTGTAAAGGTTGGCCTTGTGGATCGTAAGGTTGTCCTTGTGGGCCAGGGGGTTGCACCAGATAAGTCCTCCCAATTTATGGAAAAATTTCATAGGGGTCATAAACAGGAACACCATGCTCATCATAATGATGGGGAGTAGGAAACGCATAGATGGGGGTACCGACAGCTTCATAGTGATGAGGAGTAATATAGGGCAAATAAACAGGATTACCATATTCGTCATAATGGTGTGGCAGAGAGTTTTGTTGATGAATAGACAATAGATACTCTTCAAAAGTGAGGCCACCAGGTATCGTAGTCGAGGCTACTGATGACTGAGTGATCGGCGTAGACGCAGCCGCATAGACATTAGGTTGAATTGGGACAGATGTAATCGCAACCGACGAAGCAGGTGTCATCGGTGACAATCCTAATGATGGAAGAACTGGACTCCTGGATGTAGTAGATGTTGCCATGGAGGCAACACCAACAATAATCTCACCCAGAGACCTATATCCGACTGGAAGTGACATCGAAGGTGAAGATTGAGCAGGCACATGAGTGATGTTTTGAGGGAAAAGTTGATATTCTTTGTTAGAAATAGGGATTCCATCACTACCAATAGGACCTGATGTGTCCATGTCTGAGTCCTCTGTAAGGTCTTAGAAAAGACTATGGGGACTAGGAGGTATAACAACGGCTAAAAATGGTGATCCCAACGTAAGAGGAAGGAACTCTTCCTCGTCCCCAAAACCAGACCATTTGAACTCAACTGGCTCGTCAGTGGGAGACTGGGTAGAAAGGGGTAAGACCGATTGGAGAATAGGCTGCTGAAGCTTGGAAGACCTAGAGGATTGAGGAGTTTCTAATGAACTGTCCGGTAAAGGACTACCTCTAGAAGGGAGCGAGGACGATGAAACCGGTGGTTCCGCCACTGTGACTGCTTCTCAAGAAGAAGGAAAAAGAAAGATCAGAGCAAAGACTCAATAAAAACCTTGGAAAACAAAAACATGCCAAGTGATAGAACTTTTTAATGAGCGTGTGATCATGGGTAGTTTATTTTACGACACTGAAACCAAAATTTGCTGTTTCACGTTTTAAGAGTCAAGAAACAGGCAAAAGATGACTCTAGTCACTTTCAGTTTTGAAAGAGCGCGAAAGGACAAGTGCTCGATGATGTTTTCAAAATTAAGGAGTCAGTAAAGATAAAAAATGACTGCTAAGGTATTCTAAGCAAGAGGGTATGCCAGGTTTTCGTGAACTTCCATATACACCTTAGTGATCAAATGAAAGAGAAATGACCAAGGACTTAATGTACGTGCAAGTAGTCTCCCCGAATGCTGTGTTCGGTGTATCACGGTTACAAGGCGGAAGACTCGGCTTCCTATGGATAAAAGGATTGCAACCTACAGGGGTATCCCTTTATATAATCGACGGTACGGGGAGCACAAGCCTGTACTAGCGTTGTCTGGAGCCAGATGGCGAACGACAACTACTAGGTTTTAAGATGCCGGAACACGTCTCTAACTTAGACCACTAGAATATTCCGTTAGGTTTCAATGTTGCCTCAGGTTAATTGAAATAAATTTTAAGGTTGATCTTGTATTAAGTTTCAATTTCTAGGCCTTAACATATGTCGGATCCAAAATCTTCCTAAATGCAAAACTATATGCAGAAGGATACCATTTTCGTTCAATGAAAGCTATCTACGAGAAGGAGAGAAAACTTTCAACTAATAGCAAATAATGAAATCATGCGAAAACATCCACTAATGCATCTAATGCAATCTATGGAAATCAAAACTCTTTCCTAGCCTATGCAATGCTAGTTATGCGAGAGAACATTTCATTTTCAAAGCAAAAAGAAATGCAATATTTTTGTTTTTATTATTATTATTTATTATTTATTATTTTTTAATGCAATAGAGCAAACAATGCACTAAAAGATATGAAAAACAAAACTAAACACTAGCTTGAGAAAGCGAATGTAAAAGTTGAAACAGAATGACTCCTTGAACATAAAATAAACACAACATCACCCAAACCAATGCTACAATCTTTTCAAATCAAAGAGAAATCTCCAAAATGACCCATGCAAGCAATGTAATCGGTGCTTGGAGTAAGAGGAAGAAAAATCAAACAAGCAAGGGAATGATCATTCAACTAATAAACATACTCAACAGGATCAGAGAGACCAAGAGCAATTGAACAGGGAACAAATCCGATATCTATCAAGAAACTCGATCTCCAATCAAAAGGCTCAGTGCACTAAGGCACTTAGAAACCCTAAGACCTCAAGTCACACTGATAAGAAATGGATAAACAACTGAGGAAATCAAGCCTCCAGCAATCAAAGACAGTCCAAAACACTTCAATTACTCTTGAAAATAACCCAGAAACAAGTACAATCAACCAAAAATTCATGAAAAGTTCACACCCAAAAACTCATAGGGGTCGGCGCAACTGTGAGGTGGTATTAAGCGCCAAACAGGCAATGGCGTGAGTGCTACAAAAGCAACATGTGCCAATCGGTGCGACTGTTCAGGGAAAAACCACGCCAAGCCAATTAACCAATAAAAAGGGAAAAACTCAATAGAGCAGAGGTCAATCTTGACACTCTGGGGCTGAACAAGGATTTGAAACACAGTTAATCAACCAGGAAGGTAAACAACAAGACAAAAAACCCAAAAAATGACCCAACAAGATCAAAGACAAGCTCACACGGATTCCTCAGCGGAGTCACCAACTTGTTATGTAGGTAAATCCTCTCTGCAGACAGAGATGATCCCTCTAGCCCTAGGGTGGGTCTATTAACAAGGAATCATGCTAAGGTGTAGGTTTTTAGATACTTGAATGAAAGAGGATGCAATAAGATAGCCTACCTGCGGTCCAATGCTGTCGTCGGTAATCGTAGTAGTGATGCGAACTTCTCGCTCCCAATTCTGCAAGTCACAATCCCTTCACTTGTTGCGCTTGGACACCTGCACAGAGATCAGACAACAATAATCGCATACCACATACTAATTTCATCCAAAATCTACTGGTCAGTCAGAGAAGACTAAGCATATTGCATTCGATAAAGGCGAAATACAAGATGGGAACCAGACAATAGTCACTTATATTATTAAGTAGAAGGAAGAGATACAACCATGCTCTGACGTCGCGATCTCCTCCAGCGGGGTTTGGGTGAAGCACGTCTCAAAGCTCATCAGGGAATTCGAATGGGGTAAACACCCTCTCGATGGATTTCCTCCTTGTACTACCTTCTCAATAACTTAGTTATCTAGCTATAGCTCGGTTCTCCTAGTTCAGCGCTTCAGCTGTATAATTCTCTTTTTTCAGCTAGCTTTCATAAAGGGAGAAAGCTTGTTTACATAGAGGAAAAGGAGGATTTTGGGATCCCTACAAAGGTGGAAGGGAGGCTTATCCTTTAGGAGTGTTCCAAGGGAGGTGAAAACTACTAACTAAAGGAGGAAGCCCGTGGTTGTTTTAGTTCAACCACTCCCAATGACTCATCCTCGAGGTGGTTTGAATGGAACCTCTGCCTCTATTTTTAAAAAAGATTTCATAAATAGCTTGGCGCGGGTGTCTAACTAGCACAGAGCGCCAAGTGGCACAGGCTTAGTGTAAAATTCCCAAGTCGGCGCGAGGAAAAAAGGGCTACTCGCGACAAGGAAAAAATAGGGATTTTCATAGCTCTACTTAGGGAAATTTCAACAAGAAGAATGTTGCCTTCATCAAAAGGGATGCAATGATGTTATTTGCAAAGCATGAAACTACGTATTGGTCACAAGAAATACCCTCCAATGTGCGAGTTGGGGATTGCAGGGACAGTGAAAAAATGCTGTGTAACACTCATGAACAACTTTCACATGGTATCCTCCCTCCCTCAGAGGCACCTCTCTAACCAGGAAAAAATCACACACTACTATTGTCGGATCTGCTCACATTTTCACCATAATATGAAATGTGAACACCTCCCCAAGATTCGAGCAGTGAGAGAAGCATTAAGTATACATTCCCCAAAAGAGTTGGACATGCCCAAGCCAAAAAATCGGAAATGGCAGCAGAGGACCCTCTCCCCTACGCCTGATCCCTTCCAAGCGTCCACTTCAGGGACGAAGGGTAGTGTTGGTTCCCACACAATCTACTCAGTTGGCACAGTTGTACAGTGCACCATTTTCATCGACCATAACGACAAACCAAAGGCATTACCATTAATGGAAACATTCAGGCACCTCTACACCAGGCACAACTTCCAACTCTCGGAAAGTGCTCAGCCTAATGAGGAATCCAGCCTTGCTCTCACACAAGCTCCCATGATGGAAATTCCTCCCCCACCAAACAACGACGACACGATACACCATATATGATTCATATCATCATGTATTGGAACCATGAATCGGGCTATCTGCTCATCAGTCATAGGTGTCGAGTCAGCTGTAAATACGGGAGTAGCTGTACCAACGACGGTTAAAACCCAATCCACATGCACCCTATCAACTGCGTCTGGTTCCACCACATCAACAATCGAATCCTTTTTATGTATGTCGACCAGCTCTGTTAGGATTGAACCTCTTCCTCACGGCCTTGCGCAGACTCAATCCCCCTTAGGATCCTTTTTCCACTCAGACGAGGATATCCTTGAGGCCATGAGGGAGCCAAATTATACGTGGGATGCAATGCATCACCACTCGTTTTTTCTCCCTGAAAAAACTTTCAGCCCTGACAAGATAGGAAACCAAGAGATTTATGCGATTGAATCAAAATATTTCCTTCCATCAGGGAAATTTGATTGGTTCAAGAACCCCATTTCGGTGCCCGATGCGTTCGAGGAAGGGAACATGTCAAAAATTTTGCCTACCATCAAGGTGAATATCTCTCGAAATCCTAAAAAAGTCGGGGAAATCTCACTGGGGGCAGCATGTCCACCAGAAGAAATAACCTCTTACACCCACTTACTGCAAGAGTATTGAGATATATTTGCATGGGACTATTCAGAAATGCCTGGACTTAGTTCCACTATTGTAGAGCACCATATTGACACTTGGCCCGACGTACCACCAATGCGCCAGAAACAACGTCAACTACACCCATCCAAGGCAAAAGTAATAAAATGAGAAATCGACAAGCTTCACAAAGCTGGGTTTATCTACCCTGTCGCTTCTACGTCTTGGGTTTCCAACCCTGTTCCCGTCATGAAAAAACAGGGAACCATACATATTTGCACCAATTTTTATGATTTTAACAAAGCACGTCCTAAGGAAAATTACCCTAGCCCATTCATCGACCAAGTAATGGATGCTTGTGCAGGTCATGAAGCCCTCTCCTTCATGGATGGCTTCTCTAGGTATAATCAAATTCAAATCCATTACACCGACCGACACAAGACTGCGTTCTCTACCCCCTGGGGCACATTCACATACCGAGTAATGCTATTTGGCCTAAAGAACGCAGGAGCCACCTTCAAGAGGGCCATGAATTATATCTTTCATGAATTGGCACACCTTATCCTTGCCTACTTTGACGACCTCAACGTCCGATCCAAGAAGCGATCAGACCACCTCGAGGATCTGCGATTGGTATTCCAACAATGCTAACAATACAACCTACACTTGAACCCCCTCAAGTGCATCTTCTGTGTCAAAAAATGAAGACTTTAGGTTTTATCATGTCCCAACAAGGAATTAGAATGGACCTCCTCAAGGTCTAAGCTATCAAAGAGGTACCTCCACCTCGAACCCTCAGGTAACTACAAAGATTGCAGGGAAAGGCCAACTTTGTGATACATTTCGTCCTAGATTACGCCACTTACACTCAAGGATATATGTGTCTCCTTCGCCAGGATATCCCGTTCAAATGGGACGACTAAGACCAACAATCATTCGACGCGTTGAAAGACACATTGTCTTCAGCACCGCTGATCAGTCCCCCAGACTACAACAAAGACTACATCTTGTATCTATTAGCATTCGAGACCGCTTTGGATGAAGTATTGATATAGGAGGGCCCATATGGGAAGGAGCATGCAATATATTACGTTAGCAAAACCTTATGAGGCCCTGCATTAAGATATGAGCCCGTAGAAAAGACTGCCCTAGCGCAAATTCATGCAGTCCAAAAAATTTGCCACTACATCATCTTAAAGACCACAACAGTCGTCGCATATGTTAACCCCATCAAATATCTGCTCACACGTCGTTTAATGAACCAAAAGTACACCTGTTGGATAGTCATTATGAAAGAATACGAATTATAGTGTCTCTCCCCCAAGAGAAAGATGGCGTCAATATTAGTAAAGTTCATACGGACCTCCCAAGTCATAGAAAAGGATCAACAATCAACAATTCAATGCCGAACTAACATCTCTTCCTAATAAAAATTGACGACCCTTGGTACAAAGATATTCTCCTCTATTTACGAACCCAAAAGTTCAGAACCCATCTCACTCGTGACGACTGTCGGTGCATTTTCCACTAGGCCCCCCGATACCTCCTTATGGGAGATGTATTATATCGACTGGGCATAGACACCATCTTATGTTGATGCCTCACCCATGAGCAAGCGGAGAAAGCCCTTAATGACTGCCACAACAAAGCTTGCAGTGGCCACCTCTCCGGAATGGCCACCACCCAAAAAGTCCTATGGGCAGGATATTTTTGGCCCACTTTATTTCACGATTTCATTACAACAGTCAAGAGGTACGAGCGATGTCAACGCTTCACTCACAAGGAAAGAGACCCTCTCGCTCCCCTACACCCCATCATCATTACTGTCCCCTTCTTTAAATGGGGGATCGACTTCATGACTTGTAACCCATCATCGTCGGACAATCACAAATACATTATTGTAGCTGTCGATTATTTCACCAAGTGGGCAGAAGCTATGCCCACATACGACAACACCACAGAAACCACTGCACGATTTAGGTTTAACCATGTCAGTGCCCGGTTCAACGTACCCAAGGTGTTAGTCTACGACCATGGAAACACTTCGAAAACGAAGTATTCCAGGAGCTATCTCAACATTTTGGATTCACACACGAATTCACGTCACCATACTACCCCCAATCCATTGGGAAGGTAGAGGTTGTGAACAAAGTACTTAAAACAATGTTACAACGTATGGTGAATAACCACAAAACAAACTAGCACCACATGTTTTTCTCCACCCTATGGGCATACTGCATGGAAGTGAAAAAATCAACGAGGTTCACACCGTTCCACTTAGTGTATGGGGTCGAAGTCGTGATTCCCATAGAATGAGAGATCCCGAATTTACACGCCGCCATTGAACTCCTCGATGAAACCCAACCTCTAGAGAAACACTTAGTACAACTATAATTCATCAACGAAAGTTGACGACAGTCGCTCCAGCACAACGAGGCCCATAAAAAGCGGGTGAAAGCATCGTTCAATCACAACATCAACCCTCATTCATTTACCAAGGGAGAGTTTGTACTTATTTACGATATCGCAAAAGAAGCCCTAGGGCCAGGAAAGTTCGAAAACTTGTGGAAAGGACCCTACATCATAAAACATTGTCTCCTAAAGGAGGCATACATATTGACAGATCTAAATGGAACATGCCTGAGAAACCCCGTTAATGGTCTTTACCTCAAGAAATTATACCCATAAGAGCCAAGAGGGCTTAGCCCTAGAATGAACGTACACACACCAAAACTTTATTTTTGATCAAAAAATTGTCACAAAATTTCTCTAGTGTCACAAATGGATTTTCAACCCAACCATTACTTTGGGTTTGCTGATGGAGCATCATGGTGGTATCAAAGTTTAGTAGCAACCTTCTGGGTCATCTACAACCCTGACCGATCACCATTTTTTTCACCAATGGAGTCTACATTGGTTCAACAACAAACAATCAGGCAGAATATGACGCCTTCATTTGACTCATGTGCAACCCCTTCATTTGACTCATGTGCGACGCCTTCAATCAAGGAATTCACCACTTGTATATCTACCTAGATTCCTATTTAGTGATTTCCCAATTAAACCAAGAATTTGAGGTACAAGATTCACACCTGTTTATAAAATATTTGCGTGCAAAAAGATTAAGCCTTCAATTTGATCACAGTACATTCACACAAGTGCCAAGAAATCAAAACTAGACAACATATCGCATAACTAACCATATCCTAAACTGGAATGCATCTCGAATAAACCATCATACATAAAAAACATAGATATCCATTAGCACAACACATTATCCATAAACACATATCAATAGTGGACACACCATATAGAGTCACAAAAAATATCTCTCTCTCACACACACACACACACACACATATATATATGAGTACAAATGATGAGATGTATCTGACCCATAAGTCAGCCAAAAATACATATGTGCAAATCGACAAAAATAAGGGAAGCATCCTTATAACTTACCACTTTCCCTGTGTACAAGAAACCTCTAGGGCTGTGCCCCTCCAGGTTGGGCACCTAGACCCACGGCTACTCCTGGTACCAGCACTGGGGCAAATTTCAAGACTCTGGCTACCATGTAGTGCAAGGTCAGACGATAGCCCCTCTCTCGGGCCATCAGTGTCTCTAACCACATGTCATTGAGGTCATCAACAAACCCACGGGTAGGCATAACCTGGGTAAGGCGATCCACACGACCTCATGCATCCTCCAAATCTGCAACCCAGACCTCTAGAGCAGCCATTTGGTCTATCATTGCTGCCATACGAGCCTCCGCCGCCTTGGGGCGAGCAATCACCACAACACACTCTGTAGTAGCCAAGCTGCTACCCTCTCTAGACGGACCAACCCCGCCACCAGGAGCTCCACCATGGGCTGCTCCGGACCTCCTCCCTACCCCCCGGCCAAGAGCGAAGCCCCTCAAACTCTCCGGGGCTTATGATGTCCTACCAATTGAGCGATAGGATGCCCAACCTTGCCAACATGTGAAAGAGTAAAAAAATTATGTCAAGGTCATCATAATACACATATAAACCATAAATACTCAACAAATGTAGAATAAAACACAAATATCATTCCTGATGGCCCCCATGCATATACAGCAGGAAGACCCATGTCCGGGTCTCCTCGGAAGTCCATCCCAGCATATGGGTAGGGGAGGAACATATGATGGTTGGTCTCAAACCAAGCCTCAGTAGTGGTGTTCCAATAACGCCCTACTGAACCTCCCCCACTGCAAGGCATAATAGGAGCCCACCTCCTCATGCGAGGGTCCCGATGACCCCCCGCAGGCACAACCACCATGGGTCAAAGCAACACCACCCTCTCGTACATGATGTTGCAGAGGATGATGGCGTAAGTAGATAACTTAGATCCATCACAGACCTTTGATAACTGAGCCACCATCCCGTCATAACAGTGATGAGAAAAGTCGAAAAAATTCCTAGTCCTCAGCCGGTGCAGGACACCTAGCTGCGACCCCGATGCCCTGTGCAGTGACGATGACCCCGTCAGCCAAAAAATCATGGCTAGACCACATTTCTCTGCCAGATCTGTCACTGACTCAATCAAGATGCAACTATCTGTGAGAGGTGCCCCACAACAATGAATCTCAACAAATCTATGGATGTCAACCCTCCCTGGAAGAAGCTGGTATGGAAGCGCCTCATCCTGAGGCAGTAGCCCTATCACAAAGTATATATCCATCTCCGAAAGGATAGTCAAGTCGCGCCCCCTCAGCACCATAAATCTATGCTTCCTGTTCCAGCAGCAGACTAAGTAACACAATAGCCAATCCTGCAATCGCAGTAGGTCATTCTCAAGAAACCTGAGAAGACCCCATCTCGCCAACTGCTGGCAGGTGTTGGCATTTTTTTCAACAAGTACCTGGAGGTTAGGCCATTCCCTCTCCCTCCACAACATCCTGTCACCAAACACACACACATCAGTGACATAAAAATACCAAAAAATTGGAAAATTTTCCCAAAAAATTTCAAACACAACTTTGGCCTTTTAGCGCGCATGTTTCTCAAATAAGCACTCTGACTGCATGCCTGTTTCTCATATAGGCGTGGAGGCTACGTGTACAAAGCCTTTACAGGCGCGAAATTTGCGCGCAAAACCTCAGTTTCCCCCGCAAATTTCACGCCTGTGCGGTCAAGGCAAAAAATTGCTTGGGTTCCGTACAAACCCAGTTTGTATGGACCCCGACCTAGTCATGCTGAAAAAATTAAAATGAAGTACGTTATGGGGCCTACCTGGCTCTAGTAGGATGACCACAATGGCAAGAAAAGCTCTACAAATACAGTCTATGACCTCTCACAACTCTCAAACACTAAAATGTCACAAATGAGCTGAAATGAGAAATATTGGCCTATATGTTGCCTTTTTCAGATTGTTTGGAGGACCATAACGAGAGCTCAGAGGGCCCAATTGCAGAACCGAAAGAAACATAATGATCAATGCCTCATAACTTCCAAAGGAGGCTCCACACATTCACAACTCCGAAAAATTAAATTTTCAGTGTCGACAGGTATGTGCTCTATTATCTTATGTTCATTTAGCACATGTTTTCAATAATATTTGAATGAGAAGATGCTTTCAGTTGGGGTATTTTGTTGTAGGTATTGTACAAACCATCCATCATCCCACGTACTGAAGGTTCCATAGCAAGTATCATTCTACCCTTAGCATGATAGAGTCCCAGAAAAACTCTGCATATCCTGACATCATTTCTCCACAAGAAATTAGCCATATGTTCCAAACACCCGACTATGTTTATCATCTCCCCACCTCGCACATGATAAACATCCTTGTTGGCCGGTAGAGCCTCCCCTCCATGGCATCCGTCACTCAAAGTAGAATGCACATCAAAAAATCATGATGCCATGTCCATACCACTTCAGTCCGGGAAGCACTTCATTCCCATTCATCCACAATGCATCAAGTCAAGTTTTACCATATCGAAATAAAACCCCTTTCCCGGACTACCATTTTTTGCAAGAAGATCGAAAGCGCACCACCGTGTCTTGCACTTGGCCTACCATCCCTCCATAAACATAGCCCATCTGCAATTTTTTCCATCTGCTTCATCACCCCCACACAAGAGACCAACCAATGGGGCCCCCACCCTAAAAAAAATTACCCTCCTCACGTCATCAGTGAGCGAACATTTTAATTTTTCGGGGCACCCGTATCTATGTTTTGTACTATTCAATCCCATTGTTTCATTCTTTTGGCAAGTGTACAAAGACCTAAAACAACGAAAAATCCCCCACTCATCAATCCATTTTTCTCCCACGGTAGTAGTCCCTGGTCACCCTTGATCGAAGCATCACACCCTTCACACAAAGCCATCACGACATTCATAACCAACATATACTTACCCGGGACGTCCTACCGACTCCGGGGATTCCTTGATTAGAAATAGTTATGATTGTCGCCAAGATAACTTTTTATGCAACGACCTTGGGCCACTGAATTCTCATCATCAGTTTTCAGTTACTCCTCATCAGCATGCCTATGTTAAACCTATCAAATTCGAGAACCTGGTCCCTTGCATCAGTAGCTCTCTTGTTCGTTTGAGGCTTCTTTTTTGTTGACTTCAACTCACATTCTTGAAAAAGGAAGCAATAACTTGGATGGCTCCTCACCAAAATAGGGGAATTTTTGGGTGGCACTGTGGGAATCATCATTGCCCATAGATGTCATCGATCCTCTTGACATTTGAATACGACAAAAGATTTCATGTCAATATGGTATCGTATGTTACAACCATTGCATTTTGCGCAAATTCTTTGAAGACCCATGCCATTATAAGCATCTCTATCCGCAATGATTACACGGGAAGGTCCCATTCATACACCCATGTGTACTGTTAGGGTCCTATAACAATAGGATTCATAATTTTGAATTGAATTTGATTATTCTTGTAAATATGTACATACTTTGGTTTCTAAAAATTATTTTCCCATACTAACAAATTAAAAAATGTAAAGAGGGTAAATGTCATAAAAGAATAATCAAAGGACAAAAAGAAACAAAGATCAAAAGAATATTAAATATGGACCCCACAAAAATAAAAACATGAAAGTGTTGCGCATTCAAATGCCACTACTATTAGTTTACTTTTGCAAATAAGATTGTGTGCAGCTTGTCCTAAATGCCACAATCCATGAGGGTAAAATAGCTCAATATTGAATTTTCATGCTGATAGATAGAGAATAAAGATCTAGCCAAACTGTTTAACCTTGGCAAATCAACATTTAGGTAGAAAATAAATAAGGAGCTCAACAGTTTAATCTGAGCCCTTGGAAGAAATAAGGATAGAATTAGTTAGTTTGCTGTTAAAAAAGAAAAATGAATAAGGGTTTGCAAGCTCAAATGCACCCATGTAAATAAATAAAAAATGTTAGGGTAGTTGATGGGTAGGCAGAAACAGTTTTCACAAGGCATGGATATCAGAAAATTGGCCATTTCATTTACTAATTTCCCTTCAAAATCATTCCCCTTGTAAAATTACCCCTTCCCCCTTCCCCCTTGATATTAAAATTTTCCCATCATTTTACTCATTTCATTTCTTAAAATCCCATTTACCTAGCTAAAAGTCCATTTTTCCTTTGAAAATCATTCCCTTGTAAAAACCCTTTTCCCTAAACTAACTCCTCCTTTTCCTAGCTACATCCTAATGTATTCTAAGCATCCCATATTATATTAACCTTTATCTTATATTAATTCCCGTATTAATATATATCCCATTATAACATTACATTACTCCCTATCTCCACATATAATTCCCGACCCCTTATATCATTATGATTTTATTATATACCCCTTTGCTTATTACAACATCCATTGCATAAGCAACTCCGGTCCCACTTATTATAAAATCCCAACTCATATCTAAACCACGCTAACCCCGCTTTATAAATCTCGGTCCTGTTATGTACATTTAACCCATTTCATTTAAACCATTCTCCCTATCCTGGGTCCCACCTGTCCAAATCCCTTAAATCTTTAATCATTCGATCATTACCATTTGATCCAACGGCCTATATCCTCTTCGCGTCCCCCGATTGTATGAAGTTTAAAACTTCAAAATCTTGCGAAATAAGCAGTTTCGCCCTCCCTTCTCTTTTCTAGGTGGAATTACCATAGTTTATCGCATTCCCGAGAAAAATACCACCTACCAACTTTCCTTGATGCTATAAACCACTTACCTATCAACCCCGCGATACAAAATGCCACCCTGCACTGTGTGATAAAGCAACTTAACCACTGTTCTGCCTTCTGCGATGCGCTAAATCCACCTTTCCACTTCGACACTGTGCGATAAGCCAAAATTATTTCAAAACCCTGCAAATGAGTTATTTTTGCTAAATTTTCAAATAAAACCAAACCATTTCCAACCCAAAATTAAAACCTCATTGCATCTCAACTCATTTCATAGTTTTTCCCTATCCCAGAATCCATTAGCACTTCTCGGTGAAACAATGTTTCATTAACTCTTAGTTTATTTTTGCAGGTGATCGAACAAAAATTGGATAAATAGTCTAATACTAGTTAAGACCTGTTTACTCCAAGAATTCACAAGGAAGTGAGTTCGAATGGTTTTCCTAAAACAAGAAGATTTCATACAACAGAAGAGCAGAATGAAGAAATTTACACAATGATGATCAGAACAGAGGATGAAACATTTTTACGAGCACAACGAAATATTCTTAGAAACTACTTTCCAAAGGAAAATTTTGTATTTTACATGTGTATTTAGTTAAAAAACCATTTTTACTAAAAGACACAGAAGCATGAGTATTTTAATGATTTACTATGAAAGTGAAAACAAGTGAACAAATGCATTTAAAGGTTAAAACATAATAGTAATGTGACAGAGCAGTCAAGGTAAAACAGTAAAAGTAAACACGGAGGAAGTAATGGTTAAACAAAGATGAAAACACTTTCACCAGCAACAATGAATTTTATCCGAAGTAAAAGTAAAAACACTTAAAAGAACAAAAAGGTTAAAAGATGAAAACATAGCAGGAAGGGACATTTTCCAGAAATTTCCTGTTTAAGTCATAGTTTTGCAGAAACTATTATGGCCAATCCAAGATGAATTTTGAAAAAATGGAGGAGGTTTGTGTTCCTAAGAGGTCAATATAAAAAAACCTATCTCACTTTTTACACAACTATTACAGACTGAGAAATACATTTACATCTTCACAGCCTAATGTTCAGATTGTGCAAAATCCTATTTTAGACATATTTTTACAGAGTATATTGTGAACCGATGGAACTGAATTTTGGGAAACTGAGAGAGGTTTATCTCAATAAAATATTTATCTAAAATAAAATCTTTCACTTTTTACATATGTATCTTGGATTTATATATAAAAAGGTATCGCTGGACCCAAATTTTGCAGAATTTCTAGAGCAAAATGCACAAAGGAAGGAGGTAGTTAGTAACTTGGAAGCCTCATCATCAACTAAGAGTTGCTATAAAATTGGAATTTCTATTATTTTTCACCATAAATCCATAAATATGGTGCCAAATAGATTCATTAGTTTTGATTTTCATTTATTTAAGTTATATTTATGTAATATAGTTTGAGATATTTGTAAACCAATCTTGATATTTTTTCAAGATATTCTAGCTTAGAATTTGTATAGATACTTCAACATTTGAAGTATTGAGGGTGGATGAGTTGCTAAAAATTTCTATAGTTGTAGTATTATGAACCTAAGGGTTATTGTAACAATTTCAAGTCAGCAAACTAGATCAAAGCAATAAAGCATCATATTATAGGATTCGTGTGTTGGGCCACTACAATGAAGTATTTTCACTTGTTTGTTTGTCAATTTATTATGTTTTTCATCAACAATTGAATGTTATTCTAAATCTAAATGATAAATCAGGAATTTTTACTTTAGAATATGTTAAAAGCAATCTATTTTGACTGATTATCATTTATATGTTTTCCACTGATATCTAGACTAAGGAACCCTTAATTGCTCCCTAGTTTTGATTGACCTCTACATTTTCACTCATAACCCGGATTTAAGAACCCTTAATTTCTCTTTTACCTTGATTGAAACCATTTTCACCATCAGCTTTGAAGATCTGAATTAACTCAGCTATCTTTCCCTGTAAACATTTTCCCTTTAGACTTTGATCCCGATCTGACTGCTTGACACATTGACTCCATTAGCCCAATGGAATACATACCTACATCTATCCATCTAAGTAAGTAATTTCACCACCAAATCAAATCAAAATCCAAAACCAATTTACCCTACATAATTAGCCTAAAACCAATTAAAAATCAACAAAGATAAATCTTAAAGAGAGAGCCTTCTCTGAGCAATAGGAAGGTTAGATCCTAAGGCTTAAAAGTAGGTTTGTGGTTACCTCGGTGAGTTATTTCTTTAATCTTGCGAAATAACTGAGTGATAACATATTGGTGACTCCGCTGGGGAATGAACCTGAAAGAACAATATGGAAAGATCATGCTTTTAACTTGGATTACAATCCAAGACATCATGTTATTTCTCATTAATAAATTTTTTCAATGTATATTGTATTTTAGAGAAGATCTTAGATTAGTTTTTAATTATTTTCCTTTAAATATTGTAAATACTAATTCTCCTAATCCCTTCAAGCAGCTTTCTTTTGAATCTTATGATGATCATTTTACAATTAAGAAGCCTCAAATAATCAAGATTGATCTTACAATCCCTGTGCATATTCCTGTACCTTGTAAAGTTCCTGATAGATATAAGCCCCTCATTTCACCTCATATACTCCATGATTTCCTTGATAACTATTACAAATTTCTTCCTAGGTTTGATGGAGAAAATAATAACATCACCGCCCAAAAACATATTCAAGGTTTTGAGAATTATCTAGACCTATTTGATATTGATGAAGATGATGTTAGAATCATACTTTTTGCTCTTTCTTTGCAAAATAGAATAAAGAGTTGGTTCAAGAATATGCCTAATGCAAGCATCTCAAATTTCCAGCAGTTTGTCAAAAAATTTCTTGACAGATGGATAATTAAAGTGAATCTTTTTGTGATCATAAAAGAATATAATCAGTTAGAAAGACATCCAAATGAAACAATACAACAATTTTTTCACAAATTTAATCAAGTTTACTATTTAATGCCATAAAATATTAGACCTCCTCATGATTCAACTCTCTTGCATTATCCAAGTGCCTTTGATCCAGAAATAGAATTTTAGTTAAGAGAAAGAGATTCAGAAACACTTATACAGATGTAGAACATTGCAGTTGATGTAGAAGTTAATTTGCAAATCATAAAGGAAAATTTGAAAGCCGAAGAAGAGAAGAAAAACATTGCAGAGGTAAAACTCATCTTTTTGGTAAGAAAACTAGATGAAATCATACAGAAGATCACTATGAAAGATGAATTTTTTGTTCAAAATCACCATGAAGAAATAGAAGAGGTTGATAGCCGTGAACAAATTCCTGCTAATTACAATGATCATAGATGAGAAAATGGATTTACAGATCAATATGTGGAAGAGGAATCTACCGATTTAATGTGTATGTTTGATGACATACCATCATTTAATGATTTGCTTGACTATGATCAATATGATGACAATTATGTTCTTCAAACTCAAACTAACTTTACAGAGCAATCAGTAGCTAGTTTGGAGGATGAAAAAATTCATTTTTAGCACATGGAATATAGAGATCAGCTAATGCAAATCATCTATGAGAGTGAGGAAGAAAAAGCACAAAATTTGGAAATAAGTGAAGGTTCTTTACCTCTTTGTTTTGCTTCATTTCAGTTTATTGGAAACAATTTTAAAGTCATAAATAATCAGCAGTCTTTAGGTATTGTGATTGACAACAAAGAAGATAATGAAACTCTTGATCAAGATTTTTCAGTTTCACAAGTACAATTATCAATTTTTTTAAAATATCTGATCAAATGACACAAGAAAGTTCCATACCACTTGTTTTTGAATCATTTCAACTTTTAAAGGAAATATGGTATAACATATTTAAAGAAAAGGATGAGAAACTTGTTGAAATTTATGAAGTCCCATGGAATTCTATATGCCATAGGTTGCAGCAATTTTCCCAAGTTTTTCATGATCCAATACCTGATATGTTGGATATTGAATGCATTCAAAGCATGCCTCCATTAACTAACTATGACTTTCAGAATCAAGATGATAAAGGTTTCAGCAGTCAAACATTACAATCAGTAGGAATATCATTACAAATCTTATCTGAAAGTTTGCAGGGAGATAAAGATGAAAATAACATTTCAGTTTCATGGCATGGAGGCCATCCAGAACACATGTACAGTTTTTTAGATCAATTAAACATTAGTGTACATATCTTGGAAGATCCCTTTGAAAAGTTTCTAGAGTCAACAAAGGAAATCAAGTATTTCCTTATCCTCTCATTTGTTGATAAGTTTCTAATAGGTTGCAGAATTACAGTTTTGATAATCAACAAGAAAATGCCGCAAAATTTATCAAAGTGGATAATGCTTGAATGGTTGCATTGGCTGTTTCATTTTACCTAACCAGCAGTTGGAAAACTGATTAGAGTAAGTAGGTAGGATTTCAACTTATTTCAGTTTTCAGTTTTCAACTAGTTTGAAATAATTCATTAAGATTTGAAGCTAAGGAAAAGGCCCTAAGACATTGATGATTTAGTAGTTTGGTTTGAAGGTTGCAGCACCTTTTAGTCTCAGATTAGATTTCAGTTTGCAGAAAAAGGTGTAAATTCAGTTCAAGAGTTTTCAGTCACAACATATGCATGTTTGGGATTGGCCCAATGGATCAGGCTACTAGTTGACGGTGTTCTTGACATCTCACAAGGAGATGCCATCCCCATGTGAAGCAACTATTAGGGTCCTATAACAATAGGATTCATAATTATGAATTGAATTTGATTAGTCTTGTAAATATGTACATACTTTGATTTTTGCAAACTTTTTTCCCATATTAAAAAATTAAAAAATGTAAAGAGGGTAAATGTCCTAAAAGAATAATCAAAGGACAAAAAGAAACAAATACCAAAAGAATATTAAATATGAACCCCACAAAAATAAAAACATGAAAGTGTTGCACGTTCAAATGCCACTACTATTAGTTTACTTTTGCAAATAATATTATGTGTAGCTTGTCCTAAATGCCACAATACATGAGGGTCAAATAACTCAATCTTGAATTTTCATGATTTAAATTTCATGCTGATAGATAGAGAATAAAGATCTAGCCAAACTGTTTAACCTTGGTAGATCAGTAGTTAGGTAGACAATAAATAAGGAACTCAACAGTTTAATCTGAGCCCTTGGAAGAAACAAGGATAGAATTAGTTATTTTCTGTTTAAAAAGAAAAATGAATAAGGGTCTGCAAGCTCAAATGCACCCATGTAAACAAATAAGAAATGTTAGGGTAGTTAATGGGTAGGCAGAAACAATTTTCACAAGGCATGGATATCAGAAAAATGGTCATTTCATTTACTAATTTCCCTTCAAAATCATTCCCTTTGTAAAATTACCCCTTCCCACTTCATATTAACTTTTCCCCATCATTTTACTCATTTCCTTTCTTAAAATCCCATTTCCCTAGCTAAAAGTCCATTTTTCCTTTGGAAATCATTCCCTTGTAAAAACCCTTTTCCCTAAACTAACTCCTCCTTTTCCTAGCTACATCCTAATGTATTCTAAACATCCCATATTATATTAACCTTCATCTTATATTAATTCCTATATTAATATATATCCCATTATAACATTACATTACTCCCTATCTCCGCATATACTTCTTGAACCCTTATATCATTATGATTTTATTATATACCCCTTTGTATATTACAACACCAATCGCATAAGCAACTTCTATCCCACTTATTATAAAATCCTAATTCATATCTAAACCACGCTAAACCCGCTTTATAAATCCTCGTCTTGTTATGTACATTTAACCCATTTCATTTAAACCCTGCCCCCTGTCTTGGGTCCCACCTATCCAAATCCCTTAAATATTCAATCATCCGATCATTACCATTTGATCCAACGACCTATATCCTCTTCACGTCCCCCGACTGTAAGAAGTTTAATACTTCAAAATCTTGCGAAATAAGTAGTTTTGCCCTCCCTTCTCTTTGCTACGTGGAATTACCATAGTTCATCACACTCCCAAGAAAAATACCACCTACCATCTTTCCTTGATGCGATAAACCACTTACCTGTAAACCCCGCGATACAAAATGCCACCCTGCACTATGTGATAAAGCAACTTAACCACCATTCCACCTTCTGCGAAGCGCTAAATCCACCTTTACACTCCGGCACTGTGCGATAAACCAACATTATTTCAAAACCCTGCAAATGAGTTATTTTTGCCAAATTTGCAAATAAAACCAAAACATTTCCAACCCGAAATTAAAACCTCACTACATCTCAACTCATTTCACAGTCTTTCCCTATCCTCGGAATCCATTAACACTTCTCGGTGAAACTGTGTTTCATTAACTCTTACTTTATTTTTGCAGGTGATCGAACAAAACTTGGATAAACATTATAATACTAGTTAAGACCTGTTTACTCCAAGAATTCACAAGGAAATTAGTTTGAATGGTTTTCCTAAAACAAAGGATTTCAAACAGCAGAAGAGAAAAATGAAGAAATTTACACAATGATGATCAGAACAGAGGATGAAACATTTTTACCAGCACAACGAAAGATTCCTAGAAACTACTCTCCAAAGGAACATTTTGTATTTTACATGTGTCTTTAGTAAAAAATCCAATTTTACTAAAAAACACAGAAGCATGAGTAGTTGAATGATTTACTATGAAAGTGAAAACAGGTGAACAAATGCAGTTAAAGGTTAAAACAAAACAGTCAGGTGACATAATAGTCAAGGTAAAACAGTAAAAGTAAACATAGAGGTTTTAATGGTTAAATAGAGATGAAAAAACTTTCACCAGAAACAATGAAGTTTATTCGAAGTAAAAGTAAAAATAGTTAAAAGAACAAAAAGTTTAAAACATGAAAACAGAGCAGGAAGGGACATTTTCCAGAAATTTCCTGTTTAATTCATAGTTTTGAAACAACTACTGTGGGCAATCCAAGATGAATTTTGAAAAAATGGATGAGGTTTATGTTCCTAAGACGCTAATCTACACAAACCTATCTCACTTTTTACACAGGTATTACAGAATGAGAAATACATTTACATCTTCACAGCCTAATTTTCATATTGTGCAAAATCCTGTTTTAGACATATTTTTACAGAGTATATTGTGAACAGCTGGAACTAAAATTTTAGAAAATGAGAGAGGTTTATCTCAATAAAATATATATCTACAATAAAATCTTTCACTTTTTACATATCTATCTCAGATTGAGATAAAAAAAAGGTATCACTGGACCCCATTTTTGCAGAATTTCTGGAACAAAATGCACAAAGGAAGGAGGTAGTTAGTGACTTGGAAGCCTCATCATCAACTAAGAGTTGCTATACAATTAGATATTATATTATTTGTCACCATCAATTCATAAATATAGTGCCAAATAGATTCATTAGTTTTGAGTTTCCTTTATTTAAGTTCTATTTATGTAATACAATTTGAGATATTTGTAAACCAATCTTGATATTTTTTCAAGATATTCTAGTTTAGAATTTGTATAAATACTTAATCATTTGACGTATTGAGGGTGGATGAATTGATGAACGTTTCGATAGCTGTACTATTCTGAACCTAAGGGTGATTGTAAAAATTTCAAGTTACCAGACTGGATCAAAGCAATAAAGCATCATATTACAGGATTCATGTGTTGGGCCACTACATTGAAGTATTTTCACTTGTTTCTCTGTCAATTTATTATGTTTTTCATGAATAATTGAATGTCAATCTAAATATAAATGACAAATCAGGAATTGTTATTTCAGAATATGTCAAAAGCACTATGTTTTGACTGATTCTCATTTATATGTTTTCCACTGATATCTACACTAAGGAAACCTTAATTGCTCCCTAGTTTCGATCGACCTCTACCTTTTCACTCATAATCCAGATTTAAGAACCCTTAATTGCTCTTTTAACCTGATTGAAACCATTTTCACCATAAAATTTGAAGATCTGAAGTAACTCAGCTATCTTGCCCTGTAAACATTTTCCCTTTAGATTTTGATCCTGATCTGACTGCTTGACACTTTGATTCCATTAGTCCAATGGAATAAAGACCTACATCTATCCATCTGAGTAATTAATTTCACCACCAAATCAAATCAAAATCCAAAACCAATTTACCCTACATAACTAGCCTAAAACCAATTAAAAATCAACAAAGATAAATCTTAAAGGGAGATCGCTATCTGAGAAATAGGAAGGCTAGATCCTAAGGCTTAAAAGTAGGTTTGTGGTTACCTCGGTTAGTTCTTTCTTTAACCTTGGGAAATTACTGAGTGATAACACATACAATAAGCATTTATACACCATACCAAGATTACGCATATGGGCACCACATTCCACCTATTGTCAAAGGAAAAACACCCCTGAGGGCGTCAACAATCATCACCATCAACCAAATCAACATATCACTAACATATCAGTGACACAGACATAACCTTTATATGTAAGATAGATTTGTTTAGCTAGGAAAAGCATCACGAGCATGGGACATGCCCGCCTCTTAGAAAAAATGTATTTATTGTATCATACTATTTCTTCTAGGTTTCCCACATAACATGGTCGCTCTTCTACCCACTTTAAGGGGTTTCTAACCTTCAGCTGTACGCGGGTCTCTCTCTCTCTCCACACAGTACAAAGAAAATAAACTATAATGTATTTCGGTTATATAGTTCTTCCTATACCTCACACATTAGGGGGAAACTATTATCATTGGAAAATCAGACAAGCAAAGATGACATTATTAAATACTAGGCAGAAGGATTTACATGACTGAGGCACATTAGAGGATCTGAAAAATTTAAAAAATCTCTAAGGTCAAGAGGAAAAAATCAAATTGCGCACCAAGAACACAGGTGAAATGCGCCTTTGCACGTAGTTTCCTTGGATAGGCGCATTGGTCTGCGCGGATTTCCCTCAAAAAGTCGCACGGTCCTCGGAGTGGCTGAAGTCACTTTCTAGGACCAATTCACACAATTTAGGAAATGATCCTACATGTGAGGCCGCATAAGGACAACTGCCTAAGCCACCTTTGGACCCCAAGGGAGAACACAAAGGAATCAAACCTATCCCTCGGGTCACCATCCACCAATGTACCAAGAGAGGGAATGAGAATTTGAATTCATCTATAAATGGCCACCAAGAGATGAGAAAAATGAGAGCACATTGTTATGCTAGCCAAATTTCCCATGATCAATCCAATAATGTGCAATTCATAGTAGTAGTAGAGGGAGGATTCGGTTGTTTGCCACCCAACAAATTCAATCCTTTGGAGTATAGAGAGAGACCTTGCGACATAAGCTAAAGGGTAAAAACGTCCTTGCACTGGGTATTAGAACTCCATAGTTCTATGGGTAGTTTGGCAAGAGTATAATGTAGTATCTTTATTCCTAACAACGAGCAATAAGAGGGGACTTTGATTCCACTGTTTGCATTATTGTTACATTTGACTCTTTATGAGCTTTTGTTTTTATGTTTAGTTTAGTTGTGTTTTCTCTCCATATATGCATACTATATTCCACGATTTAGTGTGTTTTATATTTTATAGCATGTGTTCAGTAACATGCTAACCATCTTTTTCTACCTATGACTATAGCTTGGAGGCAACGACCACTCCTCCTAAGCACTGGTGGATGGTACACTTGTGCACCAAAACCACAACCACAATAGGGATGATAGGCTGTCGGGCTAGGTAGGCCTACATATTCGAGGTGGAGGGCATCCCCATTGGCTGGAAGTTGAGATCACACGACTGATCATTCTCGAGGTCAAAAATATGTAATTTTAAAGAGGTAACTTACAATGAAGTGTGAGATGACTAAATTCAAGTCATGATCATAGAAACGTGACCTAGCAGACATGGTATTTGTTGGGGGCAGACCCACTTGACAAGTCATCTAGATGGAATGACCCCAAAGAATTCACAAGAATGCACAAGGAAAGGAGCGAGGTGAGTCAGCATGGGATGTCGTGGAAGTGCCACAATTATGCACTAGTCAGAAGTAAGGGTCATACAGGGTGTGGCCCATCGAACCACCTGTTCAGGAGGGTCGCTCTCGGAAGCCCAAGAGATGTATAATAGAGAAGTTTTAGGGTGATAACTTCAGGATGATGTGTCCCGAAGGCCTTATCCCACAAGTATAAGGGAAAGCACGAAGAAGAGTGCTGGGAAAACAAGCGTCAGGATGACGTAGCATTGCAGCCACATAGACCAACTAGAAGCGATAGAACGTAGAGGGAATGATCCATAGCCTCCATGCATCTCGGAGGTCCCATCCCAGAGGTACACGAAGGAGCAGTTGGAATAGCGTCGGAATGACGTGGTGGGCTGATATTAGGAGAGAGACCGGAGGTATGGGCCCCACTTGAGTCGCAAACATGTGTTAGAAGTACCACTGGTGGTTGTGGGAAACCAAAACCCACCTATTCTGAAGGGTGCACTTGGTGTTTTTGAAAATGGGCTTGACCCTATCAGAATGAATATAGGTAGTTGATTTGGTGATCATTGGTTTCCACTTACCACCCATTATGAGGGGTGACCTCCTCATATGTTGAATAATGTAACTAGGTTTGGTATTCATTATTAATATATTTAAAAAAATGAATTATTATTATTAAATGAATTATTAAAGAATGGGTTTCATCATTGGGTAATATTATTTAGGTCAAAGTCCCCATTGTGGACTTCTAGGATTTATAGAATCATTACATATTTAAATTGACCCATCTTGGGTTTTTGAATCATGTAAATAGGTTGTTATTAAAGTCATTTATTGTCTGATACTCCTCCATTAATTCATCGTCTTCATCAACTCGACCTCTTCAAGTCATTCTCTTCTCCTTGAATTCGATTCCCCTCTATATAATCATGTCAGATCATTAATGACGAATGAATAACTATAAATACAAGTGTGAGAATTCACGTAAATAACAAAAAACAAGTTCGTATTAGTTTTAAAATTCAAATTTCACAAAAAGAGTAATTCAGTCTAATTGTAGAAATAGGTTTGGATTTCATAAACAAGTAAAGGAGCTCAGATAGGATATACTCACGATGCAAACATAACAAGTTAATTTCAGATCAGGTTCAGTGCTACTACTATCTTGTTGCTATTTCAGTCATGATGTCTCGGTGCTATCTTAGTTAATGAACTCTGTACTACTACAGTCAAGGGTTATCACAGTGAAAGTTTCAGTGTCACCACAAAGATGTGATCTCAGTGTCATGATAGTTTTGAGATTTTGGTGGAATCATAGTGAGAAAATATCAGTGTCATGACAGAGGTAAGGATGATATATATATGCTAACACAGTGAAATGAAGAACAAACATGGATGACTTGATGGAGGGAGTCTTTAGTATAGGGTCTTTGTTGCCTTGTATTTAATCTACTAAAGGGAGAATTTTGACCGGGTTTTCCCCAAAGAGTGGGGTTTTTCCCTGGCAGTGTGCCTAAATTTTGTGTCCTCTTCTATTTTTTTGCTTGGCATTAGTCTCGATGATAAGAAAATATAAATTGAAAGAACACATAATAATAACGAGAACACCACAATATAATGTCATAATAAGAGAAATCATTTAACTACCATCTCCTTGGATTTCTCAACATGGTATCAGAGATATGGTCATGGTCAAAGGTAGTTTGAAGAGACGAAGTTATGGGCTAATGAAACTAATGAAACTAAGAGTACAGTTAGAATATTAAAAATGCTAAAAATGAAGTAGAAAGAAGTAAAATATTTTCAGAGAATAAGCTTGAAAATTTTTAGTGAATACACAGTACATCAAAGAAGTGTTTTCACTATAAAATTGTAGAAAGACTCTCGACATATAAGTGAAAACAAGAGCGATAGTTTCAATGATATAATAAGTTCATATATTTTCCAGAATGAATTTGTAACATTTTCGGTGATGGTACAGTCCTAAATTTTTTGTTGATGGTACAATATTAATATTTTCAGTGGAGGCACAGTCTAAACATTTTAGTGAAAGCACAATATTTTGGTAATGGCACAGTTTAATAAATATATAAATTCACATAGATAACAAAATATGACTTCAGATCAGTCTTAAGGTTAGGTGCTCTGACATAATTTTGGTGCTAATATGGTACTACAGATTCAGTACCAAGTTACTACAGTTTGGGTGCTAACTACCACAATGCTATCAGAGTACTACCATAGTGCAATCACAACAATAAGAATTCAGTGCCACATCAGTAAGAATATTTCGTTTTCATGAAAATGGAGGGATATTGGGGCTGCCACAAAAAGAAGAATACCTTAGTGTTATTGCAGTGATGAGGATGAGCTTTCAGTACAATGAGAAAGGTGTAAGAAAATAAGATCTCAGTGATACATCACAATGAAGGATTTTGGTGCTTCCAACAGAAAAAGAGTTCGGTGCTAACACAATGGTTTAGTTTCACTACAATGGGAGGGGTTCACTACATCGTGAAGGGATGGAACTTGGTACAACTGTCTATGAAGGTCTATTAAGTACAAGCACAAGGAACCAAATTAAGAAAATCAATTAAGTATTCCATACTTAATAAAATGCACTTTCAACAAGTCTAATATGCTATCAAATAAAAGGTATGTAAAACACAAGGTACATATATTCATAAGTATTTACAACTAATCTAGGGCAAAGATTGTACTCCTTAGATAACATACTAAAATCTCATATTAGGATCTTAATCCCTATCTTCTAGGATTTACAAGTAGTCTAGGATTTCAAGAAAAAGTACCAATGTTGATTGAAAGAGTGAATATCTTGATCTTCGATATCATAGGATTCCATCCTCCATGATTATCTAACTTGAGAAATTAAATCATGTGTTTTGGTATAACATGTTTTTCTTGAGAGTATGTATCACATATCATGGTTGAATACAATAAGGACACTTCAAGGAATACTTATAAGGTTTGACCATCTCTAGGTATGTCGTAGTCTATACACCTTATAAATTATCTTAAAAGGTACATTCATCTTATTTTGAAATTTATGTTACTAACATCGTTATGTCTAGCTCTCTTGAATCTAAAAGATTCTTGTTTAGGGTGATTCATGATCTGATAAATCTACCCACCTTATATCTCCGAATGTATGTATAAAAGAACCCGAAAAAAGGTTCTCTGGAAAACCCTAATCTAAGGGTATGTTGTTAATATGTGAAACCCTAAACCTACTTAGGGATATTGATGAAGAAATTGTTATTTTGGTTGATATATTGACAATGTCATATTTTGGGTTTTGATATATCATGGAAGCTCTAACTTATTAGGGTTGAAATGGTGTTGTTTGAAATCCCAAACCTTTGAAGTTTTGATATAATAAGGGTTTTCCTTGTTGTGAACCAAAACTTTAGGTTTTGGTTAAGTCTACAAGCAAAATCATTTGTATGTACTTAAGTCCTAGGAATGAAACCCTAGTTATGTGTTCATTTGTTGAAACCCTAGCTTGGTCAGTATATGTATAATATGTTAATGTTATCTATCATATGACATGCTTATGGATTCCTAGATATGTGTGTTGACAAAATTACTAATGGACATAAGTCCTAGGGTTTGGAAACAAGCCTTAGTCAAAGTTTAAAATTCTAGGATGATACTCTTTTAGAAATCTAGGGTTTTGTATTTATCTTTTGTCATCTTGATTGAGTTTTTGATGCGATTTAGGGTTTGCAACAAACCTAGGCAAGAAGTTGAAGTATTGAAGTATAGTCTCTTGATGATCATGTTCGATGCTTCCTCTACTATAAGATTTTATTATGACTAACTTCATGCTTCCATAGATCTAGTTTTACTTATTGTCTTAGTTGTGTAGGCACATCTGATTCAAGTTGGTGAAGATGAACATAAGAAAAGATGATATGTTAAGCATGATGAGAAGGATGGAAGCCATGAAATATTCTACAACACCAAAGGAAGAAGTTAATCCCCCCATATTAAGAGGGATCCTGGACAAAATAAATCTCCCTGGTTAAGAGGGAGGGCATACCATAGTTTTGACTGGTGAATATGTTATGAAAGATATATTGCTACATGTGATGTAGGAAAATGAATCTTCTGATATTCGATTGATAGTCATACGGAGATACGTTGAAGAGCAACATCGAGACCTCGAAGGTTTGTTTTTAATGATATTTTAAAGTGTATTATTGATTGAGGTTGTGTTTTGTACAAATAAATCTCTCTAAGATTTAACAAGTATGATGGTTACCGATCAGTTTGATTGGGAGAGATTTTTTGTTGAGGGTTTGTGAGTGAAGAATTTCCTGTAAAGACATCGAGACAAAACTGTGTATTGATGTTTGTTAGGTAGCGTTGCATCGGGTGGATGCGCACTTAGTTATTTGGGTTGATGGTTAGTAAGTAAGCCTGATGGTACTTATAGAGGCTGGAAGCTTTATTCCATCTTAGTCCCACTTAGATAGATTTCCCTGGTTAGAAATCTAGTCCGTGGCATTGCGGTGCCTAAACTGTTGAGATACCAAATGGAGATATTTCCCTGGTAAGTAATCCAGTCCATGGAATTGCGGTCCCTAAAATTCTTCATAGATAAAGTGAGATCTTCCATGTACCTCTTGAATTATATATGAATAGATCCCTAGTTAAGAGGGAGTGTTGAAGAATGTAACTAGGTTTGATCTTCATTATTAATATATTTTTAAAAAAGAATTTATTATTATTAAAAGAATGATTAAAGAATGGGTTTCATGCTTGGGTCATATTATTTAGGTCAAATTAACATAATGGACAATCAATATAGATTTAAATTGACCCATCCTAGGCTTTTGAATCATGTAAATAGGTTGTTATTAAAGTCATTTATTGTCTAAGACTCCTCTATCAAGCCATCCTCTTTATCAACTCAACCTCTTCAAGTCAGCCTCTTCTCCTTCAAGTTGGCTTCCCTCTATATACTCATGTCGTCCTATGAATACACAACTGTAAGAAATACTTATTTCGGATCATTAATGATGTACAAACAACTATAAATAGAAGTGTGAAAATTCGCATAAATCACAGAAAACAAGTTCATGTTAGCTTTGAAATTCGGATATCATAGAAAGAGTAATTCGGGATACTTGTAGAAATAAGTTCGGATTTCATAAATAAGTAAAGGAGCTCAGATAGGGTATACTCTCGGTGCAAACACAACAAGTTAATTTCGGATCAAGTTCATTGCTACTACTGTCTAAGTGATATCTTAGTCATGATGTCTCGGTGCTATCTCAGTCATGATGTATCAGTGTTATCTCAGTCAATGAATTCGGTGCTACAGAACTCAATGCTACTTTAGTCAAGGGTTATCATAGTGAAATTTTCAGTGTCCCCATAGAGATGTGTTACACAACAATTTTTCACCGTCCCTACAATCCCCATCCCACACATTGGAGGGCTCATTCCGTGACCTGTGAGCAGAGTTAGGGCTTGAAAATACTTTCATTGCATCCCTCTGAAGATGAGCTTTAATTGCCCTAAAGACACCTCCTTGCAAAAAACCCTAAAAATAGCTCTTTTTTCATTGGCGCAGTTCCATAGTTCAGCCCTCGTGCCAAGAGGGAAATCCTCCAAAGAGGGCGCGCCAATTGGTGCTTTGTCATAGAGCCGTACCCGCGCCAACCATATTAAGAAGTGTTTTTAAAAAAAATTAAAAGGCGGAAGTTTCATCCTAACAAATTTCTGGGCTGATTTCTATCTTGAGTTGGGAGGTTTGGCTACGGATTTCCATGGAGAGGAAGTGGTTTGCCACCTCTCATGGAAGCTTCCTTGATGATAGGGCCAATCCCATAATTATAGGGATCCCAACTCCCCTTCCTCCTTCTATAAAATCTTGCCCATTTCCATTTGCAAGCTAGTTCAAAGAGTGGCAGAATTTCTAAGTTCCCAAGAGCTTTCATGCTGCAAAAGCCTTCTTGATTCCCTAAGGCCTAATCCAAGCAAGGAGACTATTTCCAAGTATCTGGAGAGAGAGGCTTGTCCCATCCCTGACAGGGTTTTTCGAGACTTGTTGTGCTGACGACCCGCTAAAGGAGAGTGCTGCGTCGAAGCTATGGTTGTATTCCTCTTTTAACTCTTTAATGATAAGCGACTATCGGTTATGGTTCCACTCTTGTTCTTGATCATGTTCATGAGTTATATCCTCTTCGACTGATATATAGTTGTATGCACTGGATTTTATGCTTGCGTTTGTGTTGTTTCTTGCATGTGCAAGTGTCCAATCACGGAGATCGTGAGGGCTGTGATCTGCCAGGGCGAAGGAACGGGAGCACCACCTCTTCTACAAACAGCAGCGTCGGATTCCAGGTAAGACTTCCTCGCAAGTCGGTTTATTTACAATTAGGAACCTGCATTGTAGCATTTTTGATTGTTGCTAGACCCGATCTGGGCTAGTAGGGATCGCCTCTGTCCGCAGATGGGATTTACCTCCTCAACAATTTGGCGACTCCACTGGGGAGTCAGCTTGTTGTTTGATTTGTAAACTATAGACGGAGTCTGAAGCACAGCCAGATAGCCTTCGAAATGATTTTGCTTTGCATTAGCGGAGTAGATCAACGCTGCTTCAGTCGATCTCCAGTTTGGTTTACGGACTGAACAACTTGGAGTTTTGTCTTCTCTTTCTGGTTAACTTCTTGGTCTTGCTTGCTTGGTCAACTCTTTGGACTGGATTTTATTGTTTGTTTGGCTTTGTTTTAGCCTTTTTTTCACTTGTCTGTGTATGAGATTGCTTGTTTTTTATTTTTTCCATAGTAAACTTGACTGGCGCGCTTTTTAGCGTAACAGTCGCGCCGATTGGCACAGATTTCCTGTGTATCACCCACGCCATTGCATTTCTGGCGCTAATTTCAAGCTCATAGTCGCGCCAATACTGTGAGCTATTAGGGTTTGCTGTGTTTCAAGATTTTTGAGACTGACTTGTGATTTTGATCTTGATTTTTCGGCTGTTTGAGTGCACTGGAGCCTGGTTTGACTGGTTGGAGCCTCCTTCCTTTGGTTGTTTGCCTATTTCTTTCGATTTTGCATACGAGCCCTAGGGCATCTAGGTGCCTTTGTGAGTCGAGCCTCCCTTGGGAGTTTTTGGTTTCTGTTCGTTCATTCGGCTGTGGGATTGCTTCCTTGCATTTGTTTGATAGTTGTCTATCATATTGTCGCGTTTTTGAGTGACTGATTTCGTTTTCATTCGAATTTCACTGTGCTTCATTTTGGGCCTAGATCACACGGCTCATTGGTGTCTTTGGGACTTTTCTTGGTTTTGAGAGACTTTTTGTTGATTTGAGATATGATTATTTGTGCCATTGAATGAAATTTGTTTGTTTTTCTCTCTTAATATCATTTCTCGAATTGCTTCTTATTTGTTTTCGGTTTGTTTAGTGCATCTAGCTATCAAACATTGAAAATAAAAAAAATCTCTTTTGCTTATTGGTTGATTACTGCAAATTGAAAATTTTTCCATTTTACTAGTATTTAGTGAATGTGAGAGAAAAGTTTTTAGTTTCATTAGTTGCATTAGAGATGTCATTGATTGTCTTCTGATCATTTTGTTTGTGTAAAAGCTCTCAAATCTTCTGTAGCTAGTTTTCATCGAACAAAGTGATGTACTATGGCATGTAGTTTTGCATTTAAGATATTTTTGAGACAACACATTCGTTAGGGCCTAAAAACTGAAACGTAATTGAAGATCAACTTTAAAATCTACTCAATTTACACTAAGGCAGCATTGAAATCTAACGAAACACATTTAGAGGTCTAGGCTAGAGACGTGTTCTGGCGTCTTTAAACCTAGTAGCTGTTGTTCGACTTTTGGCTTTAGATAGCGCTAGTACGGACTTGTGCTCCCCGTACCGTCGCGTATATAAAGGGAGACCCCACTAGGTTTCAATCCTTTATCCATAGGAAGCCGAGTCTGCCACCCTATACTCGTGATACACTGGACACATCATTCAGGGAGATTTCCTGCATGTACGTTAAGTCCTTGGTTGATTTCTCTTTCATTTTGAAACCAAGGTGTATATTGCAGTTCACGATTATTTGGTACACCCTTTGCCTAGTTTTCCTGAGTAGTCATTTGATCTTTTCTGACTCTTTAAATTTGAAAGGATCACCAAGCGCTTGTCCTTTCACGCTTGTGTCAAATCTGAAAGCGATAGAGTCACCTTTTGCCTGTTTCTCGACTCTTAAAAGATGAAACGGTAGAGTTTTGTTTTAATGTTTTAAAAATTAACTGCCCACGAAATATTCCTGGTTAAAGTTAGTTTCCTTAGGGTGTTGTTCTGAAGATCGTTTCTGATGGCATCTTTTTCGGAGTTCACCAACCAAGGAATCCCATCTGATGGGAATCCTGGTCATTTTCCTCCTTTTGGAAATGTTGGTGCTCCTTATATGGCGACGTTGTCCCTTCCTGGGTTAACTGTTGGGTTGCCTGTTTGGTTGTTTTCAACCTCTGTGGTCCCGAATGTCTCGGCTACTGTTCAATCAGTTCCTCCACCTGAACAACATCATGTTGATTCTAAGGTGGACCTCTCCCCTTCTTCGCCTGTTTCTGCATCCTCCTCTTCTACTTTGCCTGGTGAAAGCCTGGATTCGAGTAACCAGGTGGCTAAGAAGAAGAAGAAGAAGACAAAGAAGAAGAAGTCTAATAAGAGAGAGGCTAAGGCTGTAGTTGCTGCTTCTAATGCATCTCCTTTTGATAAACCTTCCAACCCTCCGCGGAAAGTCAAGTTCCCTTACATGTTGTGCACGAGAGACCATCTTCTTTGAGACTGCTCTGGAATTCCCAAGGTGCTTGAAGCATGGTCCAACGGTCGCCTGTAGTTGCCTTTGGCTTCTGGGAGTCAGCTTGGGGGCACGTCTTCGGCTGCTGCTGGTAAGGCTCCTAAGAAGCAGGGTAAGATTACCAATCCCTGTAAGTTGTGTGAAGGGCACCATGCCATTCACCTTTGTCCGTATATGGATGAAGCCAAGCGAGTTTTGGAAAACCCAACCGGTTCTAAACCATGCCTTCCAGCTGGTTATAATCGGATTTCTTTGAGTCCTCCACCAGCTGATCCTACGATTGGTCAAGAGTCATCCTTGGTCGATCCTGATCCCTCGGAAATTCATATTCAGGAATCCATTCTCGACCAACCATTGGTCGTGGGATCAGTTGAACTGGCCCCATCTATGGTACACCAGGTCTTTTCCGTTGAGAGTGGACCTCACACCCCTCAGGTTCTCCTTGTTTCTTTAGATTCTTCGGACTTGGAGAAAGATTCTCCTGTCCCTATACCTCAAGAAGTGGCTCTTCCGCCTCCCGTGATGGAGGTGTTAGAGGATACTCTTCCCGACTCCGTGATGGAAGTCATGGAGGATGCTCCTTCTTCTTCCGTAACACCAGGGGAAGACCATCTCAGTTCGATGGTAGCCCCTCTAAGTAGTTTGGTCACTTCCTTTGATTGGAGTCGATTTGCAGGATACCGCCTTCCGTCCTATGTGCCTTTCGAGATCACAGTACATGCTTTTCGTCTGGTCGTACCTAGAACCATTATAGACGAAGGCGCGTCTGTTAGTGTTCTATCCTCAACTACTTGGCAAGCTTTCGGTTCGCCGCCGCTTACGCCTGTTACACAGAATCTGTTGGCGTTTAACAGAAGAATGAGTCAACCCTTAGGGATCCTTCCAAGGTTACCTGTTACTTTGGGAGGTAAAACCGTCCATATGGACGTGATGGTTGTTCCAGGCCCCTTGGATTTCAATCTTCTCTTGGGGCGCGATTACACCTATGCCATGGCAGCGCTTGTTTCCTCCCTCTTTCGTGTGATGTGTTTTCCACATGAAGGACGGATCGTGACCATTGATCAACTTTCGTTCTTTGGTCCTGATATGGCAACTGGCCCGCCATCATCCCTTCCTGGTTTTTATCCACCCGTTGCACCTGCCCCACCTCAGGTCAACTATGTGGCTACTTACCCCGTGCCTGTGCTCAGTGATGATGTCGTCGTGCATCAGGTGCTGGGGGCATTGGGTCCTGAATTCCAGGATGTTTTCCTTCCATCGGGAGTGGAACTCTTGGAAGCGACGACTTCTTGTTCATTATGATGAGGTCAGTCGAAGCATAGTTCGCTTTCTTGTGTCAAGCTCCTTAAAAAATGAAACCAAGTCTGTCGGAGCAGAGTTCCTTGTCTTGTGTCAAGCTCCCTAAAAAATGAAACAAGGTTGTAGGAGCATAGTTCATTTTCTTGTGTCAAGCTCCTTAAAAAATGAAACAAGCTGGTCGGAGCATGGCTCTTTTCCTGTGTCAAGCTCCTTAAAAAATGAAACAAGGCTGTCAGAGCAGAGTTCCTTGTCTTGTGCCAAGATCCTTAAAAATGAAACAAGGTGTCATGAGGATAGCTATTTTAATGTGTCAACCTCGTTAAAATAATGAAACATGTTCCTGTTCAATTCGAGTCTTTGTTTAGATCTCGTAAAATCCCAGTCGAGTCTTTCTTAGATCTCGTAACTTGAACCTTCACTCCATCTGCCTTTCATATGGACTGAAGCTTGGGGGGCATGTACCTCGAATTGAGTCACCATGCTGGGGGCATGCTCACTTTTTCAAGCATAGTTTGTTTCCATTTCAAGCTTGTGTAAAAATGAAACCGGTTTCAAGCATAGTTTATCTTTGTTTCAAGCTTGTGCAAAAATGAAACCAACTTCAGGCAGAGTTTTCTGATTTCAAGCTTGTGTAAAAATGAAACCTTTCCCATTTTACCTCTTGTGATTGTCATTTTGTCAGCCTGTTTTTGCCAGATAAGCCTTGGTTTTCTCACTCCATCGTCACTATCTGCTTGGCCGATCATATGCCTTCACTTGGTTGTTTTACCCATTCCTGAGGAACCGCTGTGATGAGTGGTCTTGTTACCCAGCCTCTTGAATTTTACTTGTTCTGAGCAGTTCCACCATTACCGGAACCAGTTGCTACCCTTCATACCACTCGTTCCTCCAGGAGGAGTCAACTTTCAGCTCTTTTCTGACTCCCTAAACATGAGAAGATTTCCGAGGCCCTTGTCATTTCGATCTCGTTAAAGTGGAAACGAATCGACATCTACCCAGTATATGTTTACCCCTTTTTTGGGCTAGGATGGATTATTTATGAAAAAGGAATACCCTAGCCTATCGCGACTAGGAGGTTTTCTCGGGTATTGTTTTCTACCTTTTCGGGTCCGGGGAACTATCTACGAAAAGGGACCGCTGGAGTTTACTTTTATGCTGTCTTTTCAAACTCTCTAAATATGAAAAGATGCCAAGTTCTTCCTTTGTCAGACTCGTTAAACCCTGATGACATCGGATTCAGTCGAAATGACGTTATTCGAGTTGCTCCTTCATAGGGCTCGTTAAATGTTCTAGGATGGATTCGCCCGAAGGGCGGAATTATATTACAAGCATATGCTATCCCCTTCAATCTTGTCATAAAAAATAATTTGGGTACTCACCAGAAATGGTGGGTGAAAATGGAACCAGCATCGTTGTCGCATCGACAATATGTCGCTCTTGAATATGGCACTTGTCTGCATTCGTGTCAGGTTGGGGACATCTCATCTCGTTCTTCACTTTGCCTCCATGGGTTTGGATAATCCCTTTTGACCTCTCATCTGCTCATTGCCTCGTCACCATGACCTCTGATCCGTTGATGTCAAATGCTGCCAAGTCCACTGTCGTGACGTTTATATGTTCAAGAGAAGTTGACCTCTACAAGTATCAACCTTCCTCTGATTCTCATATGATCCTGATTCACAAAAAAACATCATGTTCCCCTGTCTCGTGTTGATGATGTGGGAAACACTATGGCCCACCTTCGATCAAGGTCACTTCTTGTCGACTTCAACTCATTATCCAGGAAGATGGTCTAGAGACTCTTTCATGGTACCTTGGAGCCTGCATGCCTCAATGGAAGTTTCGTCGCATTCGACGTGAGGTTTTCATCATTGGCCTCCGATCGAGTGATTCTACGGGTGTTCGACACCAACTCATTGATTCACACGCCATAGATTGTACCTATAGTACCTTGAGGGCCATTGTCATTATTGGTGGTTCCTCTCGCGTCTGTTAACAACTTTCATCATTGGCTGGTAATCAGACGATGTTCTTGCATGTTCGACTTCAGCTCACATATTCGCATGCTTGAACTTGTACTTTTTTCGGGTCGAGATGGAGCGCAAGACCCTAGATTGTGTCTGTTGTAATCCAGGCTGCGATATTGTGGATTATTATGATTATTTACATGACTCACTGATTGGATGGCTGCGACCATACCTGAGTCTATTTATCGATCTTCATTGGATGGCTGCGTCCATGCCTTGGATCTCGATTATTATACACTCTGTTATGGATGGCTGCGCCCATACCACGCATATATATCATGTATCTGAGACATCAGTTGTACTTCACTCCACAGGTTTTCCAATGGTGGTGTTTTCGGTCGGCATGTTCTCGTAAAGCATTTCACCCCTCTCTCTCTTTCGGGCCTCATGCTTTAGGGGGCATCTGTTACACAGCAATTTGTCACCGTCCCTACAATCCCCATCCCGCACATTGGAGGGCTCATTCTGTGACCTGTGGGCAGAGTTAAGGCTTGAAAAT